>CM053030.1:238685406-239206183 GCA_028564925.1 Lithobates sylvaticus
GGGCTGCCAATAGTGTTAAGTAAGGAGGGTCTGGCCAAACTAGCACACATTATTGAGCCATTTGGCTATCAATGAAGTGGAGAGGGTTACCTGTCCAATCCCCCCCAAACCCCTAGTTATTGTCAATGGCCCATCAGAAGTGGGGGATTGATGGGGGGGTGAGTAATATGCTAAGGGGACCTTGTACTTTGGGGTGCAAATACTTTCAAGGTTACAATTTAAGTCTGATCTTGTTCCAAGATGTTAGTGTCTAATCTGCTTGCAATGTTTATGTGCAAAGTGACTAATTTTTTTTTCTTGTTTGACTCCACAGTTCCCTTCCACGCCACAGGAATGGCAGACTGTGGCCTCCCACTTTGCCAGCCATTGGGACTTTCCTAACTGCGGAGGTGCAATTGATGGGAAACACATCCACATCGTCCCACATCTTCAGAGTGGCAGTCTGTGCTTGCCACCTCCAGAGGAGAATGCTGAAGGACTCCCCTTCGTCTTTGTCGTGGATGAAGCATTTGCGCTGACAACCCATCTGATGAGGCCCTTCCCGATGAGGACCCTCACCCTAGACCAGAGGGTCTTCAATTACAGGCTGTCCAGAGCCTGCAGAGTGGTGGAGAACACCTTTGGGATCCTGGCCAGCCGCTTCCGCCTCTTTTTGATGGCTATTAACTTGGCGGAATATAAACTCAACCACATAGTTCTTTGCTGCTGCATATTGCACAACTTCCTCAAAAGACATAGCAGCAACTATGTTGTGCCTGTTGGCCCTGATGTGGACAGGCCTTCCAATGCCGACCTCACAGCCCTTTAAGCTGCACGTCCTGGCTTGCCCCCTCTAAATGCCCGTTAGGTCCGCGAGAGATATATGGACTACTTTGTGGGTAGGGGGGCCATTGCTCTGCCTGACGATGTGTGAGAGGCATTTTTTAATAAATATATTTTTTAACCAGACCTAGGATTTCTTGTCATTTACTGCTTGTGTTTTTTGGTAGGTGTGTTCTAGCTTATTTGTATTTTAAATTTTGGGTCTTTATCTTCAACAGTGGGAATGCACTTTCTGGGCGAAAGGAGGTTACAGTCTCTTCTTCCCAAAAAGAATATTCTCATGTTGTGTGATACCTAAAATTTTGTCTAGATAAGTTTTGTAGTGCATAACTGACACCCAAAATACTCCTTTTCATCACCATGACAGAAATGTGTGTATTCCCGAAAATGGTGTGCTACGTGTTTTATTACAAAGCACTGTGGGTGTCATTTACAAAAGACAAATCCACTATGCACTACAAGTGGACTGCAAAAGTGCCCTGGAAAATACACTTGCAGTGCAAACTGGAATAGCCTTTAGTAAATAACACCCATTCTCACCAAAATCATTTACTTTTGCCATAAATAATGCTTTTGTGTTTTTAAATAAGGAAGCCACACATTTTTTAGATGTAAAAATTTTACTTACAACACATTCACAAGTGCCTTTCAAAAATGCTTTTGGAAACTGAAAAGATCTTTGTTCTTTAGAACATTGTTTACTAACATTGCACATTTGGTAAAACCAGGCATGTAGCAAAACATAACAGACTGAACATAGGAACTTGCAAAGTTCAACTTTAAAAACTGAAGACAAGATCAGACATGACTATATGTTCAAAGTGTGTTTGATTGTGCCTTCATCACATGGGGTGTCACCCCTGGAAAAGTGAAATTTAGAACATGCACACAATTTGGGTATCAAAATGGGCATTTGATGCTAAAACACATGCCTAGAATGTTCAAATGTGCAATCTCCCATCATGGGGATCAATGGACGTGTTTTGGGGGTGCAACACCTTCACCTCACCCACTTTAGTAGTTAGTAAAGTGGTTGCACCCCCAAAACGTTGTCATTCATCCACCATGATGGGAGCTAGCACATGTTGACACACCGTGTGCATCTTCCAAATTTGGCATAGTTATTAAGTTAAAATTTTTGTGAGAAACAGCCACAAATGTGTGATAATTACTTTGTGAGTTTTCAGATTTTCGCTAAAACATCAATGATGTTCTTCATTTTTTTGTTGAACATCATTGATGTTTTTCTTGATCTCATCTAGATCTCGATTGCACACCATTACCTCCCCGATGACTATGTGTGCACTTTCAGTGGTAAAGTGTGATTCTTCTTCCACAACATCCACATCACCTAAAAAAAAACACAAACAAAAAAAAATGGCTATTGTAAAAGAGGCAGGCATACATTGATTAGCTTACCAGTAGCTGTGTTCTCCCACACTCACCTGTTGTGGTGACAAGTTCTCCAAGTTTGATGATCTCTCCTTCCTCCTCCTCCTCTGCTTCTGGTGTTGGTATTTCCCCTTCTTTGGTAGGTGTGGGTTTCCTGGTGCCCTCAGACGTCCCGAGTCTTCGCTCCCCTATGAGAATGTACAAAAGGAATACTTAGCCCACCAATCTATTGAGGGCAGAAATAGGAAATGCCAAACATTGCTTGGAAGTGACGGACAATAGTTGTTTGTGGCCAGGTTCAAAGGACAACAACATTAATGTAGTCACTTTGTAAAGGTGCAAAACTTACTACCTTTTTGGTTGAAGTTTGTCAGATGGAGACACCCCTATAGTATCCACTGGAGCACATGTGTGGAACAACATAATAAAAAGGGGGTTTGGGTGTCCCAGCACTAGTGCTTTAGAGTCCAGATGGGTAAACAGCTACTGAGTGACCTCTCCTTTACATTGAAGAAATTTGCTTTACATTCTTGATGACATCTCTATTGACAACAAACTTCCTTTCCCTAAAAACTTCACCAAACTTCGTATTATAAGTGGCCAAACTATCGAGGTTGAGTACAATCGAATGGACACACGAACATGACAGTGGCCGAAAGATCGAGGTTGAGTACGATCGAATGGACACACGAACATGAAAGTCGCCATTTTCAAATGTACAACATAGAAAAAAACAACCACATGGAGCAGTATGCAAGCAAGAAAAAAAGCACAACACACGACAACTACTTACTTTTTTGAAGAACTTCGCTTGATTTTTCTGTACTGATCGGGCTCCCTCAGTTTCAGGTCTGACCAGCGTTTCCTCAGTTGTTCCTTGGATCGTTGTACCCCAAAATTATTGTACAGCCTCCTCACAACTTTAGACATGATCTTGGCCTTTCTGACATTTGGGTTGAGGTAAGGCCCATACTTCCCATCATAGTCGCTCCTCTTCAATATGTCCACCATCTCCAACATTTCTCCAAAAGACATATTGGAGGCCTTAAATTTAAGCCTCCGGGATCGGGACGTTTCTGCCTTTGGCCTTTCCTCGTCCGTTGCTGTAATATTTAGGGCGCACCTGCTGTGTCCCCGCCATGTGCTCTCCCCACTGCACCGTAAAGAGAAGGGGTAGGGAATAGACGAGAAAGATCGTCAGGGGCGGGCGGAGATTCACGCATGCGCACTGTATATAAAACATCACACGCGTGTGTCGTAGCGCCGATCTGTGAGGCGAGGGGAGAGAGAGCTGACGTACGAGACGATCGATTTAACGAAGGTACAATTTGAACTTGGTACATCACTAGCCTAGACTGCTTAGACCTTGAGGCTTATTTATGGAGAAGATTAGGAGAGTTTAGCCTGACATTATTTAGTGTTTTGTGTGGTGTTGTGTCTTGCAGAGAATATGGCTGGCTTCAATGACGTCAGCTTTCTACCCCTCTTCATTGATAAATATCGCGAATTGACCCTTTTGTGGCAGGCGAAACACCCGCAATACAGCAACAAACCAAAGAGGCACGCATCGATGCAGAAACTTCTGGAATTTGTATTGCCAGTGATCCCCACGGCAACCGTTGATAAGTTAAGAACAAAAATTGGCAGCCTGAGGAGTACGTATTTCAGGGAGCGCAATAAGGTCCTAAAGTCCCAAGCATCTGGAGCTGCAGTAGATGAGGTCTATGTCCCCAGGCTCTGGTACTATGACAGGCTCCATTTTCTCAAAGATCAGGGAGTCACTCTCGACTCTTCCTTCCATGCGTCCTTCCACGCATTCCACCCCTGATGAGGCTTCCGAGGACCAACCTGGGCCTTTCAGGTCAGGAAGAGGTGGAGGAGCCCAGCTTGAGCCAGGTATAGTATTTTTGTACCCATTTTTGGGAAAAATTAATGATGTTCACTTAATTCAGGATCCCCAATTGCTTATTTACTAAAGTGTTTGACATATCAACAGACAGTAGTGTTGGAGACATTTTGGGCAAGAATCTAAACTGCTGGCCTGAGAATTGTATGGTTTTCTATTTGTAAACATTTTGCAACAGTCAATAGATGAAAATTGTGTGTGTTTGATGAACAAATAACTCAAACTATGTCCCTTTTTCATACACAGGAATAAGGATGAGCCCGGTGTTCGATTCGAACCCATGTTCGAATCGAGCACCGGGTGTTCGCTCGCTCGGCGAGCCCAGAACTATTGGGGCCGCTCGCATCAAATTCGTGTGATGCGAGCGGCCCCGCAATGCATTGCGGCCCGCGCAGTGCAATGCTGGCTGATGATTGGCCAAGCATGCACTGTGACCCCGCATGCTTGGCCAATCACAGCGCCGGCAGCGAGGAGAGACATAATTGGCTACAGGCAGGATGCCTGTAGCCAATTATAGCTCAGGGGCTTTAGTACACGCCCCACGGTATAAGAGGCCGCCGCGCCGGCGGCCTCGCATATTATGTTTCAGTCAGTGTCAGCGTGTCAGTGTGCTGCTGACTGCTGACAACAATATGTACTCTATTTCTGGGGATATGTGTGTGCATGCTGTTAGAACAGCATTGCAGTATCACATCTGGGGGGTGTCTATAGGTGGCCTGTGAAGGGGGCAGGTTTCCTGTGCTTAGAACTTTCCCTGCAAAAAAGTGTCATTTTTGCAGGAAAAAAGCTATTTAAAATCACTCGCGGCTAATGAATTGATGGCTCCTGTAACACAGAGAACTGTCATTCATTAATAAAAAACAAAAAAAAAAGCGTAGGGGTCCCCCCAAATTCAATAACCAGGCCCTTCAGGTCTGGGATGGATATTAAGGGGAACCCCAGCCAAAAAAAAAAAAAAAAAATGGCGTAGGGTCCCCCTCAAAATCCATACCAGACCCTTGAGGTCTGGTATGGATTTTAAGGGGAACCCTAGCCAAAAAAAATGGCGTGGGGTCCCCCTCAAAATCCATACCAGACCCTTATCCGAGCACGCAACCTGGCAGGCCGCAGGAAAAGAGGGGGGGACGAGAGCGGCCCCCCTCTCGCCTGAACCGTACCAAGCCACATGCCCTCAACATTGGGAGGATGCTTTGGGGGTCTAAGACCCCTAAAGCACCTTGTCCCCATGTTGATGAGGACAAGGGCCTCTTCCCCACAACCGTGCCCGGTGGTTGTGGGGGTCTGCGGGCGGGGGGCTTATCGGAATCTGGAAGCCCCCTTTAACAAGGGGACCCCCAGATCCCGGCCCCCCCCTGTGTGAAATGGTAAGGGGGTACAAAAGTACCCCTACCATTTCACCAAAAAAGTGGCAAAAATTGTAAAAATGACAGGAGACGGTCTTTGACAATTCCTTTATTAAAATCTTCTTTCTTCTTTCTTCATCCTTCGGTTTCTTCATCTTCTCCTTCCTTCATCTTCTTCCATCTTCTTCTTCCATTTTCTTCATCCTCCGATCCGCTTCTTCTTGCGCTGGTCTTCTCGTCCTTCTCGTCCGGCATCTTCTTCCGTCGGCGTCGGTGTCTCTGTCTCTTCTTGGGCCGCTCCGCGCAATGGGAGGCTCCCGCTGTGTGAGGCTCCGCTACGTCTGACAGGTCTTTTATAATGGAGGGCACCTGGTGACCCCGCCCCCTCTGACGCACAGGGACGTCATGGGGAATTCCATGATGGCTTTCCCCATGACGTCAGAGGGGGGCGGGGTCACCAGGTGCCCTCCGTTTTAAAAGACCTGTCAGATGGAGCGGAGCCTCACACAGCGGGAGCCTCCCATTGCGCGGAGCGGCCCAAGAAGACACCGACACCGACACCGACGCCGACGCCGACGGAAGAAGATGCCGGACGAGAAGGACGAGAAGACCAGCGCAAGAAGAAGCGGATCGGAGGAAGACGAAAATGGAAGAAGAAGATGGAAGAAGATGAAGGAAGGAGAAGATGAAGAAACCGAAGGATGAAGAAAGAAGAAAGAAGATTTTAATAAAGGAATTGTCAAAGACTGTCTCCTGTAATTTTTACCATTTTTGCCACTTTTTTGGTGAAATGGTAGGGGTACTTTTGTACCCCCTTACCATTTCACACAGGGGGGGGCCGGGATCTGGGGGTCCCCTTGTTAAAGGGGGCTTCCAGATTCCGATAAGCCCCCCGCCCGCAGACCCCCACAACCACCGGGCACGGTTGTGGGGAAGAGGCCCTTGTCCTCATCAACATGGGGACAAGGTGCTTTAGGGGTCTTAGACCCCCAAAGCATCCTCCCAATGTTGAGGGCATGTGGCTTGGTACGGTTCAGGCGAGAGGGGGGGCCGCTCTCGTCCCCCCCCTCTTTTCCTGCGGCCTGCCAGGTTGCGTGCTCGGATAAGGGTCTGGTATGGATTTTGAGGGGAACCCCACGCCATTTTTTTTGGCTAGGGTTCCCCTTAAAATCCATACCAGACCTCAAGGGTCTGGTATGGATTTTGAGGGGGACCCTACGCCATTTTTTTTTTGGCTGGGGTTTCCCTTAATATCCATCCCAGACCTGAAGGGCCTGGTTATTGAATTTGGGGGGACCCCTACGCTTTTTTTTTTTTTCATTTTTTTTATTTTTTATCAATGACTTTTTTTTATGAATGATTTTCAATGAATCACTGTTCTCTGTGTTACGGGAGCCGTGAATTAACATTAGCCGCGAGTGATTTTAAATAGCTTTTTTACTTTCAAAAATGACACAGAGACAGTTCTAAACACGGGAAACATGCGCCCCTTTACAGGCATACTATAGACACCCCCCAGGTACGAAATTTAAAGGAATATTACACTTTTATTGTTTCAATTTAAGCATTATTAAAATCACTGCTCCTGAAAAAACGGCCGTTTTTAAAAAAAAATTTTGCATTGATACATGTCCCCTGGGGCAGGACCCGGGTCCCCAAACACTTTTTATGACATTAACATGCATATTAGCCTTTAAAATGAGCACTTTTAATTTCGAACGTTCGCATCCATTATAACTAATAGGGTTCTAAAGCTCGCACGGACTTTAGGTCCGTTCGCGGGTTCTGGTGCGAGCCGAACGGGGGGGTGTTCGGCTCATCCCTACACAGGAAGACCATAGCCAGGAGGTGGCTGTGGAATGTGGCAGCCAAGAGGTGGGTAGGCCTAGGAGCCTGACTATATCCCAAGTCCCTCCCCTCCGCCTTCCCTACAAAAGGGTGAGAAAGGGGGGGTGGGTGAGTCAGCGCTCCGGCTGATAAGGGAGGCTTCAGCGGCACTACATGCCACACCCACCTTCGAGGAGTCCTTTGGCTCCTTGGTTGCCACTAAACTCAAGGATATGGAGGCGGGGCAACGCAACATGTGTGAGGAGGTCATCCTCAAGGTACTAAATAAGGGGGTGGCTGGGGAGATGACCCCAGCAACACATGTTTGCGAGAGTCACCATGCTCCGCCTCCTCCTCCTCCTTCTGCCACACCTCCAGCACCACAGCCACAGCGTGGAAGGAAGCGTGTAAGAAAGACCAGAGTGTGACGACCTGGATTCAGTCTGGTCTGAGAGAAGATGGAGCCTCTCGTATGACCACAGCCTGGGATCATAGATGGCATCTGCTGCAGTTCCGGATGTTTTGGACTTCAGGACCAGATTGCACTCCCTTATTAAGATACGTACTCCTCAGGCCACCAATTTATGAACATAAAAAAATGATGTTTGCCGTGGGGGTCCAAGGCTTTGCAAATTTCCCAAGTTTCTCCATCGCTGCGTTCCTCTTTGGTTTGTTGCTGAGACCTAAATAAAGGTATTTTTGATTTCAAGAAATCCTTGCCTATGTGTTTTACTTTTCAACAATGACAGTTTATTTGTGAGTAGGCAGGTACATTTCACAAATCATAAAGTCCAATTAACAAGGGGCACCAACAACAAACAACCTCCGAGTGAATTTAGGCTACAAATACAAATGATAATAATGGTGTTTGGATAAGTTGAGACACACAACCCCCCCCCCCCCCCCCAAAAAAAAAAAAACTAGTAATAAAGGAAATCTGGATTAAAAAAAAAAACACTAGAAGTGACAAATCCTCCAAAAAATATAAAAAAAACATTCTTAATATCTGATGAATAACAAACATCTAGCCAATAAATCATGAAAAAGAATAAAGAAAGAAGTTTGTGAGAAGTCAGTGTGAATAGGAGCAGCTAAAACACGTCATTCTTCTTGCATTGTAAAGAAAAAGAGAATGCGCTGCATTAAACACATTGCAGCGTGACGAATGTGCTGTGTCGATTAGGAACGGTAGTTTTACCTGACCGAGCGCTTCCGTCACAGAATTTCTTCTGAGCATGCGTGGCACTTTGTCCGTCGGACTAGGCTACACATGATCAGAATTTGTGTGATCGGACTTTGTTGTCGGAAAAATTGAGAAAGGAGATAAAACTTTGTCCGTCGGAAAATCCGATGGAAAATGTCCGATGGTGCCTACACATATTGTCCGATAGGACATTTTCCATCGGAAAATCCAACCGTGTGTATGGGGAATTAGTCCATAAATAGGTCATTTAACATGGAGTTCTCCCATCTTTGTTTGAATCCCTGGTGGGTCAAAGATTGGAGGTGGATAGGTATGATCTGTGCCTGACCGGTTTCGCTGATCTCTCATTTCAGGCCTAATTCACTAATAATAAGGAGAAAAAGTAGTCACTCTACATCTACTTACTCTATTAAATATATATATATATTTTTATATATATATATATACATACATACATACTCAATTAAGCCAATTAAGACCTCAAATAGGTGAACATGCGAATGGAAAAGTGAGTACAAATACACGAATATGCATTAGTAAATTCCAATTCTGCATAGTCACAGTTCCATAACTGGCAATTGCCAACGAGTTTCCTATATGGAACTGCACTGCAGTTTTTAGCTATGATTATGTGTGTACATGTACGCCAATAAACTATTCTTATATGGGGTGTGTGGCTATTTATTTATATTACAATTATTGTGCATAGTTTGTTTTTGTTCTGAATGATTATTAGAGTAATGTCTGCTATTCCATAAGGTTACATATATTTATAATTTACAGTTACATATCTGTTATATGTAAAAAAAAAATTCATGTTACATTTATTTTTTAGGAGACTCTAATTATCTATATTCATTCTTTAACCACTTAACCACTTAACCATTAGCAAGATGGCAGCAAAGTGGTTTTGTTTTCCTGATCGGACGTCATATGACGTGATTAGGATAACAAGCCGACGTGCTTCCGCGGGGGGCACGCAGCGTGACGATCGGAGGTGCTGTGTGCCAGTCTGACACACCACAACTCTGATCGTGGTATGGTGCCTCTGTCAGAGGCTTCTTACCACGTGAACGGCTGTGACCAATCATAGCGTATTATTGCGTGAACTAGGAAGTGCCGGTAAACGGCTTTCCTCTTTTCACGCTGACAGGGAGAGACGATCTGCGGCTCTCCCTGTCAGAGGGGGGGGGGTGTCTGCGCTGATAATCAGCACATTTATGATCAGTGCAACCCCCATAAGATGTGTCCATCAGCTGCCAATCAGTGCACATCACCTGCAAGCCTGTGCCCCACAAAGAACGCCTAAGTGCCCATAAAAGTGTCAATCAGTGCCCCATCAGTAATGCCTGTCTGTGCCCTTCAGAGTTCACTCAGTAATGCCTTTTTTTATTAATGTATGTTGTCAGATGTCTCCCAGTGTCAGTTTTGCTGTAATACGCTCATGTGAGCATATTCGCACATACAGACGTTGGTGGAAGAATATTGGCTGTGGAAACCTTCCCGTGGACACGGCAGATCAGTTTGCTCTTTTAAGGATGTGAATATATACATGTGTGTGATTGGTTCTTTTGAAAGAATAAAAGTGTCTGATTGGCTGACTTTGAAGCCACCACCTTTCTTTGTTATTCATGTTTATAGTATAAATAAAAGGAGCTGGCTATTCTCTCGAGGATTCTCAAGGTGATACCAGCATCTGTGTCTGTGTTACTTGGAGAAATACAAGCACGTATTCCCGGCATTATATACGAGAGCTGTTTTTGTGCTCTTAAGCACAAAGAAATGATTTGCTTATAGGGAGAAGCTCAAAATGTCCCTGTCAAGGTGGTAGGTAGCATAGATGGGTTTTGAACCCATGACCTGACTGTTGCTAGATCAGAGCACTAAGCCACTGTGTTGATCAGATTTATACCTAGAATATATAGTAGTACTATGGTGAAAGTATAAACATATATAACGAGACATCAACATTATAATACAATTCTATTTAGACATTAACAATTATTTATTATAAAATAGAGACCCAAGAGCCTGGTTTGGATGGGGGGGACCTGATTTTTTTTCCAATCAAATTCATGTTGTTACATCCACTTGTGGCAGGCAGCACAACTCCACTCTACAAAGCTACGTAGAGCTCCCTAGACACAATTAAGAGATACCCCTAACTTTCTAAATGTTACTGAAGTGGATTTGTATTTTGAAAATGTTGTTGCAAACCAAACGAGTATTAGAAGTAGTTAGCCACTAGTTGATTTTAGATGGCTAAAGGTGGCCATACACTATACAATCTGATTGTACAAGCTCTGTACAATCTCCTTTAGATTTACCAAAAGTATATAATGGGAGGACACACCAGCTATCCGATCACTCTGTATCCAATCAGGCAAGCCCTTGCACTACATAATTGATGGCAGATCTAAAGGAGATTGTATAATCAGATTGTATAGTGTATGCTGAGCTTTACAGAACCCAGGACACGCTTCTCCTGTTTTCAATACTACAGTTCTATCCAAAGAGGCTGTTATCTGATCTCACATTTCCTGCACTCTCCAAATGAACAGGTCTATGCAAGATGAACTTAAGACAAAAAATAAATGTCTGTATTTAGTCAGACTAGTGATCAGTGATTAATTGTATTAGAAAACCGTGCACCTAGCTGGGGATGGTTGGGATCTGTTGAAAGGATGGAACGCAGCCACAGGTGTGTGCTAATGAAGTCAGCTGATGAACGCCTTCCTGTGTCTTACTGGCTTCTATGTCTAATATCCATATATCACCAAGGAAATGTTACAAAATCGCAGGTAAGGCCTTCTCTCTGTTAAAGAACTTGTGTATTTTTTGCAACAGAGGTACATTAATGGTATATTGTTACATAGAGGAGCTGGAATTTAGCAAAATAAAAAATAAACTTAGCATTTAAGTGAGGCATATGCAGACACACTCAACTGTCTTGAAAATCTGTTAAAATGTGACCAGAGATGACTCATCTGTGGCATTTTCTATGAACGGTGAACTTTTGATTGGGTGACATGTGAGCATCACCAGTATGAGGCAACCAAAAACAAGACAAGTATTTATGGGGTGGTGAAAATTGCTAGCTAAGTTACATGTGCGTAGAATTCATTATGACTATTTGATATGATTTTAGGCAACAGCACTTGCTAAAACGCATACACACATTCCACACTGTATTTACAGGAACATCTACAAATGCAGGAAGTCTACGGTGCATAGAATCAGGAAGTGACATGTGTTCTGAGGATCACTAAACACAAAATTCCAAACACTACATCCCCCTAAACCCTGGGAACACCAAGACATCTCCCACATTTACCTTGCAAATCAGCAACATCTCCTCATGATAAAAAAAAGTGATCTTACCATGTTAACTTGTTGATAACTCCGAGCATGCTCTAACATTTGCAAGTGCATCCAAACGTCCTTCCCCACACATAAGGATGCATTTTCAGGCCTGGAGCCGGCCTGGGCAACCAGTTGTGTGCTATTGCGAAAAGATATGCGCAATCGCAATAAATTCACGTTCGCTAACATCTTTTCACATGTGTTCAATAGTCTAATTTTGTTATGTAATTATTTAAAAAATGGTGTTTATGGGGCGGGCAACTAGCGATTAGAGAAAATGAATATTTAATTTGACATGTTTAATAGTTTACCTAGGCCATAGCAAAAATCATTGGAACTTGAAAATCAGTATTTGAGCTGTTAAAAGCTTGCTCTTTTAGTTTTGGATTTACACTTTTTTCTCTATTTAATGACTTGCACGTGTGCAGAATAAAATTATTTTGTAGCAAAGTAGATTTAATAGAGATTGGAAGGTATGTTAACAATACATTCTACTTATAAAATTCAAAGCCGATTTTACATTTTATTTGGACAATAGGAACACTATTTTGTACATTCAGTTACTTTGCCCAAAAAAATCACTGCCATTTAATGTTGCAACATTTTTCACAGCACTTTACAATATGGTTAGAAGGGCCCTGATCTAAAGAGCTTACAATCTAAAAGAGAAACACTTAAATTGGACACACCTTAAATGTCATAGTGTACAGCAGGGACAAAAATTAGGTGAGCACTAACCTTGTCAAACATTATAGGGTATAACACCCCACCCCTATCAAAAGTTTAAGAGCAGGCTTAAACAAACAAAACAGTCAAGATATAAAATATAATAAAAAATGCAGCCCAAGGCTGATACTGTTGGCGTGAATACAGTGTGGTGGGCATCCACTGGATGCAATATTTAGCCAATTGATCTGTCTAAATTCAAAATATATATATCCCCACAAATGAATAACAAATGTGAAATGAATTAATTACAACTCCAAATTACAATAATTTCATAAACATGTGATGATAAGTCCGGGTTCAATTTGATGGCATGGTGAACAACAGAGACCCAAAAAACAGATATCGCTTGTAGAAAAATTCTGTATCATGCAAGGGGTCCTGCTGTTAACAGTTCACAGTGCTGAAACATATGACACCCGCGAAACAAGTGGTTGGATAGCCAAAGAAAAAGTCCTCCACCATATAACAAAGTAGCAGCTTACCAGCTGATCAGATCTCTGTGTTAAAAGAGATCAGATAGGCCTGTGGCATACACCCCTGCCCGGGTCTTTATCCAGACTCTTCCAAATGTCAATCTCCAAATTTAAGGATATATGCAAATCTCTCCTGGGGTCACTTTACTCTCGGTCAAATAGGTTTAGATGAAAGAGAAAGGGACATCCATAGCGCAATATCGTTTTCACCCTTTATTTCTAAAAAACCTTGGTAGGTAGTACACTTACATTTAAATAGCAATCAATAGGCAAATGTATTTAAAAATTGTCGAGCCGGCCGGCTCTCTTACTCGCTGCCCGTCGCTTCCTGGATGGACGGGAGAATGGAGGTGACGTCAGCACGCCATTCACAGAGCCTGCCATACATAGGACCTTAGGTGGAAGGACAGGGTTTTACAGAGATATCCAGTCATCTGCATTTCCTCCTCCCACATCCATCGGCCCCATGTCAGCGGGACTACCTGCCCGCATTATTCACTTCATACAGGTTCGCACATTTTTCCCTCATAGGAAATCAATCTAATGGGGACAAATCTACATCCAAAAATTATAGTAGATCCACTCCATCCGGACTATTATTGCTGTGAAGAATATATATATATATATATAAAAAACCTAAAAAAACTTAAAAAAAAAAGGTTTAAGCATACTGTCTTAAGCAAATCTGATTAACCCTTTGTGTCCTGCAAGCCGCATCGGGCCATGCCTTCCATTATTAATTCTCGGGCAACCAAGCCGGATGCAACCTCAGGACAATTTACACACCATAAATCCAATATAAATGCATCCAAAAGTTGTTTATTAGAGAATGCATGAAGTATTAGTTTACATCTCCTAAGTAAGCTCACTGGGGGTTTACAGATGAACTGACTCTATCCACATTCTCCCTATAACAGCAAAGCCTTACTAAGAGGTTATTTAAATTTTAAAACTTAAAAATTTAAAATTAAAACTGAGTGTCAGCACATGACCCCTCTTTCTATTATTTCGATAGATTCCAAAAAGGACAAAACATTTTTTATAAAGAGAATATTGTTCTCTCCATAATTGGAAAAAAACAAACTCTCTTCCAAAGGGTGAAAAAATCACTTCACCACTTCAAAAAGAGGAAAAAAGAATATGTTCGAAAGTCAAAAATGGTGGTCAACTGCTACTATATGATAACCAGCACTATCTCACTTGGGCCTACAAATATCTTTAAAGTAGACATGGTGTTCGCTGGTATCTAATTTCCATCACTCCCCCAACCCTACAAGATGGGTTAATACCGGACAGGAGAGTGCCTAAAAAAATTTTTTTTTTTATTTTTTTAAAATTCTTTTTGGTGTATATTACACATCAAAATAAGTCAAAATGTCATCCCCCTAGCCTCCGAGAGCTCAGAGTTGGTTCACATCACATTTTTATTAACTGTTGTCAATAAAGGCATTTAGGTCCACATTAAGGCCATAAGGGGTATAACAACGCACTCTGTGGATCCAGGACATTTCAGATCTAGACAAGTCCCTCACTAGTGGGCTGCCCCTCCAGTGAGCACTAAACTTGTCTATTCCTAAAAACAATGTACCTGAAGGGTTACAATCATGGTGCAGAGCATAATGTTTCGATACAGAATGGAATCTATATCCACTTTTTATGTTCGTAACATGCTCGCCCAAGCGCACCTGCATGGCTCGCTTTGTTCTACCAATATACTGGAGCCCGAAAGGGCATTGCAACAAGTACACTACCCCCTTTGAGCTACAGGTGATAAAGGGTTCGATTTTATGTTCCCTAGAGGTACTGGTAGACATAAATGTTACTGTCTTTTTCTTTTGCTTTTTGTTTGCTTTTATTTAATGTACAAATTTGGCACCGGCGGCATTGGTGGTAACCTGATAGTTTTTGAAAAAAGGATACCTTTTTGGTGGGTGGATCCACCACATTAGGTGCCACCCTATCCCTAAGAGAGGGTGCTCCCCTGAACACCAGCTCTGGATTAGTGGGAAGAAAAGTGTGAATAATTCTGTCATTACCCAATATATGCCAGTGTTTCCTAAGCATTTTTTTGATCAAGTAGTGCCGCGTAGAGAAGGAGGTGACAAACGGGACGATGGGTCTGTCCCTTGTCTTAGCTTGTCCCTCTCTGAATGGTGGAGGACTTTTTCTTTGGCTATCCAACCACTTGTTTCGCGGGTGTCATATGTTTCAGCACTGTGAACTGTTAACAGGAGAACTCTAATTCTTATGGTGGACCCCTTGCATGATTCAGAATTTTTCTACAAGCGATATCTGTTTTTAGGGTCTCTGTTGTTCACCATGCCATCAAATTGAACCCGGACTTATCATCACATGTTTATGAAATTATTGTAATTTGGAGTTGTAATTAATTTATTCATTTGTGGGGATATATATATATTTTGAATTTAGACAGATCAATTGGCTAAATATTGCATCCAGTGGATGACCACCACACTGTATTCACGCCAACAGTATCAGCCTTGGGCTGCATTTTTTATTATATCACTAATTTAGGGGTAAATTAATCCTCATTATTCCAGTGCAGCCATTTTTCCTTTTTTTGCATTTTTTGTGTGTATCTCACATGAGGTTGCGGCAGGAATCATCACTATTTATCTATTCATCTATTCATTTATAATACTTATATTTTTACACGATTCACATTCATGTAGCACACATATTAATTTAAATTTTTTATTAGACAGCGCTGTTACTACATATAAACAAGATATAAAATATGACAAAATAAAAGGCAGTGCATTAACTTTATACAAAATCCAAAGTGTGGCGCTTAAATTATGTGTGTTTGGAAATTATCCAAAAAAATCGAAATCCATCAAAAATAATCAATAAAGTCAACCAACGGCAAAATTGGTGATGTGAAGAAATTCCATCAAAGTTCAGTGCACAAAATGAACAACAAGAGGAACAATCCAAAATCTTGTAATCTCGATCTGCTTACCAGAACCAAGTAGTAAAGAAGCGATGTAACCAAACGTGCCAGAGATGGGTGAGACTTGATCAGAAGAGACAAATGAAAAACTGATCCAGACTTCTCCAGTAAGTTGTAAAATAGCAGGAATCACAGATCCGGATAGATTGAATGAGCTAAAGGAATCTCCCACGGAGTGAAGGAAGGAAAAGACCAATAGTGAAGCCCGCAAGGTAAAATCAAAATTTTATTTGCATATGGTCTACTTACATCAATAAAAAAGACATCAGGGCATATATGAAAATACAGATACGCGTGCTTGCATCAGCCAGCCTGACATGTTTCATCCAATGGTGGATATCATCAGAGGCATGGCTGATGCTGCAAGCACGCTGCATATATATAGTGTGTACATCTAATCTAAATTGTCCTGTGATAGGACAGCCCAGCTTGATTAGAACACTGAACAGCTGTTTATTTTTTACTACACAGGCGGAGAAAGCGCTAGAAAAACAGAGCAGGAAGCTCTGAATATAAACAGAGCGGAACGAACACAGCGCATTAACTTTACCCACGTACATTTCTGGTTAGGGTTAGCAGGAAGCTTCATTTTTTTAAAAACAATTTAGGAAACTAGATCAACATTAGGAGTGGTAAGATATGTAAGTACCAATCAAAAGAGAAGGGTCAGTTGATTCTCACAAACAAGAAATGCATGGTCACACTGGACAAAGACACACAAAAAATCCACTTTTGAGGGCCAAAATGCAAAACAATTACAGCAAACAGACAAAACATTCATTAAACCACAGCCGGTGTGCATTATGCACACTTTAGCACCCTGCCCGCAAATAATCTGGCCTCTTTCCAGGCAAAGCAAATTGCACTTTTGCAGGCCTATATATAACATAGGTTGGATTGATAGCACACCTACACCCACCCAGTAAAGGACACGCCCATCGGCGTAATTAATTCTGTCTCTTCATGTATTCCTCAAGTACTCATGCCTGTTGATCAGGAACACACTCTTGGCAAATGAAAGAATGCATCAGCTATATAAGCATATGAATCTGTGCAGTGTATAATGGAAAACATCAAATGTTCAAGTCTCTGGCCATGATCAGTGATACCAAAAACAAAACAATTCAAGTTATAAGTTGTTGGGCATGTGGAGGGTACAAAGCAGGAAATGTCAACTTTGTGAGGGCTGCTTCACACAAATTGTTGACAAGCACATTCGTCATCAGCATCCAACATTTAAATATGGTTGCAGGATTACACCATACTTATAAATCCATATCTGACCAAAAAAACTGTTATAGATTTGGTGTAAAATCCACACTTGCTTTATTTATAATGTAATTTCTTTTGTTTCCATTATGTGAAACCCGTCAGAAATATAATACCTTGTAAAAAAGAAGCTATAACACCACAACAGAGGAAGAATATACAAACCTCTAACAAGATAGTGGGATGTTCGGGATTCAAACCAACAACCCCGGTGCTGCGAGGCAGAAGTGCTAACCAGCTAGCCACGGTGCTGCCACATGTATGGACCCTCCGTCTCTGTGATGTTAAACAGCCCTAAGTCCCTGGGGTGCAAAAAGTAAATCAATGCAGATGTACCCTGGAAGTCCTGAGTGCCATTAACCAACCTGTTTCTGTGATATACCATCTGGTTTAAAGGCTGGTTTTGGCTGATTACTGTCAGCATGCTGCTATAGCACCATCTCTAATTTTGTGCTTTTTGCTTTTTTGCTTTTTGGTTGTAACATAACAAAATTTGGAAAATGTCAAGGGGTATGAATACTTTTTCATGGCACTGTATAGATAGATAGATAGATATATAGATAGATACATAGATAGATAGATAGATAGATAGATAGATAGATAGATAGATAGATAGATAGATAGATAGATAGATAGATAGATAGATAGATAGATAGATAGATAGATATGTAGCGAGAGAAAGAGAATAATATCTGTTCCAAAAACAGGAAAACATTACACATTACTAGCATTGTTTAAAAAATGGTAATAAAAAGCAACATAAAAACTAAGCAAGGACAATTTATTTTAGGAATTAAAGAGTTCATCTCAAAATTAAAATGTATGTTTTTGTGGAAATAACAGTTATACAATGAGAATCAATGGTTGACACTTGTATTTTTTTATATATAGATAGCACGTAGTTTGCTAGCTCTCACAAATTCACGGTCGTGAATGCTTGTTAGGCATTCACACATTTCAGAATTCCCTATAGCACAGGGCTAAAAAGAAATGAGTGTAGGTTTGTGAATTGTTACTAGCTTTCAGTCTGTGCATACTCTGTTGTGTCAGTACAGAGATCTAAAAACAGGGTGAATGTATCTCTTCTCAGACTTTTTAAGCATATTTCTGCTTCCACAAATATTTCAAGAAATTTTAAAGCAGATCATCTGCAAACAATATACCACATGTTTAGGAACCATTTAATCTATGAGATTAAGCTCTAAACATTATTTCCATGTGCATTTCACCTGGTTCTAGCATGACTATTGATTTAGACGGTCACTGATTTATGTGACCTATAGTGAATTTGATTTTGCGACTATGTATTCACTGCATGCTATAGTGAATACCTTTTCTGACTAGATTTAGTCATTTTCTATAGATTTTAGTCACTTGTGACCATTTGTCCACCCATTTGCCAACTAGGTGCTATATTGAATTAGGCCCTTCATGTCTAGCCTCTGAAGCAGCCAGGCTCAGATCATATCTATGCACCTCCAATCCTTGACCCACCAGAGATTTATACAAAGATGGGAGAACTCCATGTTGGGTGACCTATTTATGGACTAAGACTCATTCCACAGGCAGTGAAATCTGATAAGTATATCATTCCAATGGATTTTAGATTTTTTGCTTGGAATGTGTTTTCACGAACTGTGCATATATTCCAACAATTAGATGACTGACACAAAACATATAGACAGGCCATTACTGTTTCTTGCTATAAGCTGGATAACCTTTGCAGTGTGAGGGAGGCTTTCTGGGTAACAGTTACTGGGGGCAACACTCATATTTATATATAAACTGTCACATACCTTACAGCAGAGTCTGAAATGCTGAGGGTGGCCTCTTGCACAGTTCCGGTCCCAACACCCCTGGTAGTGGGGACAGGGAGTGCTGGGGCAATGAAAGGGTGCAGGTGTCTGCAGGCAGAAGGCTGAAGCTTGGAGACACAGGAACCTCGGAGGACGGCGTGGAGACTGATCACCAGAACTGTTCAGCTAAGCCAGGCAGGTAAGTATGGACTCAGGAACAGGCAAAGGTTGGCAACTGGCTGGCAAAAAAGTACATAAACGGAAGGCAGCAACGTAGTCAAGGACAGGCAGAGGTTGGCAAAGGGCTGGCAGCAAGGTACAGAATCAGGAAGCTGAGCCGTGGTAGTGAATCCAAGCCAAGGTCTGTATTATCATGAAAGTGTTACTAAACCCAGGACCCTGCATTTACTATATCTGGTCTCCCACGGTACACAGAATGTGGAAATGCAATTATTTTAGTAAATATAAACTGCTAAATATCTTTTCTTACCAGCTGTATAAAGCAGTCTTGTGACTTCTATCAGTGTCTAAATGAAGCTTTTGGAGTTTTTATTCACCGCTGACTGCCGTTTGAGGATGCATGACCCCTGACCCTCTGTCTGGACAGTGCTTATTGGCCCTGTGCTGATCACATTCACCCTCCTAAGAAAAAAAAAAAACTTCTCTAGCAATACACACCAAACTGAGCATGTGCAGAGTGACTTCAAAGGCTCTGTCTTATCAGGAGATGGATTGGGGACAGAGGAAGAAGGGGAGGATCAGAGAAGACAGGATCAAACAGCTTTTTACACAATGCAGAGGATTAACCCCTTAGGTTCCACCATGAGTATAACTAGCATGCTTTACTGCATATCCAGACTACTTTTACTGTTGTGGGTTTAGTAACACTTTAAAAAAAAAATGTGTTTCTTAATAAGTACAATGTACAGGAATATGGAAAACAGTAGACAGACACACACTTTCTCAGGTTAAACTGGATGAATGGGTATCTTTATTCTAACTTACCAACCACATAACTATGTGATCTACTGTACATTGTAAACCTCTCTGGAAATTTGTCAATTGTTTATCTGCTGGCCAATATGATCACTATATGCTTTACGTTGACTGCTTCTTACATGGATGATATATTTTGAGAATATTCCAGTGGCCAACACTGGTCCCATTTGTAATATGCAACAAATGCTTACCTGACTCCCCTAAAGTCTTATGCTGCGTACACACGGTCGGAATTTCCGATGGAAACAGTCCGATGGGAGCTTTTCATTGGATTTTCCGACCGTGTGTATGCCCATCGGTCTTTTTCTGTCGGAATTTCCGACGGACTTTGGATTGAGAACCTGTTCTTAATTTTTCCAACGGAAAACCTTTCTATCGGATTTTCCGATCGTGTGTATGCAATTCCGACGCTCAAAATTCCGACGCATGCTCGGAAACAACTCGATGCATGCTCAGAAGCATTAAACGTCCCTTTTATAGTGCTGTCAAACGTGTTGTATGCCGCGGTGTTATTGACCGTCGGAATTTGGTGTGACCGTGTGTAGGCAAGACAGTTTGAGCGAAATTCCGTTGGAATTCTGATGGGAAAACCATCAGAGCTTTTTCCAACGAGAATACCGACCGTGTGTACGCGGCATAAGTTAGTACCCTTTCACAACAACTACATATTCAAAACACCTTAAAACTTTATTTGACACTTTTTGTCGAATTTGCATAAATCTGTGGCACAGTAAATACGGATTGTATACACCAACATCTGTCAGAATCCATATTCATTTTTAAATCCTGGCTTTACTAAAATAACAACTATAATTCTGCAGATTTAGAAACTGGTTACAATTTGACGTATTTTTTTTTTTTACAGCATTTCTCGTTCAAGTACCGTATTTATAGGCGTATAACACACACTTTTGTCCCCTGAAAATCTGGGGCAAATTAGGGGTGCGTGTTATACACCATCAGCGTACCTCCGAGGGGGATGAGCGTCGCCGGAATTCACTGAGCCATCATCCCCTCTCCACTCAGCTCCTCAGCTCTCACTCGGCTTTCACTTGGTACATTTTTTAAGAGTAGCTCCAGCCAAAAAAATCTATTTTTAAGCTTTTTGGATAAAAAAGGGAAGGGTTATCACCCCTGTAACATTTCTTTTGCTGTCTGTGCCCCTGTTCAGAAGATTTCACTTCACTTTCTGTCCCAATGACAATTGGATTTAGAAAAATGTGGGTTATTAGGGAAACAAGGATTGGTGATATAGCATCAGCGGAGACACCTTTTTCCCATATTAGCTCTTACAGGAGAGAATTTCTCTTACTAGGGGTAGATTTCTTCTCACTTCCTGTTGTCCCCCTCCGTTTGTAAGTAGGAGTCGTTTTTAAGTCGGATGTTTGAAAAAAAAAAAAAAAAAACTTTTTGGGTTTACATCCACTTTAAGTCAAGGTTGAGCAATGAAATCAGGTGAGAGTTTTGTAGAGATGTTGGTTCCTTCCCTGGCTTTGGCAGAATAATTACAAATGCTCATAACATTTCTGCAGGAAAAGATGAAGAGGAGGCAGCTTCATGGTATAGGGTGCAGAGATAGGGGTCCATCCGGACCTGGATATTCAAAATTGGGGAGATTTTTTTTTATCACAATATTGTTTTCCTGTTGCGTAAAAGGTTAATTCAAAGATGCCAATTGTATCACGGATAGGGAGGGGAGGTTTATGTGGGTAAGAAATTATTAAATTTCTTCCAAGGAAGGTTGAAGCGAAGTGCAGTTGTCTTTAAAGTTATAGAGGTAACCATAATACAAATAGAAATTTAACAGTGTTGCGCTGCCATATGTGTATAATACACAACTCAAAATGTGTATAAATGTTGTACAGACCAATAATTATAACATTAATTCAAACGCCACAAAACAAATATAATCATGCAGTGTAAATGCAAGAATATAGTGCACAAGATGAGAAAAAGTGTTAATCACATAAAAGACATACAGGCAAAGCACAGGAAAAATCAGTGACGTCACTATGCCCGTGGAGGGTGTAGGACTGATTGTGTCTATTTCAATGCTCGTTTTTATCCTCTTTGCTGTAAGTGGATTTTAAATACTCTTTGATTTTACTGGATGTTGCACAATGAGCTTCTTTTCTCATTGTTATGTGGAATAATTTGGTCTGAGACTGTCCTGGATGAGCCTGTGAGGTGCTTCCCACCATTGCTATCTTAAAGGACGATTGGAGAAGGGAAAGCTAGCCCAAACCTAAAGTGAGAGATGAAGCTCACTAAGGCGGTTAATGACCTTGATAGGTCTGAGATTCTGTTAAGAGGCTATGGCATTGATTTACTAAAGGCAAATCCACTTTGCACTACAAGTGCACTGCAAGTGCACTTGGAAGTGCAGTCCCTTTAGATCTAAGGGGAAGATCTGAAATGAGGGGAAGCTCTGCTGATTTTAGCATCCAATGATGTACAAGCAAAAAATGCTGTTTTTTTATTTTCCTTGCATGTCCCCCTCAGATCTAGATGACTGCACTTCCAAGTGCACTTATAGTGCAATGTGGTTTTGCCTTTAGTAAATAAACCCCTATGTGTGTTTGAACTAGAAGGAGAGAGCACTGGGTATAATTAACTGAAGTTGAAATAAGAGCAACCTGGCACTGTTTGCATAACTACCTAATGGACTTTTTTTGGACTAAATTTTTATGTGATTAACACTTTTTCTCATCTTGTGCACTATATTATTACATTCACACTGCATGATTAGATTTGTTTTGTAGCGTTTGAATTAGTGTTATTGTAATTATTGGTCTATACAACATTTATAAATGTTTTGAGTTGTGTATTATACACATATGGCAGCGCAACACTGTTAAATTTCTATTTGCTAATATTGGTGTGTACAATATTGTGAGTGCAGCTGCTTCACCTCACTAATTATTAATCATTATTTATAATAATTTTTTTGTAATTTTTCACTAAGCGCAGGTATTTTTATTTTTCAACCAATAATGCAAGCTGAAGGCGCAGCAATATATTGAGGATTATATATTTTTTCTTTGGTCAGTGGATGATGGAGAAATGCTATCTTGGTTTTGAGATGATGACCCTTGCGAAGAGCCATTGTTTTCCATGCCTTGCTGCTAGTTGTGTATGAAATGACTTTCGGTTTACGTTGTGTTTTCAGGAACAATTCTAGGAGTAGTGAGTGAAGTTGGCAAATGGTTAAGAGTTTTGTTTGAGAGATAGAGACGGGTAGGTTTTATTTTGGTGTTCAGTATCTCTAATGGAAACTGTAATGCCACGTACACGCGACCGGACTTTTCAACAGCAAAGGTCCAACGGAGCGAATCTGTCGGACAATTCGATAGTGTGTGGGCTCCATCGGACCTTTGTTGTCCAAAAATCTGGGACTTTAGAAATAGAACATGTTTCAAATTTTTTGTCCGGAACTCTGCCGGATCCAGTTTCTATCGAGAAATCCGTTCTTGTGTATGCTAGTCCGACGGATAAAAACCAAAGCTAGGGCAGCTATTGGCTACTGGCTATGAACTTCCTCATTCTAGTCCAGTCATACGTCATCACGTTTGAATATGTCGGACTTTGGTGTGATTGTGTGTGGCCAAGTATGTTCATTCGGAAAGTCCGTCGGAACTCCGCCGAAAGTCTGTCGGGAAGACCGTCGGACTTAGTCCGTCAAAAAAGTCTGGTCGTGTGTACGCGGCATAAGAGTTTCTAGATGCTGTATCCTCTTTTTTATCCTCTAGAACCTAATTGTATGAATAAGCCCCTATTAAATACCTTATGAGCATTCCAGACTTATAAGGCATGAGATAATGTGTTAGCATGTTGAGGGTTTTGTAGTAAAAAAAAAATGCGCCATAAATAAGAATGTGGCTGGAATTGAGAGCTAAAGTGTGATACTGGTAAGCGCATGGTTTGACCAGGTTATAGTGTGGATTGAAAATGTTTGTATTTTTTGAAGCAACCATTGTCAGTGAGAAAAAGGTCTATGCTCGAATAAGAGTTGTGGCTAGGAGAAAAGTATGTATGGTCTCTTTCATTGGCATGGTGGCACCTCCAAATATCATAGAGATCCTGTGAGTGCAGGAATGGATTTAATGTAGATTCAAAATGCCTAGTGCTGGATGAATTGAAGCCAATTGGTTATCTAGTATCATGTTAAAGTCCCCACATACAAGTAAATGTCCTTGCTGAATTAGTTACGCTTTCTTTAGTGTTTTCATAATTTGGCATTTGTTGGGTGCAAATACTGTATGTTTAGTAGGGTATATTGTGTGCCATTAAGGGTAAAAATCAAGATGATATAGCAATCTTACGGGTCTAGGATATTCTGTTGTAACTGGAAATGAGATGTTTTTCACTGAAAGTGCAGTCGCTGTAGCTCTGAGGGGGCAGGGAAGAAAAATAAAAAAACGCTTGTTTTTGCTTGTACATGATTAGATGATAAAATCAGCAGAGCTTCCCCTAATTTCAGAGCGTCCCCTAAGATCTACAGCGATCTACAGCGACTGCACTTACAAGTGCACTTGCAGTGCACTTGTAGTGCAGAGTGGATTTCCCTTTAGTAAATCGACCCCCTTGTTTCATTGATGAATAACATACCTTAAAGATCTGAGGAAAGTGCTTATTTTAACAAGGTGGAGAGGCGGCTTGGGCAACATGTGCCTCCTGGACACAGAAGGATATCACATTTGTGGGTCTGAGCTGTTTTCCATAGTGAGGCACATTTTGCCAGGTGATTTAGACCCTTGGCATTCAGGGAGAGAATATTAACAGCTAATGCGGTAAACGCAGTAGGCGAAAGAACAAGGCAGGCGACACTCACAATTGAGAAGTGTAGGTAGTGATAATCTTTGAGTGGTGGTATTGGAGTCGAGCTGGTTGTGAGTCCAACATCAAAATGTCTGGTGTCATTGAGGTAGAGATTCCGTAAAGGAATTAGGAAAAAGAAAGGATGTTAATACCAAAACAACCAGTTCAAACAGTGTAATGATACAGAACAGATGACTTTTGAGCCTGGATTTATATTTTTTTTAGACGACTACCAGGCAGGTGACAGCTTGGTCGGTGCGGAAGGCAAGGAGTTATCCTGAGGAAGATCCAGTATGATGCCCTAGGAGTGAAGACAGTGTGAGAGTCACCATTTCAAGTGATTAGTAAGGCAGCAAACTAGCTCCATCTGCATGTAATTTTATGGTTATGCAGCTCTTTTGTGACCAATTTAAGTTGCCTTCTCAGTTTAAACGTGTATTGCAATAAACAAACATTTGCACATCAGTGTAGGGTGCTGGTAAGGAAGGAAAGTATGTGCTCCTTCACTGGGAAGAAATGTATTTTCATAAGGACATCTTTAGGTACAGAATCTGCCAAATGTTGAGGTTTTGGGATTCAGTGTATACAATCTATAGTAAGTTCTATTGGTGACAATCAGACAGCAGAGCAGATCATGTCACAGGCATATCCCTGGAGATCATGCAGATGTACAGATTCTGGGACACCTCTCAGCTTAACATTATTGCGGCGTGAGTGGTCTTCAAGATCTGCTAGGTTCGCTTTGATCCACAGGTGGTTGCCATAACTTTCCCCATAGGCATCCACCAGGTCATTTACTGTTTACTGTAGTAGTTTACTGTACTTTTACTTTAGCAGTACATTCCACCTTTTGTTTTTGATATATTGCACCCTATCTCCCACTGTGTTCATATCAGCAAAAGAAGCATATCCTTCATTGTGGTGTCTATGACAGATTGTCCTTATGTGGGAAAAGCAGCAAAAGAAGATTGTAGTGCAGCATTGTTATTTATGGGTTTAACTGCGGTTGAGGCCTGGTGTGGAGAATCTATCCATATCCTGGCTTTGGCTGGGCTGCCAGATACATGGCTGACTGCTGCAGAATGCCCAGAGAGAGGGGAGCTGCCGCGTTGTCAGAGTTACCAGTATAGGCATCAGGTAGATTGGTGTAAACGGCCAAGGAGCAGGAGGCTGAGGTGATGGTGCACTCTTGGTTCTCCCCCCTCGCATGTGCCGACCTAAAGAGGGAGGCCGTAAGCTTTTGTGGTCACTGCTGGTCTTTGGTCTTCCATGACATGGTGTCTAGCAGCGCCGCTGCAAGACGTGAGATGGGAGCTGGGCAGATGCAAATTTCCCCAGCACCCCTATGTCTAGTGTAGGAACTGTGACTCCGTTTGGTTTCACAGCTGGCTTCCTACTGTGCATGCACAAGCCATGCTACACTTTGTGAATGGTCCAGCAGCCTTCTGAGACCTGTGATGTGTCCCAGAACACTGACGGAAAAGGGGGGGCAACTTCTGCTTGGAGACACCCCCCCAACAAAGGAGAGAGTGTGGAAAAGCAGAACTTTTGGGTGATATTCTGCTTTAGGTTAGTTTTAAATTAGTTACAGATGACTAATTGAACAGCATTGCTACTTAAGCATTAGAATAACATACAGAGATAAAGCAAGAAAGCCAGCCTCAATGACTTGGTGAGGGGTCATTTTTTACATAGATTACAAAATCTAAAGCTTTGCTTTTGATTTTTCATTTTTTACAGCAAAGCTTCAATAGGAATTATTATAATTCTTTTTTTTTTTTTTTCATAAATCCAATTTATTAAAGTTGAAAGATAATGATTTTCCAGAGCTCAGGCTCTCCCTAATCAATAAAGTACTTCAGCTGTACAAAAATTACATATTGTGCACAAACAGAGATTCTTAGGACCAATATAGAGAAATGTAATCTCTATTCCACTATGTTTGACTCCCATCCCATTTTGTGCACTTGGTTCTTTGGTATTCTTTGGTAGCTTGCACTTTCTCCTCTAAACCGCAAAAATGATCTGAACAACTACCATTCGGCACAGTAGAATTTGCAATAGTCTGACACTATGAAGTGGCAGTGTAGTAACTGCATTACAGCTCTGGTGATACCTGTTAAAGAGTAATGCCCTGTACACACGACCGGACTTTCCAGCAGTCTAAGTCCGACGGAATTCCCGCCCGAATTCCGGCGGAGTTCCGATGGACCTTCCGAATAAATGGACTTGCCCACACATGACCGGACTTTCAGCAAACTAGGTCTGATGGAGTTCCCGCTGGAATTCCAGCGGAGTTCCAGCAGACTTCCAAATGAACGTGATGAGTTACGACGGGACTAGAAAAGGAAGTCAATCTCGCCGCTTTTATTGGCGAGATTGACACCTTGCGAGCCCCGTCGCATGGTATGGATTTTAAGGGGAAGCCCCTACGCCGAAAAAATGGTGTGGGGGTCCAGACCCTTATCCGAGCATGCAGCCCGGCCAGTCAGGAAAGGGGCTGGGGATGAGTGAGCGCCCCCCCTCCTGAACCATACCAGGCCGCATGCCCTCAACATGGGGGGGTGGGTGCTTTTGGTAAGGGGGGGCGCTCTGCGGGCCCTCCACCCCAAAGCACCTTGTCCCCATGTTGATGAGGACAAGGGCCTCTTCCCGACAACCCTGGCCATTGGTTGTCGGGGTCTGCGGGCGGGGGGCTTTTGGAATCCGGGGGGCCCCCAGATCCCGGTCCCCCACCCTATGTGAGTGAGTATGGGGTACGATGTACCCCTACCCATTCACCTGGTGAAAAAAGTGTAAATAAAAAAAAACACAACACAAGTTTTAAAAATACTTTATTACACAGCTCCGGGGATCTTCTTCCGTCTTTGGGGGTCTTCTCGCCAGACTCCTGCATCTTCTGCTAGCTCTTTTACTAGCGGAGGAGCCCGTCCGGCGGTCTTGTTCCAACTTCGGGGGTCTTGTCCCGCTCTTCGGTTCTTCTTCTGTCACTGTCGCCGCCGCTGCCTTCTTCTCCTTCTTCCTTCCGATGTTGCCACAACGCTCTCTCTGGCCGCAATGGCAGGGACGCGTGGTGTGGCGACTTATATAGGGATAAGGGGCGGGGTCACCGGCAGATGTCACATGGTGACCCCACCTCTTATGATGTCACAGTCCCAGAGCCCCCCCCTTTCCCAAAGCACCCACCCCCCCATGCTGAGTGCATGCGGCCTGGTACGGTTCAGGAGGGGGGGTCGCTCGCTCGTCCCCACACCCTTTCCTGACCGGGCGGGCTGCATGCTCGGATAAGGGTCTGGTATCGATTTTGGTGGGACCCCCACGCAGTTTTTTCGGCGTAGGGGCTTCCCCTTAAAATCCATACCAGACCAAAGGGCCTTCCCTCTCACGCTTCCTGCGATAGGAAAATGTGTTTTTCCTATTGCAGCCAGCGTGAGATGTACAGTGCCCTGTCACCGAGAAACATTCTCGCGGGCAGGTGCTGTAGCTGCCCTTCTGTCGTATTTTGGTCCGTCGGACCAGCATACATACGAACAGTTTTCCCGCTAGGAACTGACTCTGGCGGAGTTCCGGCGGGAAAATTTACAACATGTTCTATTTCTAAAGTCCGTCAGATTTTTGCCATGCAAAGGTCCGATGGAGCCCACACGCGATCGGAATGTTCGAATAGATTCGTTCCGTCGAACCTTTGCTGTCAAAAAGTCTGGTCATGTGTACGGGGGCATTGGTCCACTTTTGTTGAGAAAAAAACATTCTCCTCTGGTTGATCTATGTACATTGCAGGGATTTTAACAAACGTTGTTGCAGATTCCTACCTTTGGTTGTTCTGAAGAAATCATTGTTTGTTTCTCTGTGCCCATGTGCTCAGTGAGTCTAATCGGAAAGGTTTCATAATTATCAATCAGCTGTGCACCTGCGGTGCTCTAATGAGGAAAATTGCAGGGTTTGCATCACTTTAGACATGATTTCCTAGTGGGAGTATCTCACCAAAAAATACATTTTTGTTGCAGGGGATGCCAAAAATCTGACTTGTATCTTAGTGCAGACTTTCTGGGAAAAGTGAGCTAATCACACAAGCAGGAAATTATGTTTCTGGGGTGTGTTCTGTACACAGTCTGTGTAGAACACCTCCAGATAACCATATTGCATTTTGCAAAAAATTACAAAGCTGCAGATTGAAAAGCAAAGGTAATTTTAATAACATTCAATTTCAATATGACTTGTGATGCAATTGTTAATGCTATTTTATTTTTTTTATTTGATATTTTATTCCCATTAAAGTGGAGTTACCCTTTAAAGTATATAAGCATAACATGATAAAATAAATGAGAAATTAGGAAGAGTGGAGAAAGGGTAGTGGTAAAAATCTAGCTGGGGTACTAAGTAGAGCAGAAAATGGACAATGATGATAACAATAACGAGAAAAGAAGCTGACAGAGAGAATAGTGAGGACAGTAAGAATGGAACTCTAAAATAAGTCAAAAGGAAGAAAAGACAAAATATCACTTGGAAGACTAATGCCCCGTACACACGGTTGGAAATTCCGACGGAAAATGTCCGATCGGACCATGTTGTCTGAAAATCCGGCCGTGTGTGGACTCCATCAAACTTTTTCCATCGGAATTTCCAATGGAAAAAATTTGAGATCCTGCTCTCAAATTTTCCGACAACAAAGTTTGATCTGACTTTGTCCGATCGTGTGTAGAGAATTCCGACGGACAAAGTGTCACGCATGCTCAGATCAAATTACGAGACCAAAGCTATTGGCTACTAGCCTCTACGTAGTTCCGTCGTACACAACGAACGTCACCACGTTCAGAATGATCGGATTTTCCTACAACTTTGTCCGACCGTGTGTATGCAACACCAGTGTCGGACAAAATCCGTTGGAAAAAATCAGACGGATTTTGTGGTCGGAATTTCCGACCGTGTGTACGGGTGCTAAGAGACTCAAATACAGAATTTAGGGCACAATCTGAAAGTGATACTGAGAGAAACTGATAGATGGAAGTGTTTGTAATCTGAGTGGAGTACTAATTTCAGCTGTTAGATTATATTAAAAGAGCTCAGGGAGGACTGTACAGATTAATAAGTAAATACAAATGTGCAATATTGTGGCCAGTAGACTGTAGTGGGTAGTAGTCTACTCCACATTTTCTGCCCCTTACACACTTTCTAATGTGAACATTATTTGGGCCTAACTTTCTAGATAGTTATAGATTATACTAATAAAAGCAACCTACCATCATCCGTGTTGTATAGAGAAAATGTTTTTGGGGGGATCTGGTCCCCAACCAGAACCCCCATAAGGAGGGAGCTATTGGACTATTGCGGTATGGTATATATATGCAGCAATGAGTTCGTAAACCAATATATAAAAAAAATATACAAAGATTCTATTAATACAGAATAGAAGAAAAATCAATCATAAAAGCAGGTGCAATGTGGGGTATTTCTACTAGTTTCGCTAATTACATAGCTTTTTCAGGAAATACAACATCTAAATCTGCAAAAGAAAACTTAGAATTTATAAACATGTACATATTGTATTCAGTTGCATCAACATTCAGCAACTGAGCATTCAAATATAGTGTAAGGGGAAGGTACATAAAGGTATACAGCCTCTTACCCCACTCGGATGCCCCAGAGGCGCACAACCACCCAGCGGAGCCTCCCACGGCAACTGGGGAGGGCCTAAATGAGGTCAATCTGAACAGAGAAATATGATAATGGTAATGTATTAAGTATCGTAAATTGCAATAGGAAACTATGTTCCACAAGAGGACACCCAAAGTACTGGTCACCTGTGCCGGGAGCCCTATCACCACCATCATGAGAAGGGTGGGTGGTGCTACTAGGAGTGATTATGTGAATGGTTGGTGAGGAGACTTGGGGAGAAAAGGGGGAGAAAAAGAACACCAACACTTGGGGCATCCGAGTGGGGTAAGAGGCTGTATACCTTTATGTACCTTCCCCTTACACTATATTTGAATGCTCAGTTGCTGAATGCTGATGCAACTGAATAAAATATGTGCATGTTTATAAATTCTAAGTTTTCTTTTGCAGATTTAGATGTTGTATTTCCTGAAGAAGCTATGTAATTAGCGAAAACTAGTAGAAATAACCCACATTGCACCTGCTTTTATGATTGAATTTTCTTCTATTCTGTATATATAAAATCTTTGTATATTTTTTTATATATTGGTTTACGAACCCATTGCTACATATATATACCGTACCGCAATAGTCCGATAGCTCCCTCCTTGCGGGGTTTCTGGTTGGGGACCAGATCCCCCAAAAAACATTTTCTCTACACTTTCTAATGTATCAAGAATTAGAGTCTCCCATTGTTTTAGAGTACATATACACAGAGGGCAAAGTAAGTAAACTAGTCTAACTGCATACATACAGGAAAAGGTGTGGTGTTGAATAGGTTGAACTTGAAGACGTAGAATAAACACAATTTTGAAGTTACAGCATATGATTATAACATTGCCCTGCTTTTTCAGGATTAAGATAATATCTATTTAAGTAGTAAGGGTCTGTCTGCTCCTCAGTAACTCAAAACCATCCTTTCAAATATTCTGTGGTCAGTAAATCTACAATGAAAGCTATTGTGCCATAAAGCCATGTAAGGTCAGTGGATTGTTGGAGTTTAAATCCATAAATAATTTTTGATACTTAATTAAATGTATAATATTTGTGCTTGTAAAATGTAACTGGTATTGTTATATTAATATTTTTTAATTCAGTATAATGTGGTTACCTAAAATATATCTAAAGCCAAACCTTTTTTTTTATTTTGGATAAAATAGGGGACAATTAAAATCACTATTGTTTTTTTTTTAGACTCAACAGGATGTGAGAGTATCATTCCAATGTAAATAAACTCCCTGTTAGAAGGGTGTCATGGGAACAAATGTAGACATTAGATTTTCCCTCTATTCTTTTTCTAATGGCAGGTCAAAATTTGCATCAACACTCGCTTTTCCTCCAAGCCACATTGGTGACTAATTTGAGCAGCAGACTGGCTAAGTGGTTAGCACTTCCACCTGGCAGCACTAGAGTCATTAGTTGGAATCCCAACTGTCTGGAGTTTGCATGTTCTGTCTGTGTGGGTTTCCTCCCATACTCCAAGGACATGCTGATAGGTTAATCGGATTCTGTCTAAATTGTCCCTAGTGTATATATGAATGTGGGTTAGAGCCCTTAGATTTTAAGCTCATTGAGAGCAGGCGCTGATGTGAATGTATAATATATACAGTATGTAAAGCTCTGCATAAATTCTCTATGCTATATAAATACCCAAACTAAATAATAATAAATAAATTAGGGAGGGTGAATGTATCAAATCACAACACAAACAGCTATAAAAACTTGATAGTGGTTGTAACCCTAATGCCTCGTACACACGTACGGACTTTTCCCGGCGGACCTAAGTCCAGCGGACAATCCGCTGGACTTTCCAGCTGGGTACGCTGGACTAAAAAGCGAACGGACTTGACCACACACGATCACGCAAAAAGTCCGGCGGTTCACGCGATGACGTACAGCACGTACGACGGGACTAGAAAAAGGAAGCTCGAGATCCCAAACGACACCCTTTGGGCACCGTCAGCTGATCTCGTGTGTATCGCGTGTTAGTTGACGTTTGGTTAGAGACGATTCGCGCTTCTCAGACTTCTGCTTAATTCGTTCGCTTCTGCCGTTCAGTTTGTGCTTGTGAGGTTTGTATCTGGCTTTCAGTGCGTGTGGATCAGTTCCTACCTGTTCTCAGGCCGTTCTGGTCCGCTCGTTCCTGTTTTTCAGGTCGTTCTTCATAGGCCTTGCTGTTCTTCAGTGCGTTCTGTTAAGTTGTTTGTTTGATCAGCCGACCGTTTTGAAGCCATGGAGTGTGGACGTACTCGGGAACGAGTTCGTGCTGTGCAGGGGCTCGGTGTTGCGGTTAACACCTTGGCACGAGCCCAGTCCATGAACAGGGTGAGGAGGAGTTCATGGACCAAGAATTGGTTGCGCCAGCGTGACCAATTCTCGCATATGCCTTTGCTCCGTGAGATCCGTGAGAATAATCCTGATGATTTCAGGAATTATCTCCGGATGACGGACCCCATTTTTCACCGTCTGTTGGCTTCGCTGTCCCCTTATATTACCAGGCAGAATACCTGCATGCGGCAAGCCATCAGTGCGGAGCAGAGGCTAGTCGCCACGTTGCGTTACTTGGCGACGGGGAGAAGCTTGCAGGACCTCAAGTTCACGACAGGCATCTCCCCCCAGGCTCTGGGGCTCATTATTCCAGAGACCTGTTCTGCCATTATCCACGTCCTGCAGGAGGAATACATTAAGGTAAGTCTTCTCTTTTAAAATTACCTATGTCTTGTATGTTTGCTAATGTAGTGCATCAATGTCATCATTAGCTAATTACCATGATAGGACTATTCTATGAATGTCCCCTATTCCTTTTTTTTTTTATTTTTTGTTTTTTGTCTAGTATTTTATGGTTGACTTATCGAAATAGCTTTAAGAATGTATTATTTAGTGGGTCACATGCATATTTCCTTGCACCAACCTCCCCAGCATGGAAGCTTGGCCCCCTAAACACCCCTAGCCTAGTCACTTTCTTTGGTTAAAAATGTATATTACCAGCTCCATTGTACTGCTTTACTCACCCCCCCCCTTTCACCCCCCTTGCCCCTCACCCCTTTCACCCCCCTTGCCCCTCACCCCTTTCACCCCCCTTGACCCTCATTTTTAAATTGATTGCATGTGGTTTTGGTCAGCTTGTAATTAACCCACCCCCCCACACCCCCTGATTAATTAATTGCATGTGGTTTTGGTCAGCTTGTAATTAACCCACCCCCCCCCCACACACCCCGTTAATTAATTGCATGTGGTTTTGGTCAGCTTGTAATTAACCCACACCCCCTGATAATTAATTGCATGTGGTTTTTGTCAGCTTGTAATTAACCCCCCCCCCCACACCCCCTGATAATTAATTGCATGTGGTTTTGGTCAGCTTGTAATTAACCCACCCCCCCCACACACCCCGTTAATTAATTGCATGTGGTTTTGGTCAGCTTGTAATTAACCCACCCCCCCCACCCCCCCACACCCCTGATAATTAATTGCATGTGGTTTTGGTCAGCTTGTAATTAACCCACCCCCCCCACACACCCCGTTAATTAATTGCATGTGGTTTTGGTCAGCTTGTAATTAACCCACACCCCCTGATAATTAATTGCATGTGGTTTTTGTCAGCTTGTAATTAACCCCCCCCCCCACACCCCCTGATAATTAATTGCATGTGGTTTTGGTCAGCTTGTAATTAAACCCACCCCCCCACACACCCCGTTAATTAATTGCATGTGGTTTTGGTCAGCTTGTAATTAACCCACCCCCCCCCACACACCCCGTTAATTAATTGCATGTGGTTTTGGTCAGCTTGTAATTAACCCCCCCCCCCACACCCCCTGATAATTAATTGCATGTGGTTTTGGTCAGCTTGTAATTAACCCACCCCCCCCCCCCCACACACCCCGTTAATTAATTGCATGTGGTTTTGGTCAGCTTGTAATTAACCCCCCCCCCCCCACACCCCCTGATAATTAATTGCATGTGGTTTTGGTCAGCTTGTAATTAACCCACCCCCCCCCCCCCACACCCCCTGCTAATTAATTGCATGTGTATTGTGTGACCTTACAATTAATTACTCCACACCCACATCCCCATTATTATCTTCTCTGGGCCATCAGAGGGGTCATCAATCAGAGATTTGTCCCTTATCCTTAATCTTTTGGCTTTATTTCAAGGACTTACAAAATAAATACATATGTTCTTCCAAATTGTTTGTTAATTTGTTGCATTTAGTTAGGTGTTTTGCCTGGTTTTTAATTCGATTTGTATATTTGTGTTTGACTTCACAGTGTCCTTCCACGCCACAGGAATGGCAGACTGTGGCTTCCCAGTTTGCTGCCCGTTGGGACTTTCCCAGCTGCGGAGGGGCGATTGACGGGAAGCATGTGCGAATTGTGCCCCCACCCCATTCGGGGTCTTACTATTGGAATTATAAGGGGTTCCATAGTATAGTGTTGATGGCGGTGGTGTCGGCACAATATGACTTTCTTTATGTGGATGTGGGGAAAAACGGCCGGATGTCGGACGGAGGAGTCTTCAACCACACGGAGTTCGGTCATCGTCTCCAAACTGGTGGGCTGGAGCTGCCACCAGATGAAGATAATGTGGAGGGACTCCCGTTCGTTTTCATTGCCGACGAGGCGTTCGGTCTGGGTGACCATCTGATGAGGCCATTTCCCCAACGATCCCTCACCCCTGAGAGGAGGATTTTTAATTATCGGTTGGCCAGAGCAAGACGGGTTGTGGAAAATGCCTTTGGTATTATGGCCAACCGTTTCAGATTGCTCCTTACATCCCTACATCTGGCAGAGTACAAACTGAATACTATTATTCTTGCATGCTGTGTCATGCACAATTATTTACGCAAACATTCGGGAACATACTCATTACCAATCGGGCCTGAGGCCGGAGTGGAAGGCAACATGACCGGGCTGGATAATCGCCGTCTTGGTTCGGCCCCACAATCAGCCCAGCAAGTGCGGGACCGTTATTTACATTATTTTAATGGTAGGGGGGCCATTGCAATGGCAGCAGACCCTTAAACCATCTTTTTGATTTACAAAGAATAAATACAGTTATTTATGTTTGAAATATTGGTATTTTCGTATGGTTTTGCTTTTAATTTTGCCTGTTTTATATGTTGTCCTAGTGCACATCTTAATAGTGGCAAACTTGTTTTGCGTTTAGTAAATAAGCCCCTTTGTCAATGAACCACAACATGTTTTGGTCAAACTGGTAGTATTTAAAAAGAAGAAGCCACACATTGTTTAATTTGTGCAAACATTGTTTTTTTTATTCTAGTGCACATCCAAACCTTTTTTAAGGTTTTTTTTTTTTTTTGTTTTTTCTTTTTTTTTTTTGGTATTTTTGGTTAATATTTTATTTATTTTTTTTTTTCAACAACATTTGTTTTCTTTTTTTTATGTTATATTTTTTAAATTTTTTTGGTCTTTTTCTCACAACATATTTTTTTTATTTTTGTGATTGATTTTTTTAAACAAACATAAAAACATGTTTTAAAATGGTAAAAAATGTAGGCTTAGCATTAGAAAATATTTACACAATGTAAAAGTCCAGAACTTACAAAGTTCAACAGGTAACCCATGAACAGTAGAAGCCAAATTTAGAATATGCACACTAATTTAACAGGAAAATGGGTAATGTCAACATGTGCTATGTTCCATCATGGGGAATCAATGGACGTGTTTTGTGTGTGAAACCCCTTCCCTCTCACCTACTAGCATTAGGGGTTGCAAACACAAAATGCGTCCATTGAGATCCCCTGATGGCACATAGCACATGTTGACACACCGTGTGCATATAAAAAATTTGGCCTCTAAAATTTGTAAAACAGCGCATCAAAAGGGGAATGAAGGACATGATTGATGTTAAGAAATGGAAAAGGGGTCTTTAGATTCTCCCCAAAACATCAATCATGTCCTTCATTCCCTGCTGCATGGTGGCCATCTCCTTCTGCATATTTTCCAGCTGCAGATTCCAGGCCATGATCTGGCCAATAAGCCTGTGGGCACTGTCTGTGGAAAATGGCTCCGCAGCTTGTCCTTCCACAAACAGATCAGCATCACCTAAAAGTTGGGTAGATAAAACACAAGAAAAAAAGTGTCAAAAACATGCAGACCTTAATTTATTAGCTCAATCTGTGTTCTGAGACACTCACTTGGTGGGGTGCAGATTTGATCCACTTCAACCACCTGTTCCGCCACATCCACGCGTGGGCTTGGGCTAACTGCCCAATTAGTCTGGTGAGGCCGGGAGGTCCTCGTAGGTTCGGACTGACGTCTGAGTCTTTTGCCCCCTATGGTAATGGAACACAAAAAGGTACACTTTTAATCACACTGATATTTGAGTGCCAAAATAGGATTATTAAACATTGTTTAAAAGTGTTGTCCAATTATTAGCAGTTTGTTAGAAGATCCTACTTGAAGACAGAATTGAAATGTCTATCTAATGAAACTCCAATACTTAAACCGCCCTTCAACCCTAAATTTGAACTTCCGCTCATTGGATCCCTGCACCCCTGTGGTGTCTTATTTGGAACCTTTTAGGGGGGGAGGGGTTGCAGATACCTGTGTAAGGCAGGTATTTGCACACACATCCGGCCCTAGACTCCCACAGAAGTATACGCCACATCCCGTCCCACCGTGCTGTCTGCTGGGACACACAGGGGTCCCCGAGCTCGCGCGGACCAGTCCTATTGCATTGCGCAACTGGCGCATGCCCAATAGTGACCCGGGAAGTGAAGCCGCAAACATTAATTTCATGATTGCAAGATCAGAGATTGTAGCTGCACCATCCAAGGGACAGGTGAGTGTACTTCTTTGAAAAGTCACCACCTACAGTATTTGTAGATGATGAGCATTTTTCGGGAATTGTGAGCATGACACCCTGCTTAACATATTTATCCCCCCCCCCCCAAAACAGCCTCTGGAGTCCCTGTGTAAGTTACCCCTAAAACCCTTACTACAGCAGTAATTGTATAGATAGTGACAATAATAAACAACCTTACAACTCCAACAACCCAAAGCCAGGTAAACTCAATAAACGTTATGAAGACAAACTGAACTTTCATCAAATCTGCGCAAGTTTCACGTCCGAATGCTAATAACATCTGCGCAAGTTTCACGTACGAGTGCTAATAACATCTGCGCAAGTTTCACGTACGAATGCTAATAACATCTGCGCAAGTTTCACGTACGAATGCTAATAACATGTGCGCAAGTTTCACGTACGAGTGCTAATAACATCTGCGCAAGTTTCACGTCCGAATGCTAATAACATGTGCGCAAGTTTCACGTACGAGTGCTAATAATATGTGCGCAAGTTTCACGTACGAGTGCTAATAACATCTGCGCAAGTTTCACGTACGAGTGCTAATAACATCTGCGCAAGTTTCACGTCCGAATGCTAATAACATGTGCGCAAGTTTCACGTACGAGTGCTAATAACATGTGCGCAAGTTTCACGTACAAGTGCTAATAACATCTGCGCAAGTTTCACGTACGAGTGCTAATAACATCTGCGCAAGTTTCACGTCCGAATGCTAATAACATGTGCGCAAGTTTCACGTACGAGTGCTAATAACATGTGCGCAAGTTTCACGTACGAGTGCTAATAACATCTGCGCAAGTTTCACGTACGAGTGCTAATAACATCTGTGCAAGTTTCACGTCCGAATGCTAATAACATGTGCGCAAGTTTCACGTACGAGTGCTAATAACATGTGCGCAAGTTTCACGTACGAGTGCTAATAACATCTGCGCAAGTTTCACGTACGAGTGCTAATAACATCTGCGCAAGTTTCACGTACGAATGCTAATAACATCTGCGCAAGTTTCACGTACGAATGCTAATAACATGTGCGCAAGTTTCACGTACGAGTGCTAATAACATGTGCGCAAGTTTCACGTCCGAATGCTAATAACATGTGCGCAAGTTTCACGTACGAGTGCTAATAACATCTGCGCAAGTTTCACGTACGAATGCTAATAACATCTGCGCAAGTTTCACGTACGAATGCTAATAACATGTGCGCAAGTTTCACGTACGAGTGCTAATAACATCTGCGCAAGTTTCACGTCCGAATGCTAATAACATGTGCGCAAGTTTCACGTACGAGTGCTAATAATATGTGCGCAAGTTTCACGTACGAGTGCTAATAACATCTGCGCAAGTTTCACGTACGAGTGCTAATAACATCTGCGCAAGTTTCACGTCCGAATGCTAATAACATGTGCGCAAGTTTCACGTACGAGTGCTAATAACATGTGCGCAAGTTTCACGTACGAGTGCTAATAACATCTGCGCAAGTTTCACGTACGAGTGCTAATAACATCTGCGCAAGTTTCACGTCCGAATGCTAATAACATGTGCGCAAGTTTCACGTACGAGTGCTAATAACATGTGCGCAAGTTTCACGTACGAGTGCTAATAACATCTGCGCAAGTTTCACGTACGAGTGCTAATAACATCTGCGCAAGTTTCACGTACGAATGCTAATAACATCTGCGCAAGTTTCACGTACGAATGCTAATAACATGTGCGCAAGTTTCACGTACGAGTGCTAATAACATGTGCGCAAGTTTCACGTCCGAATGCGAATAACATGTGCGCAAGTTTCACGTACGAGTGCTAATAACATCTGCGCAAGTTTCACGTACGAATGCTAATAACATCTGCGCAAGTTTCACGTACGAATGCTAATAACATGTGCGCAAGTTTCACGTACGAGTGCTAATAACATCTGCGCAAGTTTCACGTCCGAATGCTAATAACATGTGCGCAAGTTTCACGTACGAGTGCTAATAATATGTGCGCAAGTTTCACGTACGAGTGCTAATAACATCTGCGCAAGTTTCACGTACGAGTGCTAATAACATCTGCGCAAGTTTCACGTCCGAATGCTAATAACATGTGCGCAAGTTTCACGTACGAGTGCTAATAACATGTGCGCAAGTTTCACGTACGAGTGCTAATAAAATCTGCGCAAGTTTCACGTACGAGTGCTAATAACATCTGCGCAAGTTTCACGTCCGAATGCTAATAACATGTGCGCAAGTTTCACGTACGAGTGCTAATAACATGTGCGCAAGTTTCACGTACGAGTGCTAATAACATCTGCGCAAGTTTCACGTACGAGTGCTAATAACATCTGCGCAAGTTTCACGTCCGAATGCTAATAACATGTGCGCAAGTTTCACGTACGAATGCTAATAACATGTGCGCAAGTTTCATGTACGAGTGCTAATAACATGTGCGCAAGTTTCACGTCCGAATGCTAATAACATGTGCGCAAGTTTCACGTACGAGTGCTAATAACATCTGCGCAAGTTTCACGTCCGAATGCTAATAACATGTGCGCAAGTTTCACGTACGAGTGCTAATAACATCTGCGCAAGTTTCACGTACGAGTGCTAATAACATCTGCGCAAGTTTCACGTCCGAATGCTAATAACATGTGCGCAAGTTTCACGTACGAGTGCTAATAACATCTGCGCAAGTTTCACGTCCGAATGCTAATAACATGTGCGCAAGTTTCACGTACGAGTGCTAATAACATGTGCGCAAGTTTCACGTACGAGTGCTAATAACATCTGCGCAAGTTTCACGTACGAGTGCTAATAACATCTGCGCAAGTTTCACGTACGAATGCTAATAACATCTGCGCAAGTTTCACGTACGAATGCTAATAACATGTGCGCAAGTTTCATGTACGAGTGCTAATAACATGTGCGCAAGTTTCACGTCCGAATGCTAATAACATGTGCGCAAGTTTCACGTACGAGTGCTAATAACATCTGCGCAAGTTTCACGTCCGAATGCTAATAACATGTGCGCAAGTTTCACGTACGAGTGCTAATAACATCTGCGCAAGTTTCACGTCCGAATGCTAATAACATGTGCGCAAGATTAGACATATCAAGTATAACCATAGTAGCGCACGTGCTTGACTTACTTTTTTTGATGGCTTTTCGAATTCTCCTGTACTGATCGTGCTCCCTGGATTTGATGTCGGACCATCGCTTGCGCAGTTGATCCTTGCCCCTTCGTACGCCGAATTTCTGCTCCAGGGTGCTGACGATTGTAGTGAGAATCTTGTCCTTGCGCAAGTTGGGTCGAGGGTAGGGGCCATTTTTCCCCGTCGTAATCTTCCCTTTGGAGGATGTCCACCATCTCCACCATCTCTTCAAAGGCCATATTGGTGGCCTTATATCTGCTGCTGGATGCAGATGTGTTCGCTTCTTGGCTTTCCTCCGCGCTACTGGCTGAGAATGTGTCCGCCATCTTCATGAATTTATTCACCCACAATGCAACGAGGGGAAGCGGGGCGGGGAATACTCGTCAGGAGGAACGTCATGGGCGGGCGACGCGGAGGACGCAGGCGGACTTCGACGCGTGCGCAGTGTATATAAGGCTGTTTGAGGGCCCCACGTGTTCCCGAACGGAAGTAGCGAGCACTGTGTACGAAGGTAAGTGTTTTCTAGGATGCATTACTGTGGTTTACTGGGTTTTGGGCCTGCATTTTTTAAGGATATGTGTGTGTTGCTGCCTGTGTGTAGGGGTTGCTGCCTGTGTGGGTGTGTTGCTGCCTGTGTGTAGGGGTTGCTGCCTGTGTGGGTGTGTTGCTGCCTGTGTGTAGGGGTTGCTGCCTGTGTGGGTGTGTTGCTGCCTGTGTGTAGGGGTTGCTGCCTGTGTGGGTGTGTTGCTGCCTGTGTGTAGGGGTTGCTGCCTGTGTGTGGGTGTGTTGTGTAATGTTTGGTTTGAAAAACTGGATGTGCGTTTTTAGTAACATTTGTGTTTTTGGTCTTTTGTATTGCCATTACTAACAAAACAGAAACAAACATGTCAGCAGCCCAGTTTAATCCATTCAAGGACCAGCAGTTCATGTCCGAATTCATTGCGCTGTACAGAAAAAATACCAACCTGTGGCAGCTCAAGAACCCTTTATATGGCAATAGGGATGTCCGGAAGGCAACACTGGGGCCACTTGTGGATTTTGTGAAGACTCAAGTCCCCAACGCAGACACCAAGTTTGTTGAAGCCAGAATTTCAAGTTTAAGGCACATGTACAAGCGGGAGCGCAAGAAGATTGAGGAATCAGTCAGATCAGGAGCAGCAGCAGAGAATGTTTATGTACCCAAGCTGTGGTACTACAACCAACTGGCTTTTATAGGTGACCAGATGGAACCCAGGCAATCACTGTCCACTCTTCCCTCCACCCTTCCCTCCACTCTTCCCTCCACTCTTCCCTCCACCCCAGCTGAGGCTTCCACGGAAGGAGAAGACCCCTCCACCTTGGAGCAGGCTGATGCGCCCAGCTGGAGCCAGGTATATATTTAGTATCCCAAATTGTGATTGTGTGAATATTAATGCTGTAAACGTTAAAATGTGAAACAATTAACACCCTGAACTCAGAATTGTGAAAAAAGCTGACAAAAATTGCGCAAACTTCGAAAAAGTGTGGGTGTAACATATCGATACATATATAGTGTATACATACATCCAGTAGTGGCAAAAAATGCCTTATACAACATTGGTGATCTGCTTGGAAAATGCAGGGGTCCAAATGATAGCCTTTTGGATCTTTTTAAAAATGTATCTGCTCCTTCATAAGTTTACAATTGGATGATTGAGGAGGCCATAAACCAAAAACCAGGTGTTTGATTTTTGTTTTTATTTGCACACAGGATGAGCTGACCCAGGATGATGCCGGGACAAGTGGTATGGAGGAGGAGGACATGACCAGCGAGAGCCAGGAGGTGGCTGGGCCCAGCACGAGCCAGAGTGACAGCCAGACTGTCTTAAGAAGTCTACCTCCACCCCTGCCCTTACCCCCAAGAAGGCCCAGGAGGATGACCATTGTTGAGGAGGAATCACTCCAACTTATTAGGAAGGCGAGTGCGATTCTCGACAAACCCCCCATTCCAGAAGAGGCCTATGCCACCTACTTGGCCAGCAGGTTGCTGGAAATGGAGAAGGGCCAACGGCACCTGTGTGAGGGCCTCATTTTTGAGGCTATTAAGGGGGGTTTGAGGGGTCAATTACGAGAATCCACCCGCCTGACACATGAAGGCCCGACACCAACTTCTCCTCCTCCTCCTCCTCCTCCTCCTCCTCCTCCTCCTCTTCCTTCTTCTCCTCCTCCTCCTCCTCCTCCTCCTCCTACCACAAGTCAGCCTCCAAGGAAGCGTGCAGGGAAGACTGCAGGGAAGAGTGCAGGGCAGCGTGGTGGGAAGAGTCGGAAGTGATTGCCTGGCTTCAGTCTGGTCTCACAGAAGACACAGGCTGTTGTAGTGCCACAGCTTGGGGACATAGATGTCATCTGCTGCTGTTCCTGGTCTGTCTGATTCCTGGTCAATCTTCTTGTGCTCCCTATATTGGATGAAATGTGCCCAAGCTTAATTTTTGGCTTCACAAACTTGATGTCTGCCGTTGGGGCAAAAAGTCTTCTCAAAATCGCAAAGTGGCTCCAGTGTTGCCTTCCTATTTTGTTTTGCCTTGTTTGTTTAAACCAGAATAAATGGTAATTTAATTTTCACAAAATAATGATATACGTGCTTGTTATTCAAAAACATAGTTTCTTTAGGAGTAGGCAGGTACATGTCTAAACATTCATTTGACAATACAAGTGTAAAGTGCAACTTCAATGGAACTGCAAGTGCAGTCGCTGGAAAGGTGAGGGTTAAGATCTGAATTAAGGGCAAGCTCTGCTGACTCCACAATTGTATCATGTGTAATAACAAATCCTTTTGATAACCAACAAATAATAAAATATATCTAAATAGAGATATATGTACATATATAATATATATATATATATATATATATATATATATATATATATATATATATATATATATATATATATATATATATATATATATATATATATATATATATATATATATATATATATATATATAGAGATATATATGTATATATATATATATATATATATATATATATATATATATATATATATATATATATACACGTACACGTATATATATAAATATATATATATATGTATATATAGATATATCTTTTTTTTGGGTTTATTGAGAAATATAGATATATTATTCATTTGGTGATTTGGATATATCTATATCTATATCTATATCTATATCTATATCTATATCTATATCTATATATATATATATCTATATATATATATATATATATATAGAGAGAGAGATAAAGATAAATATATATATATATATATATAGATATACAAATATATAACTTCACTAAAGAATGCTGAAGAAAAAACGTTCGGGAGTACTCTGCGTGAATATACAAGCAGCAAGGCAAAATCATTCTTCAAGTACGATAACATACAAATCCCGCTGTCAGAAGAAAAAATATAAAAAATCTGCAGCGTGACGATTATGCGACCTTCAAAACGAAGGCTAGTTTTACCAGACCGAGCGAGTCCGTGACATACTAGCTACTGAGCATGCGTCCTTTTTGGTACGCCGGACCATACTACACACGGCCGGATTATCCGCTGGACTGCCAAGTCCAGCGGATAATTTGAAAACAAAACTTCAAACTTTAGTCCGCCGTACTTTGGCCAAAAAAAGTCCGCCGGCGCCCACACACGAGGGGATTATCCGCTGGACTTCGGTCCAGCGGATAATCCCGCGGGATAGTCCCTTCGTGTGTACGCGGCATAACTAAGACTAAAAACATGTTTACCTTGTTACTTTTACATGTTTAAAAGCCATGTTCTACTGAGTAGGGTTTGTAAAGATCAGCTGAGTGTCTAAAAAAATAAACTTTATTGTCTTAAAAAAATACTATAAGAATTACATTTTTAACTATACAAACGTGGTGTCCGTGCTCTCTATCTCCTGCAGGATCCTTTCGCGCTCGGTGATTATCTCACCCTATAACACAAACAGCTATAAAAACTTGATAGTGGTTGTAACCCTAACTAAGACTAAAAACATGTTTACCTTGTTACTTTTACATGTTTAAAAGCCATGTTCTACTGAGTAGGGTTTGTAAAGATCAGCTGAGTGTCTAAAAAAATAAACTTTATTGTCTTAAAAAAATACTATAAGAATTACATTTTTAACTATACAAACGTGGTGTCCGTGCTCTCTATCTCCTGCAGGATCCTTTCGCGCTCAGTGATGATCTCACCCTCCACCATCTTGCTGGGATTCGGGCGGCCCCGGCTGGGGTCAGGCTGCTGGTACAGCGGGGAAGGGAGAGCGATGCCAGCCATGGGACACTAGAGGGCACTCAAGGGACATCCTCCTATTCCCAGTGCAGGAAACACACACACATGTGATAGACAGGGAGAGGGGTGTCCCTTGCCAGCACCCTCGGAGCCTTTATTTCTTTATGCACTCTGCGCTATCTTGGAGGATCGGCATCTCGAGGAATGGAGTTGGACGGTAGCTGAACATTGGGAAGGACGGCCTCAGATTGCCAGTGTATTCTCGAGCTAGGATCCATCCTTACACCCCACAGATGGCTGTATATGCAGGCGTGTGTGACCTCGCTGCTACAGGAGGTCCACTCCTTCTGGTAAGAGTCCCCACTTCTTTGAGTGATTGCTTCATGGAGACCTCCATTTTTCCCTTGGTGGTAGTGAAAGCCCTGGAAAATTTCCATCCTGCTGGAACTTTCTCATTGCAGAATTTTGCTACACTCTTTTCCTTACCTTTCAGCGAGTTTTATTTTCATATCAATACTTTTATCACTATCACATGTGTCACTGATTTTTATACATATTTGTTATTGTATATACTCCCACTGCCTCAAAGTACCCACCCCCCCATGTTGAGGGAATGTGGCCTAGTATGGTTTGGGAGGGGCTCGCTCGTCCACCCTCTTTCCTGACCTGCTGTGTTGCTTGCTCAGATAAGGGTCTGGTACAGATTTTGGGGGGACCCCACGCCGTTGTTTTTTAAAATTTTTACTGGCAATTTTTTTTTTTTTTGCTCAGCTGTCAGCTGGGAAACCTATGAGAGCTGATGACTCATCTGTTGTTAAGGACGCCGTGGCCAGCTTCCCGGCCCTGCTACTTAGCAACCAGCTTATACTGCGCCCTGATTGGGCAAAGCTTTGTGTATCGCGCAGTGCATTGCAGGGCGTTCGGCAGGGTGAACACCCGCTGAACACCCTGCAAATTCCGGTGTTTCCGGATGGGGCAAACAGCCAATGTTTGACCCAAACTGATGCTAGGGCTTAACTGTTTGCCCAACTCTAGTCAACTGTCTAGTATATTTGTTAAGCCTTATAACAGCTAGTGCTGCTCATTTGCTTTGTAGTCCAAGAGTGACACCCTGCACCTTGGTGAATTAGATTATTGAAAGTATTATTGAAAAATTTGCTCAACCCCCACCCCCCCTCACCTTTGAAGACCCAAGGAAGAAAACTGATGCTAGGGCTTAACTGTTTGCCTAACTCTAGTCAACTGTCTAGTATATTTGTTAAGCCTTATAACAGCTAGTGCTGCTCATTTGCTTTGTAGTCCAAGAGTGACACCCTGCACCTTGGTGAATTAGATTATTGAAAGTATTATTGAAAAATGTGCTCAACCCCCACCCCCCCTCACCTTTGAAGACCCACAAACGATCATCTATCCTGCAAATACTTTTGACTGAGTCTTAGAAATCCTTATTCCCCACTGTAGAATAACTGAGGATCCTGACACTTTTTTTTTTTTTTACAGATTTTTTCCTCAAACCAACTAGACCAAAGTTAAGTTTTCATTTAATGTACTATATTTAGTCTCTAGCTAATTTCTAGGTTAGTATTTTGAATGGCTCTATTCTCATTAATGTTATTGAATGTCTATAGTTTATTCTATTCATCCATTCAGTATGTGATAAATAAAGCCCCTTAAAAGCAACCTGTTTCCTTTAAATCACTGAAATTAATTTTAAGACAACCAGTGTAAAGTGCAACAAGAAGGCAAATATGCACCATTTGATACATATCTGTGTTTTGAGGATTTGAAATGTATTAACAGCATGAGTTATAAGAACTAACAATTTAGCACATCTGCCCCGCTAAGTTGTAAAATGTTGTATTTAAGAGACTAATAGATTACAGCCAAACCTACTGTATGAAATAGCTGTTACCCCCATTTAATTTTCATAAACTATCTTACCTCCCTCTGAGAGTGAGACCAAACCACCTATATAATCCAAACGTGTCCTCCTCCTCCAATAGTAATTAAGCCTATCCTACTTACTTTCTTGATGGGGAAGTGATGTCAACTACTATTACTTCTCTGGAGAATAACACATCCTAGAGCATGGGTGGACTTCACACAATTTCTGTGTGTCAATCACACATTCTGGGAATCTGAATTATTTGTCTTCTGCCTTCACAAACTATCCAATGTATTTATCTTTAAGATAATTATTTCCACAAGGTAAAATGTCCTAACTAAACTTGCCCACATAAAACAACTGTCCCAACTGAAGTGGAAGCACTGATTCATTTATTTTTTTATGAAATATAATCTGGACAATAGTTCAATCCACACTAATTTCCCTCTCTGCACCACCATTGTGCTGTGTTAAGGGCTATGAAGGACCAGTGAAACTATGACTTGACATCCCCAACCCTTTCTCTCTGTTGTTCGATCTGTCAGAACAGTTTACCTTTTTTTGATTATCTGTATTATTTTCCTTCCCTTGCAGAATCATACTGTTTCTCCCCTACTACACTTGGGTGAGGTTGTATTTTGTTACTGAAAGGAATTTTTAATTTTCCTTGCTTTGTTTGCTTTTTTTTTTTAATAAAGCTCTTAAGACTATGTCATATTTGCAGTGTTGTTGGCAATAACTCACTGGTGGAAATGCTGAAGAATTTCCCTTGCCAGTGTGGGAATAATGCCTCACTTATTGAGCCAGCAAAAGAGAGATGTGATTGGGAGTTTTATGTCCACTCTAGTAATCCTGCTGTTGGGGCTGCAAGGGTGACATAGGCCTAGTACAATATCAGAGAAAGTGTACATGAGCAGAAAGAGGCTCAGAACCAAAAGTAGCAGTAAGCACAGCAATCAATGCTCTGTAAAATACAAGGAAAAAATAAAATATAGCATAAAGAATGTATTCATTGTGCTCAAAGCACCACCGTGTTTCAGTCTTCAGTAAACTAGTGACAAATTTACCACCTTTTTGTGGTCTTAGAAATGATCTCCCAAACATGGCTGCAATGGTCAAATCACGTTGTGCATCACATATTCAAGCCTCATATTTTGCACTGAATTTGGACTATACTTAGCTTAAAACATTAAAACAAATAATACTTATTACACACTTCCAAAATTGCATTATTGCTCGAACTGCCCAATGCTAAGTAATCATAGCAATTTCCCCCACAGGCATGTTCTTGCTTGCTACATGCGTTAGGAAACACATTTCTCACTAATCAGTTTATGGAATGAGCATAGACCTGTAAGCATTATTTGCAGGAGGCTACTATATACAGTGTATACCAAATATCCTGATTAAAAACTGAATATGCCCCCTGTCTCTTGCTTTCTACGGACGCCGAGAAGGCATTTGATAGGGTGGACTGGACGTACATGAAAGCAGTGCTGAACAGGCTGGGCCTAGGGCCCAGTATGCTGGCATGGATAGCATCCCTATACAGTACCCCGACAGCCAAGGTAAAGGTCAATGGCTTACTGTCCGAAGCCTTCCCGATCAGCAATGGCACGCGCCAAGGGTGTCCCCTGTCCCCTCTTATATTCGCCCTAACCTTAGAGCCCCTACTGAACAAAATTCGCCTCAACGCAAATATAAAAGGATTCACAGTAGGACCGACAGAACACAAACTGTCCGCCTATGCAGACGACGTTTTATTCTATGTCTCTGAACCCCTGATCTCGCTACCTAACATCCTGGCAGAATTAGGAGAATTTAACCTATTATCAAACTTTAAGATAAACTATAGCAAATCGGAGATTCTTTCACTTAATATACCCATGGAATTACGTACACAGCTGCAGACTGCATTTTCCTTCACATGGTGCCAGTCCTCCCCTCTTTCTTTAGGACGTGGGCGGCGGATGGGGAGTCCAGATGCGGCAGATTCATCCAAAACCAGGGCCTTTTGCCGCTGGACACACTTAGGATTCTTTATGGCCCCTTCCCAATGGATGAGTGGCGCCATAGACAGCTCCAACACTTCATTAACAACTTACCCCAAGAAGTGAGATCCCCAGCTCAGGCCTCGCCCTTCGAGCGACTGTGCATGTCCTCTTCTAGTATCCCACATGCGATTTCCATACTCTATAACCTGCTACAATTCTCACAAGCAGAGGGGAATCCAGGATATATCAGGGAATGGGAGAGGGACCTACGGCACGTTTTTACTGAACCCCAATTAGACCATCTTTACCGTCTCACACACTCAAGCACAGTCGACACCAAAATGAAAGAAAATAGCTATAAGATCTTAACCAGGTGGTACAGAGTCCCGTCGAAGTTAGCTAAAATCTACCCGCCTCTGTCAGCCGCCTGCTGGAGGGAATGTGGTCTCAGAGGTTCGTTCCTATGCATTTGGTGGGAATGCCCCATATTGCGGCCCTTTTGGCTTGACATTCACGCCCAGATAAAGGCCATCACAGATATAGAACTCCCAGATTCCCCATTGGAATCGCTATTGCAATTCCCCACCATTCCAGTAAGTCAGTACCGCAAATCAGTACTGCCCCACTTGCTTAACGCAGCCCGTAGGCTAATTCCGACATACTGGAAAAAAAAACAGACACCCACACGCGGTGAGTGGATAAAAATGGTGAACAATATCATGGCGGCCGAGGAGTGGATGGCAAAGTGCAAGGACAGGTATGAGCAATTTTACTCTATTTGGGCCACGTGGATACACTACACCAGCTCCTCAGGGACGTATAAGGCAAACTCCCCTCCCCAGGTTGGAGGGACACAGGCAAACCCCGGTGATTCGACACCACCCTCTTAGAGATATTAAGCAAAAGAAGGTAGCACTACCCCCCCCCCCACCCCCCCCCCTTCTCTCTTCTTATTTTTCCTTTCTCCTCCTTTACCTTTTACCCTTTCGATTTGCACTTATTTAATTTTACTGTTTTAGTTTATTGGTCATAAAGACATGCTCCTCACTGAGCTCTAGGTTTTGGCCACCATCTTGGCTCTAGCACTATGGGTCACTGTCAGACCCATGCCAATACACGAAGGACCGGACCTTCCCCAGGGCTAGCCCACGGTAGAGAAACAGGAGGGACTTAATGATGTGTTATTTCATAAGTATTGATGACTATATGGTGCTACATGTCTCCCCTGGGAAGCTCCCGGGTGCGTAGCCCCCTGGGTACTTGATAATACGATATACCCAAGAGTTGGACCTCACAATTACGCCACTCTTTATACCATGAGGGTATTAGCTCTACATGTTAGTTTCTGTCAATTTCATTTTTTTGTCTGTTCTTTTGTATGTTGATGTTAAAACATTGTTAAAATAAAGATTATATAAAAAAAAAAAACTGAATATGCACTAACATATTTAATGTAAGGGCAATGTTTCCCTGCACCCCAATGACCTCCTGTTTAGAAATCCAGCTGATGTATATTGCAGGCAAGCTCTCTCCATGAAAGCTGTAAGAGAGATGCCCTGAGATTTCATAGAAAAAGTCAGAGGAGATGAGAGGGGATGTGACAGGCAGCAAAGTAGTAACATGTGACACAAGTGTGAGGCATGCCAAGCTAGTTGTACACAATCAGAGGAAGGGGAAGGGGAAGAGGAAGAGATGTTCAAACACAGTCTAATTAGTCAACCACATCTCACAACTGAGTATGGAGGGTGGTGCAGAAAGAGAGGGAACTGAATGGTGCCAGATTTGTGTGCTGTGCTGTCTCAGTGGAAAATAATGATGCAGGATTAACATTATTTTTGCTGTGGGCAGGAACTCCACTCCTCCTTCAGGGAAGGGGCAAAAAACACTACATAAATCACTTCCTTCTCCAAAAGTAGAAAAGTCTGCTTTGAGAATGTCAAAAAAAGCATGGACAGAAATGTAAGCTCCTAATTTTTTTTCCATGTATGTTTTTGGGAATAGAAATTGTGAAGCTAGCCTTTTCTTTCTACTATATAAAGTAGGATATGATTTGTTTATACGCTCCCAAGAGGAAAGATTGTCTTATATACATTTTTGCTTGGGGGCTTAGCATTTCCCAAGAGCCCCCCCCCCCCCCCCATTTTTTATCTACTACATTAGTGTGTTTCTGCAGGGACAAGCTGGTGTAATAGCATTCAGAGAATGGAGGGAATCACAGCAGCAATTAACAGTGCTGGATGCTGAATATTGGATTCAATAGAGTACAAAGAGTAGATGCAACAGAGCACAAAGGGTTAACATTATTAACATACTGTGACGATCCGGGGTGATTAGGTACAAGTGGTGCATGCGATTTTCCAGAAACGTGCCACTCCAGACTGTGTTTTTAGTGACTGTGTTTTTAGGGCATGGCAGTCCACTTTTATTTAAAGGAAACAAAAAAGTTCAAACAAACAGAAATCTTCCCTCGCAGGGGGGTTCCACCATCGCTGTATTCCAAAACAATAGCCTCCTGGCTTATTCGCTGTCAGCTTCATGCTGCTTTAGTCACACGCTACACCTGCCTGCTTCAAACGTACGCACAGACTGCCACCTGCAGTCTTAGGCTCTGAGACCTCCTGTCTCTTTCTCCTGGAACTCTCCCGACCTCCTGGCCAGACTTCCTGTCTGCTGGGCGGAGCCGTCTCCAGGTCTGAGCACTGACTGCCTTGAACAGCAACTATCATCTTTTTCCTTCTTTTGGGATAAGGGTTATTAATGCCTTCATCGGCTTAGTCCGAATTCTGTTCCCAAACCATTAAAATATTCACACACTAGGTACCAAAATTTTGCTAAATCTTTTAAGGTAGAGGATCGGGTACCATCCGGTCCCGGGCTTTTCCTGATTTTGTGTCTGCCATGGCTTGGATAATCTCGCTTTCCGATATCGGTGTTTCCAAATCTAACTTATCCTCCATAGATATTTGGGTGAGTCCTGCGTTTTTTAGGAGTTCTTTTATTTTATTGTGTTTTTTTTTCCCAGGTCTACCTTGTCTTTATTCACATTGTACAGGGTTTTGTAGTACTGCTTAAAGCCTCTGCAATCTCGTTGGACTTAAAGAAATCCCCTGTCCATTTGGTGCATATATATTTGCTAAAGTGAGTTGTACCCCATTGATATAACCGCATAATAGGAGAAACCGCCCTTGTTCTCTAAACTGGATTCCTTCCGAGAAACCTATTGCGACTCCTTTGGCCTTCCTAGTGGTTGAATCTGCGTATATCCAAGTAGGGAATTTTTTGGAATATAATTTTATATTGGCTCCCTGGAAGAGGTGGGTTTCCTGGAGAAACACTATGTCTGTCTGATAATATTTAAGCTCTGTTAATATTTTGTGTCTTTTAATAGGGTTATTCAGACCTCGAACATTATATGTTAGGAACTCCCTTTTGTTTTTGTTTTTTTACGGAGAGGCACTTTACTCCCCCAACTACCCCCTCCCACCCTTCCCTCATTCCTCCCTCCCTCACCCCCCCCTCCTCCCTTTTATTAGAGGACACCCCCTTATCCCCCCCTCCCTCCCCTCCTCCCCCCCCCAACACTCACCCCCCCTCCCCCCCACCTCCACCCTCCCTTGGTTGGTCAATACTGACCTCCAGCCCCTTGGCTGATCAGAAATGTTCCTCTCTACCTCTGGGCTTCCTTCTCAGAGGTTGGGCCTGGACCTCTTCCCCCCTTCTACCCCTGCCCCCCACCACTTTCGTGGGGGGGGGGGGGGGCAGAAATGGTCCCTCGGATGGAGAGGATTCCACCCCGGTCATAGCTTCTCCCCTCCCCTTTTCTCCCCCGCTCTCTCTCCCCATTTCCCCACCCCATCCACCAAGGAAAATAATTATGTAGCACTACTTTACCCCCCCCAACCCTCCCCACGGGCCAAGGGTTGTGTTTTCCCTCAGGTCTCTCCCCCCCCCTCCCCCCACCCCTCATCCCAAACCCTCTCTCTCCAACCATTCTGGGATTTCTATTGGTTGTAGGTCTAAGTTTTTACAGAACTCCATTAAATCCTCCGGGAACCTCAACCTTGCTGATCTACCCTCCTTGTATCCTATCAAACAGGCCGGGAAACCCCAGCTATACTTTACATTATCTATTCGCATTTGATTTAACAGTGGTCTAAGCATCCGTCTCCTAGCCAGTGTTTCCGGAGACAGGTCCATAAAAATTTGAAGTTCTATTCCCCTGAATTTCAGGGGAGATTTTCCTCTCAGTTTAGTCCATATCTCCGTTTTTTCTGTATAGTTCTGGAATCTGACCAGGATATCTCTGGGGGAGTCTGTTGGTATATGTTGTGGTTTCCTGACTCTGTGTATCCTTTCAATTTTCAAATCCCATTCTGGGGGTTTGTTTAATAAGGGATTAAATAATTCTTTTATAATTTTTATAAGGTCTTCCCCATTCTCTTCTGGGAGTGATCGTATTCTGAGGTTCTGCCTCCTACTCTGGTTCTCCTGTTCTTCTAGTTTATACAGAGTCCTCCTTTGGTTTATCTTAGTCGTTTTAAGCTGATCTTTGAGCTCCGCAATTTCAAGTGTATGTCTATCTGTATTATTTTCCACTTCCTCTACTCGAGTCAACACATGTGTTAAATCCGTTCGAAGTGCTACAATTTCACTTTTAATTGAATTTTCCATTTTCATCAGCATTTCTGCCAGTATTGTCTTGGTTAACATTTGGGTATTCTCCCTCTGTTCCTCCATCCTACTGCTGTCAAGTTCCCTTTGGGTGCTAGTATTTCCACCTGGGACCTCCAAAATTTCCTCCTTCTTTTTACTCCCCTCCTTTTTCTTTCCCTGTTTCGTCGCTTGTTTTTCCATAGCTGGGCTCCTTGGGCTCAAGCCCTTCACCAAGTATTGCTTGATTGTACTTGTGTTTGCTTTTTCTTTTGGTGTTTTAGGTTCCGTTCCTTTAGTGGCTCTGCCAGTCATACTAGGTTATTTAGTTATCTTGGAGCCTTCCCCTTCTCTTTACTTGTCAAATTTTATACCGTAAAATGGGGGGGGGGGGAAGTAAAGAACCCACTGTCAATCCCTACACCCTTATAGTCCCCATTAAGGTTGAGGAGGGGTGTTAAATATGGGCCATCTAGGGTTACTTATCGTAGTTTTTTGTTTTCTAAGACAGCGTTGAATCTGGGATATCTGAAGTTTAATTCAATTAGAGAGAGACATACCCTTCAACTATGCAAGCCTCGAGAGCGGGAAGTAACCCACCCAGACAGACAAAAAAAAAAAAAACCAGAAGAGAGTAGGCAGAACACTCCAAAAATAAAGGGAGCAGAGACCCGCAAATATTCACGTTTTTTACCGGGGGGGGGGGGGGCCCGAGGTGAGTCAAACAGGGTTCCCTCTTTATCAATATGTATAATCGGTTTAGAATTTCAGGGAACACTCTGAGATGGATGGTTCCGGGTGGTGTTTTGGTTTAATCCCTAAATCCTTTTCTGTCGCAAAAATATTTTTCTTTTTTCTTTTTTTTTTTTTTCTTTTTTCTCTCAAAAATGCCACACAATCAGCCTCTAGCTTTGCATTCAAGTGTCAGTGCTTTTTGTTGCTGTGCTTCACTTGTAATACACTTTTATACCAGCATCCGGATACTATACAGGTATCAGCATTTACTGTATGGTAGGAGACTTACCCCGTCCGGGAGGCTCGTTTTTCTCCCCTTTAACTGGGGTCTTACCCTTCCTGGAGTGCAGCGGTTTCACTTCCACTTTCACTTCTATTTCTTAGAAGCCTTGCTGTTGTTGTCGTAAGGGATAGGAAGGGGGGGAGCCGCTGTTCCGGGGGAGAGCGGTTGTCGGTCGGCTGTTCCCTTGTAGTTGCCTGCATCAGGCATCTCTGTATCCCGCTTAGCGCCGCCGGATCCTCCGCTCCTCTATGACCCCGGGCTTCATCCGCGTGTCACGTCTGCAGTACGGCGTGCACCTCTTCCTCTCCATCCGGCCGTCAGACCCTAGGTCCCGCCCATCCCTCTACGTTGCATCTCCGCCCTACGTCCTTGCACCCATCCCCCTGGTCACCTTCATGGGATGTTTATGAACCCAGCCCACAGGTGTGTAATTAGTATACCTGCCAAAATCAGGCATGTACTGCTTATATGCACCTGTGAGATGGGGTCGCATCTCCACAATACCCAGAAGTTTTGAACTAGTGCTGCATTTAGATCAATAAGGGCTCGTTCATTCTAGGTGTAGTGACCGGCTTTCTCCTGCATCGGATCAACACCATTCACTGCAAGGGAGCAATTTGTTTTTGTATGCCCTGTTCACACTGCAATGGAGCCCCTGAGTACTGAGCAGTGTGATGCAGATAATAGCTCAAGCTCTGTCAGATTGGATGTAGAGAGTCTGTGAACAGCAATTTTCAGGTCTTGCCACAGATTCTCAATTGGATTTAGGTCTGGAATTTGACTGCACCATTCTAACACATAAACATGCTTTGATCTAAACCACTCCATTGTAGCACTGGCTGTATATTTAGGGTCGTTGTCCTGCTGGAAGTTTAACCTCCACCCCAGTCTCAAGTCTTTTGCAGGTTTTCTTCTAAGATTTCCCTGTATTTGGCTCCATACATCTTCCAGTCAACTCTGACCAGCTTCCCTGTCACTGCTGAAGAAAAGCATCCCCACAACATGATGCTGCCACCACCATGTTTCACATGGGGGGGTGGTGAGTTCAGAGTGATGTGCAGTGTTAGTTTTTTGCTACAGTGAATTGCTTTTAAGCCAAGCAGTTGAGCAGAGCACCTTCTTCCACATGTTTGCTGTGTCCCCCACATGGCTTCTCACAAACTGCAAACTTGACTTCTATGGCTTTCTTTCAACAATGGCTTTCTTCTTGACACTCTTCCATAAAGGTCAGATTTGTGGAGTGCACAACTAACAGTTGTCCTGTGGACCGATTCTCCCACCAGAGCTGTGAATCTCTGCAGCTCCTCCAGGGTTACCATGGGCCTCTTGGCTGCTTCTCTGAATATTGCTCTCATTGCTCGGCCTGTCAGTTTAGGTGAACAGCCACGTCTATGGATTGAACAGTGCTCCGTGAGATGTTCAAAGCTTAGGATATTTTTTTATAACCTAACCCTGCTTTAAACTTCTCCACAACCTTATCCCTGACCTGTCTGGTTCCTTGGCCTACATGATGCTGTTTGTTCATTAACATTCTCTAACAAACCTCTGAGGACTTCACAGCACAGCTGTATTTATACCCAGATTAAATTACACACAGGTGGATTCTATTTACTGGTAAGGTGGCTTCTGAAGGCAATTGGCTCCACTAGATTTTAGTTAGGGGTATCAGAATAAAGGGACTAAATACAAATGCACGTCACACCTTTCAGATATTAATTTGTAAAAAAAAATGAAAACCATTTATCATATTCCTTCCCCTTCACAATTAGGTGTTACTTTGTGTTGGTCTATCACATAAAATCCCAATAAAATACATATATGTTTTGATTATAACATGTCAGAATATGGAAAATTTCAAGTGGTGTGAATACTTTTTCAAGGCACTGTATATATAATCACTTTAAGGTAGCCAGAAAGATATTTCGGGAATTTTAGACACTGCTGAACAAAAAACTTTTTTGTAAAACAATGTCTATGTAAATAGACCAGTTACTACTTTTGACATATAGTATGTAAAGGTCAGGAAAGGGACAGGATTTTTACCTACGATATTCATATTAATATTTTTTGAGTCTCTACAAAATGGTGTTAAGTAGTTATTAGAATTAATGTTTAAGGTAACCTTGCTCTTAATTTGTACTTTTCCTTCTATTTCATGTAAGGGTGTCATGGAAAGTCAAACAGAGTATATACACTGGATGAGTTTTTGCATTAATAGAGTGTTAAGTATGTTTAAGAATTGCTGAACTACCATTATATATTTCTAGGTACTTGTGTTCCAAAAAGCATTTCACATTGGTTTGCTCTTTTAGGTCTTTTGACTTTTTTTTAACTGCCTTAGAAAATGAAATAAAATATATACTGTACATTGTACATTTATTAGAATGGCTTCTCTGTGATTGACTCATTAATGTGGCTATTAGGGATGGGCCCGGTGCTCGATGCGAACCCACGTTCGCATCGAGCACCGGGCGTTCGCTCGCGCGGCGAGCCCAGAACTATTTTGGCCGCTCGCATCACGTTCGTGTGATGCGAGCGGCCCCGCAATGCATTGCGGCCGGCGCGGCCGGCGCAGTGCATTGCTGGCTGATGATTGGCCAAGCATGCACTGTGACCCCGCATGCTTGGCCAATCACAGCCCCGGAAACTCGAAGAGCCATAATTGGCTACAGGCAGGACGCCTGTAGCCAATTACAGCTCAGGGGCTTTAGTACACGCCCCCCCTATAAAAGGCCGCCACGCCGTCTGCGCCGGTCACATGCTGTTCCGGCGCAGATAGAGCAGGATAGATCTGTGACACTCTGCTGGATTTAGTTAGATAGATTTACTGAGAGAGAGTTAGGTTGGATAGATTCATTTAGAAGGATTGAGTTAGAAAGAGGGGCTTGTAGTGTGTTCGTGGCAGGCAGGCAGAGCTCCTATATTTTGTTCCCAGAAGCACCTATAGGACTTGTAGTGTGTTCGTGGCAGGCAGGCAGAGCTCCTATATTTTGTTCCCAGAAGCACCTATAGGACTTGTAGTGTGTTCGTGGCAGGCAGGCAGAGCTCCTATATTTTGTTCCCAGAAGCACCTATAGGACTTGTAGTGTGTTCGTGGCAGGCAGGCAGAGCTCCTATATTTTGTTCCCAGAAGCACCTATAGGACTTGTAGTGTGTTCCTGGCAGGCAGGCAGAGCTCCTATATTTTGTTCCCAGAAGCACCTATAGGACTTGTAGTGTGTTCGTGGCAGGCAGGCAGAGCTCCTATATTTTCTTCCCAGAAGCACCTATAGGACTTGAAGTGTGTTAGTCCCATCACACAGAGATCATATATTTTGTTCCCAGAAGCACCTATAGGACTTGAAGTGTGTTAGTCCCATCACACAGACCTATATTTTCTTCCCAGAAGCACCTATAGGACTTGAAGTGTGTTAGTCCCATCACACAGAGATCATATATTTTGTTCCCAGAAGCACCTATAGGACTTGAAGTGTGTTAGTCCCATCACACAGAGATCATATATTTTGTTCCCAGAAGCACCTATAGGACTTGAAGTGTGTTAGTCCCATCACACAGAGATCATATATTTTGTTCCCAGAAGCACCTATAGGACTTGAAGTGTGTTAGTCCCATCACACAGAGATCATATATTTTGTTCCCAGAAGGACCTATAGGACTTGAAGTGTGTTAGTCCCATCACACAGAGATCCTATATTTTGTTCCCAGAAGCACCTATAGGACTTGAAGTGTGTTAGTCCAATTACACAGAGATCATATATTTTGTTCCCAGAAGCACCTATAGGACTTGAAGTGTGTTAGTCCAATCACACAGAGATCATATATTTTGTTCCCAGAAGCACCTATAGGACTTGAAGTGTGTTAGTCCCATCACACAGACCTATATTTTCTTCCCAGAAGCACCTATAGGACTTGAAGTGTGTTAGTCCCATCACACAGAGATCATATATTTTGTTCCCAGAAGCACCTATAGGACTTGAAGTGTGTTAGTCCAATCACACAGAGATCATATATTTTGTTCCCAGAAGCACCTATAGGACTTGAAGTGTGTTAGTCCCATCACACAGAGATCATATATTTTGTTCCCAGAAGCACCTATAGGACTTGAAGTGTGTTAGTCCCATCACACAGAGATCATATATTTTGTTCCCAGAAGCACCTATAGGACTTGAAGTGTGTTAGTCCCATCACACAGAGATCATATATTTTGTTCCCAGAAGCACCTATAGGACTTGAAGTGTGTTAGTCCCATCACACAGAGATCATATATTTTGTTCCCAGAAGCACCTATAGGACTTGAAGTGTGTTAGTCCCATCACACAGAGATCATATATTTTGTTCCCAGAAGCACCTATAGGACTTGAAGTGTGTTAGTCCCAGCACACAGAGATCATATATTTTGTTCCCAGAAGCACCTATAGGACTTGAAGTGTGTTAGTCCCATCACACAGAGATCATATATTTTGTTCCCAGAAGCACCTATAGGACTTGAAGTGTGTTAGTCCCATCACACAGAGATCATATATTTTGTTCCCAGAAGCACCTATAGGACTTGAAGTGTGTTAGTCCCATCACACAGAGATCATATATTTTGTTCCCAGAAGCACCTATAGGACTTGAAGTGTGTTAGTCCCATCACACAGAGATCATATATTTTGTTCCCAGAAGCACCTATAGGACTTGAAGTGTGTTAGTCCCATCACACAGACCTATATTTTCTTCCAGAGGCACCTATAGGACTTGAAGTGTGTTAGTCCCATCACACAGAGATCATATATTTTGTTCCCAGAAGCACCCATAGGACTTGAAGTGTGTTAGTCCCATCACACAGAGATCATATATTTTGTTCCCAGAAGCACCCATAGGACTTGAAGTGTGTTAGTCCCATCACACAGAGATCATATATTTTGTTCCCAGAAGCACCTATAGGACTTGAAGTGTGTTAGTCCCATCACACAGAGATCATATATTTTGTTCCCAGAAGCACCTATAGGACTTGAAGTGTGTTAGTCCCATCACACAGAGATCATATATTTTGTTCCCAGAAGCACCGTCCACCACCACCGCCAAAGGCCCAATTTTTCTGCCCAGTTCATCAGGTGCTTGCAATTACAAATCTTGATCTAATAACACACAGCAGGGCCCATTCCTGCGCCCACCAAGAGTAACTGTGAGAGCTTACAGTCTTGTGGCAACACCGTCCACCACCACCGCCAAAGGCCCAATTTTTCTGCCCTGTTCAACAGGTGCTTGCAATTACAAATCTTGATCTAATAACTCACAGTAGGGCCCATTCCTGCGCCCCACCAAGAGTAACTGTGAGAGCTTACAGTCTTGTGGCAACACCGTCCACCACCACCACCACCCCCAATTTTTCTGCCCTGTTCAACAGGTGCATGCAATTACAAATCTTGATCTATTAACTCACAGCAGGGCCCATTCCTGTGCCCACCAGTCTTGTGGCTACACCAACATCTAATAGGGCAGATTTCTGCAGAGTATATACGCCAGGCCCCTACTTTCAAACATCCAACTTACAAACGACTCCTACTTGCAAATGGAAAGAGAAAACAGGAAGTGAGAGGAAATCTACCCCTAGGAAGGGAAATTCTATCCTGTTAGATTTAATTTGGGAAAAAGGTATCTCCTCTCTACTGATACTTTATCACCAATCCTTGTTTCAATTAAAACCCCACTTTTTCCAAAAACATTTGTCATTGAGACGGAAAGTGAGGTGACATGTTCTGAACAGATGTGCAAAGACAGCAAATGTTACAGGGGTGATAACCCCTCCCTATGTTCTCCAAAAAGCTTAAAAATAGATTTTTTTGGGATGGAGCTACACTTCATAATGTACCTGTTCAGATTCTACTTAAGAACAAACCTAAAGCCGCAAGTGGTTTTAAATGGCTTCTTTTTTTTCCTTTAAAAATGTCATTTTGTGCAAGGACAGTTCTAAACACGGGAAACACATGCCACTTCACAGGCATACTTTAGACACCCCCCAGGTACCATATTTAAAGGAAAATTTCACTTTTTTTTTTTTCACTTTATGCATCATTAAAATGACTGCTCCCGAAAAAACGTTAGATTTTAAAAGTTCTTTTTGCATTGATATATGTCCCCTGGGGCAGGACCCGGGTCCCCAAACCTGTTTTATGACATTAACATGCATATTGGCCGTTGTAATTAGCACTTTTGATTTAGAACGTTCGCGTCCATTATAACGTATAGGGTTCGAAAATTCCCGCGAACTTTCGGTCGGTTCGAAGGTTCTGGTGCGAACCGAACCCGGGGGTGTTCGGCTCATCCCTAATAGATAGATAGATAGATAGATAGATAGATAGATAGATTAGCTGTTACCATAGAAGTTCACCTTTCACAAAAAATAATAAATGCACATCTTTTTGCAGGTAAAAGTTGTACATGAATATTTTTTTTTTATTCTGCAGCTTGTAAAGCATTGCACCTGCATTGACTCTTAATCAGCTTTCTGACTGTATTGATACCTCCGTACGGATACTGCCTGTATGGATAGACAGTTACTGAACTGCAGGAATAATCAATGAACTATAAGGATGCTCACCAGTGCCCTTGCAGTTCATTAAAAACTACAAGCCATCTGAGGCAGCAGCTGACAGTACTTCTAGTTCATTCATTCACAGAAACTGTGAATGAATGATAAGGTTGTGTGGGAAGCTTCACTGTTTTCAAAAAGGGTCAGCAGAAGTTGGGTATATGGGAGTATATTACATGGTACAAGTAACATGCTCTTAAAGGTGAACTTATCCTTTAAAGTACAGTTGTCACCTAAGACTGTAAATACAAATTGGACACCCAAAGTACTGCTCTGTAAGATCTATTTGCAAGTTTAATTCTGTATCGCAAATAATTTATAGGCTTAGTTCTAACAGTCATCTGTGGAGCAAGTTTTGAATATATTTGTTTCCCTTTAAATATAAAAATCCATATTGTGAAAATGCATAGGTCACATTTTTGCTTTCCAAAAAATCTAATTATATGTGATGTGCATTTGCTTCTACAATCTAGGTGTACCTGTAAAATGAGCAAAACACAATTCATCAGTTAAACACTGCAGAACAAGTATTACGCACATCAATCAAACGCTGCAAACTCTATTTCAAATCATATTTATAGCAATTTTTCATCATATATACATTACAGTAATGATCAACATATCAGAGCAGCAAATAAACCAAATGGTGCAGAGAATGGGTATAAAAGATGACCATCTCATATACACAGAACAGTTCTTTAATCACACAGCAAGTCAGCTAAGATAAAGAGTTCCACATCAAATGCTAAGAGGAAAAAAAAATGAAATTGCTGATTTATATCTAATGAAATGAACCTGTTAATATGCATTTGTAAAAATGCAAGTGCATATATGAAATTATACATTTGTTATGGTTATAGTGACAAAAATAATCTACAGTAGTATCATTATGAAAATAACACACTATGAAGTAGTGAGTGAGTGAGCACGAGTATTTGCAATTTGATCTAGCATATTTCAATATTGTATATTGAATGCTCTTCAAATAAGGGTTTTATGTTGGCATTGGTCACCTTATTCCATTAGAAATTTAAAATTATTTTATAAGCTTATCTTTTGAAGGGCACTTGACCTTTACTATCCAAGATGATGCTGGAGGGAATAGTAAGTGAATACCGTACACAATGTTAGCAAATATTTAGGTGTTATTGTATTTTGTCTGAACTCTAGTTTCTAGGGAGAAGATCCCTCTAGTTCTTTTTAACACAAGTACTGCCATTATTAATATGGTATTATTATTATACACAATTTATATAGCACCAACAGTTTACACAGCGCTTTATAATGTAGAGGGGGGGGGGGCAGCACAATTACAGTACAGTTCAATACAGAAGAGACAGGAGGGCCCTGCTCGTAGAGCTTACATTCTAAAGGGAGGGGGTGGTGGTACAAAAGGTAATAGATGTAGGGAATTATTTGATGGGGGTGGCTTGGGGACAGTTGTTAGGTGGGTGTGGGATAGTCTTCCCTGAATAAGTAAGTTTTCAGGGATCTCCACTGGTACTAGTGGAACAGCCTGAGGGATGGTTAGGTGTGGCAAGCTTCCTGTCAGCCATCATCCAAAAATAAGACTGAAGGCACCAGCAAACCCTTCCACAACCTAAACTATTACAAAAAGGAACAGAACAAAGAGATAGGGCTTATTTGATTGAGGTAGGGAGGCAGGGTTAAATTGGTACAGGAGACATAGGTTAAAGTGCATCTGTGACCAGACAATGGACAGTAAAGTATTTCATTATTAGTAGTAGGTAATAAATTAGTAGAGCTTTAATTTAAGACCTCACTGACCTCTGTAGAGAAGTTCCTCCTCAAAGTTTACTTCTAACAGCTTACAGCACCTGCAGTTTGTTTACATTAGAAGGCCTATGTGCCTATGTGCCTATGAAAGGGCCTATGAAAATAAGTTGGAAGGAACTTGGATTTTAGTGCCTCTGTTAAGAATTTTAAGATACATTTCTCTACAGTGCCTGCAGGCACAGAGGTCAGTGAGAGATTGTTTTAACCGGTCCTCCTGCTCTGCTACAGCTCCCCTTTGCATTTTCTGACAATTTCCAGCTGTAACAATGACTGTCTGTAGTTGCTGTGCAAAAACATACCTCCTAGAACAGTATTTAGAAGCACAGTTAAAGTGGTTGTAAAGTCACTGTGCTTAATTACTAGAATACCCTCTACTATATGAAGCTATGTTGCACAGTGTCTTTGTTTTTTGTTTTTTATTATCCAGCACCTTATTTCAGAGTGCTGTTGTGTGACCAAGTGAAGTCCCACCGCTTTCTCATCTGAGGACCACAATGGGAGGGGCTGAGTTTCCACTCTGATGTCAGCCAGGAGGAGAAGAGAAGATCTGCGGTAGGTCACGTGACTGCACAGCAGTGCTCTAAAATAAGGTATTGTGGTGCGTAATTTAAAAAAAAACGAAGACACTGTACAACATAGCTTGTTTATATCTGAAGGGACTCTAGTAATTAGGCACAGTTACTTTACACAGAATAGCAGCAGGAGGGGAGGAGATGGGAGCAGATCATCTCTCACATCACTGACTCAATAGCTGACAGTCAGGGAGGGAGGGGGAGGAGAGACTGCAGGCTGGCAGAGGCACATAAACTGACCATGGTATCATCGATCAACAGCCATGTTCACGGTGGTCAGCACGCACAGGGGGACACAGAACAGGCAGGAATGGGACAATTTTACAGCATAGAATGGGACAATTGACTCTGCACAAGCACAATGCTGTATATCGTGCCTTAAAGGAACAGGGTAATTTTTTTTTAGGGTTACAACTGCTTTAAGACATGGGATAGACAGATACAATGTAAAATTGTCAGTGTCAGTGTAATGTCAGTTAAAACACTGACTCTTTTACTTAAAAACAAATAAATAAATGCAAGAATGTATTGATTAAAAAAGTTATAATAAAAAGTTTAAAACATCTAAAAAAATTAATTAAATATTTTTTTAATCATAATTAGAGTTGAGCGGACACCTAGCTGTTCGGGTTCGGCCGAACTTCGCAAAAAAGTTTGAGTTCAGGACCCGAACTTGACCCGAACTTGAACCCCATTGAAGTAAAAAAAGTAATAGAAAGGGCTACAAATGGCAGCAAAATGTTGTTAAGAGCATGGCAAGTGCTCTGCAAACAAATGTGGATAGGGAAATAACTTAAAATAACATAAAATACATAAAAATTTAAAATAATAATCTTGACCTAGGTGGACGAGGTCCATATGGAGTAGGAGGTTGAGGTGGCAGTTGATGGGGCGGTGTAGGTGGATGTGGCGGTGTAGGTGGAAGCGGCGGTGGAGGAGGAAGAGGTAGCCAATACTGGTTTTTGTTTTTAATTCAAATTTTTTTTTAAATTAGGGTACACCCCAAAAGAGTGAGAAAGATCAAAAATACAACAATGGCTGGGTAAGGCCGGTGATGTGTCGAACTATGTCCCCAGTCGGATAGTGTCCGCCCTGTACTTCGCTTGCGGAGTACGCAGGACAAGGTTATTCTGAAAATCTCAGAAGACGAACGGTGCCTGCGCTGTGAGTCCAGGTTAAAGCCCCACCATCCCAATGGACACAGAGTTAGAATAAAAAATAGCCGAGCGAAGCAAGGCCGTGCCCGAAGCATGGCAAGCGAAGCAAGCCCGCGAGGGGCCCTGTCATTATGTGCTACCGTATGTCCACTTGGATGGTGGGGCTTGAACCTGCACTCACGGCACAGGCACCGTTCATCTTCCGAGATTTTCGGAATCTCCTCGTCCTCCGTACTGCGCAAGCACTGCGCCTGCGCAGTACGGGGCGGACACTATCCAATGGCCGGAAAGTTTTTGTCAGAACACTGGTATACATGCCTATTCTGCACAAGGTACAGACAAGTCCTGTGGGATCCATGCCTGGTTCATTTTAATGAACGTGAGCTTGTCCACATTGGCTCTGGACAGGTGGCTGCGCTTGTCTGTGATAACACCCCCCTGCCATGCTAAATACACATTCAGATAATACACTGGCTGCAGGGCAGGCCAGCACCTCCAAGGTGTAAAGGGCAAGCTCAGGCCATGTGCCCATTTTGGAGACCCAGAAGTTGAAGGGGGCAGACCCGTCATTCAGTATGTGTAGGTGTGTGCACACATACTGCTCCACCATGTTGGTGAAATGCTGCCTCCTGCTAAGACGTTCCATATCAGCTGGTGGTGCTGGTTGTTGTGGCGTGCTGACAAAGCTTTTCCACATTTCGGCCATGCTAACCCTGCTGTCTGAGGTGCTGGCGGTGCCCCGGCTGTGTTGGCGACCTTATCCTCCTCCTCTGTCTTTGCCTTGTGCTTCCGCCGTGCCCCTGCTGTCAGGTGGGAATGCCACCAGCAGCGCGTCTACCAACGTGCGCTTGTACTTGCGCATCTTACGATCAGGCTCCAGTGAGGGAATTAAGGACGGTACGTTGTCCTTGTAACGGGGATCCAGCAGCGTGGCCACCCAGTAATCAGCACCAGTTAGAATGTGGGCAACTCGGCGGTCGCTGCGGAGACACTGCCACATGTAATCGCTCATGTGTGCCAGGCTGCCCAGAGGCAACAAAAAGCCGTCCTCTGTGGGAGGTGTATCGTCTCTGTCCTCTCTATCCCCCCAGCCATGCACCAGTGATGGCCATGAGCTGGTCTGGGTGCCACCCTGCTGTGAACATGGTTCCTCCTCCTCCATCTCCTCCTCCTCATCCTCCACCTCGTCATCTTCCAGAACTGTGCCCTTGCTGGACAATTGTGTACCTGGCGGTTGTTGGTGCAGGAACCCACCCTCGTAGCCACTTGTGAATGACTGCCCTGAAAGCCTTGGAAATTATACCTCTTCCTCCTCTTCCTCCTGTGCCACATCCTCTTCCATCATCGCCCAAAGTGTTTTTTCAAGGAGGCATAGAACTGGTATAGTAACGCTGAGAACGGCGTCATCGGCACTGGCCATGTTGGTGGAGTACTCGAAACAGCGCAACAAGGCACACAGGTCTTGCATTGGAGGCCCAGTTATTGGTGGTGAAGTGGTGCTGTTCCGCAGAGCGACTCACGTGTGCGTGCTGCAGCTGAGACTCCACTATCGCCTGCTGCTGCTTGCACAGTCTGGCCAGCATGTGGGCACGTCACATATGAGGCGGTGAGCGGGAAGGCCGAAGTTACGCTGCAGCGCTGACAGGTGAGCAGCAGCAGGGTGAGACAGTGCGCACAGACGGCCCGCACTTTCTGCAGCAGCTCTGGCATATGGGGCTAATTTTTAAGGAACATCTGGACCACCAAATTCAGCAAATGCACCAGGCAAGGGATGTGCGTCAAATGGCTAGACCCAGAGCTGCTACGAGATTTCGCCTATTATCGCACACCACCAGGCCAGGCTTGAGGCTCCATGCCACCAACCATTCATCGGTCTGTTGTTCCATGTCCCTCCACAACTCCTCCGCGGTGTGGGGTTTTTCCCCCAAACAGGAAAGTTTTAAAACTGCCTGCTGTTGTTTACCCCTGGCTGTGCTGAAGTTGGTGGTGAAGGTGTTACGCTGAGCGGATGAGGAAGCCGCAGAGGATGAGGAAGCAGAGTAAGAGGAGTTAGCAACAGGAGGCAAACTGAAGCGCCCTGCAATCCTCGGTGGTGAAAGGACATGCGCCAAACTGCTATCCCCCCAGGCCCAGCCGCCACTGCATTTACCCAGTGTGCTGTTAGGGAGATATAACGTCCCTGACCATGCTTACTGGTCCACGTATCCATAGTTAGGTGGACCTTGCCACAGATGGCGTTGCGCAGTGCACACCTGATTTTGCCCCCCACTTGGTTGTGCAGGGAAGGCTCTCCTGGAAAAGTAGTGGTGGCTGGGCACGACGTACTGTGGGACAGCCAATGCCATCAGGCTTTTAAAACTCTGTGTCTCCACCAGACGGAATGACAGCATTTCAAAGGCCAGGAATTTTGAAAGGCTGGCATTCAGGGCCAGGGATTGCGGGTGGGTAGGGGGGTACTTCCTCTTCCGCTCCAGTGTTTGGGAGATAGAGAACTGAACGCTTCCATGGGACATTGTGGAGATGGTTGGTGACCCAGGTGGTAGTGTTGCTGGCAGAGCCTCGGTTTGCGGGTTGGCAGGTGCCACCGTCACTACAGAGGTGGATGAAGAGGCCGAGACTGCAGCAGAAGAGGAAGCAGGAGGAGCCAGAGACCTTTCTTGGTTTTTGAGGTGTCTACTCCACTGCAGCTTGTGCTTTGCACTTAGATGCCTGGTCATGCAGGTTGTCCTCAGGTTGAGAACGTTTATGCCTCACCTCAGGCTCTGATTGCACAGCGTGCAAATCACTTGTGTCTTGTCATCAGCACATTGTCTGAAGAACTGCCACGCTAGGGAACTCCTTGGACCTGGCTTTGGTGTGCTCAGTCCCTTGCTGCATTGGGCAGTAGCAGGCGTACTGTCTAGGGGATGTCTAGGCTTTTGCACCCTGCTCCCTCTTCTGCTGGTGGCTCTGTGCGACCACCGCCTCTTCCTCCAAACTACACATGTCACCTGCATGACGTTGATTCCAGGTGGGGTCGAGGACCTTATCGTCCTCCACATCATCTTCCACCCAGTCTTTACCCCTGCCCTCCTTGTCGGTCTGCACAATTGCGAAAGCAGCAGTTGGCACCTGTGTTTCGTCATCATCCGAGACGTGCTGCGATGGTCCTCCCATGTACTCATCTTGAAACATAAGTGGTTGGGCATCGGTGGACACAATCTCTTCCAATTCTGGGGCAGGGCTTGGGGGATGGCCCTGGGAAACCCTGCTAACAGAGTCATCAAAAATCAGAAGAGACTGCTGCATGATTTGGGGCTCAGACTGCTTGGCTGATTTGCAAGGGGGTGAGGCGAAAGATTGATGGACATCGGCTGCAGGTGCCAACTCTGATCCTTCAGCAGGAGACTGGGTGGGAGACAATGTGAAGGAACTGGAGGCACTGTCAGCAACCCAATCTACTATCGCCTGTACTAGGGATGCGCCGAACACCCCCCTGTTCGCACCAGAACCTGTGAACAGACCTAAAGTTCGTGTGAACTTTAGAACCCTATGAAAGTCTATGGGACTCGAACGTTCAAAATCAAAAGTGCTAATTTTAAAGGCTAATATGCAAGTTATTGTCATAAAAAGTGTTTGGGGACCTGGGTCCTGCCCCAAGGGATATGTATCAATGCAAAAAAAAGTTTTAAAAAAGGCAGTTTTTTCAGGAGCAGTGATTTTAATAATGCTTAAAGTGAAACAATAAAAGTATAATATTCCTTAAAATTTCATACCTGGGGGGTGTGTATAGTATGCATGTAAAGGGACGCATGTTTCCCTTGCTTAGAACTGTCCCTGCACAAAGTGTCATTCGACTCGAACTCGAAGCCCATCCCTAGCCTGTACTTGTCCTGGCCTCAACATTCATAGAGCCGCATTAGGCCTGACCAAATTCCGCTGCAGGCTCTGTCGCCTACTCACACCTGAGGAAGGTGTTTCACTTGTGTGTGTAGCTGGCACAGATCGACCACTTCCTCTCCCTGCAACAGGAGCTCCACCAGCAGCACCACGGCCGGGGCCATGTCCATTCTTTGATGTTCTCCTCATATTTCTCAAATTTAGGATCTTGCCCTAAATGGGTGTTTTTTGAATAGCAGAATAGAAGAACAGGATCTAAAGTGTGTATCTCACACGTACAGATATGCAGAAAATGCTATTAAAAAAAAAAAAATCTTTGCCCTAAATTTTTTTTTTTTGAATAGCAGAATAGAAGAACATCTAAAGTGTGTATCTCACACGTACAGATATGCAGGAAACAATGAAAAATATTTTTTGGGGCCCTAAATGGGTGTTTTTCGAATAGCAGAATAGAGCAACAGTATCTAAAGGGTGTATCTCACAGTAACATATGCAGTGCTTGTGCACTGAGCTTGCATAGAATGCCCGCCGACGCCAACCTAACTAACAGACAGATAAAAGTTATCTTTTCTCTGGCACTGGGCTCAGGGCAGGGTAAAAAGATTGTGCACTGCACCCACACAACAAAATCAAGGTAGATCGCTGAGTAATTTGATTTCTGAATCAGGACTCCTATCTAATTCTCTTCCTCAAAGCAGCAGCAGCAACCTTTCCCTACACTATCTATCTTTTCTCTGGAACTGGGCTCAGGGCAGGTTAAAAAGATTGTACACTGCACCCACACAACAAAATCAAGGTAGATTGCTGAGTAATTTGATTTCTGAATCAGGACTCCTATCTAATTCTCTTCCTCAAAAGCAGCAGCAGCAACCTTTCCCTACACTATCTAAAGCAGAGTGACGTGCTGTGCTATGTGTCTCTAGCTTATATAGAGGCTGGGTCACATGCTGCACTGGCCAATCACAGCCATGCGATTAGAAGCATTGGCTGTGAAGGCTTGTAAGGGCACACAAGTTAAACTAATGTTGATTGACTGCCCTGCAGCTTTTTAAAAAGCGCCATTACATTGCCGAACACCAAACTCGAACCCGAACATACAGTAAATTGTTTGGGTTCGGGTCCGGGTACCAAAAACCCAAAAGTCCGGTACGAACCCGAACTTTACAGTTCGGGTTCGCTCAACCCTAATCATAATACATTTTCCACAAACATGTACCACAAAAAGCTATTGTTTCATTGTATATTTGCCACCATAAATATATATTTTTTCAATTCATTTTAAAGGTTGTCTTTTTAAAATATTTTCGCACAAGAATTACACAACTTTCACCCAGGATTCACACATATTGAATCCAAGTAGAAATATATGTGAATTCTGGGTGAAAATCATGTAAATGTTGTGTGAAAACATAAATAGACCCCATACATTTTTTAAATAAAATCTTTCAATGTAGGGGTGTCAAATTATTTCTGGATAATTACAATTAGGAAACATCAAAAATCTGAATGGTTTGCAAGTGATTGTTTTAGAAACATACTATTTGTTGACAGGAAAATGCTAATTAGTCCTTTTTGACCATAGTTTATATTGGATTACAATTAGCACAGTTTCACTAAATACAGAGCAATCCTCAGTATATATTATTAAGTGGAAATACATTTAAAAACAAAATCATGAGTGCGCATGCGCGAGGGTTCCGTGATGGACGTCTGATCACGGAGCTCAGCGCCACCCCGGCCTTCACAGCGCCGTCCTGTGCAACCAAAAAATCGCCATTGTGCGGCGATCTAGCTCAGACAATCCCAGGGATCACCCCCATATGCCCAGGGCCCCCCCCCAGGAAGAAATTGGAGAATTTATTTGCGATCTCCTCACGGCCTGGGTGTACCAAGATGGCCGCCGCGGCTGCTGCTGATTCTCCTCAGGAATCTCCTCATGCCTCCCTCATGCCATCACAGCAGGAACGCAGGCAAGTCAACCCCTCAGCACACCTTCTCCTCACCCCAGGGCCTCCACCACCCTGCCACCTAGAGATGACACCCTCCCCTGCCTCCACAGTGTCACTCCTGCACCGCTCCTTTGGGGACACTCCATTTTCCCCAGCAGGGCCTGTAATGGCCGCCCTCACTGACTCTCCTACTCACGGTAACCATGAAAGGGACCGCTCATTTAACATGGATGACCTCTTCCTTAGGCTATCTACCCTCCTGGACACGGGCCTAGCCTCCACCGCCGCCAAAATCACAGGGGATATCAAGGCAGATCTCCAAACCATTGGGTCACGCATTGACGCCATTGAAGCTAGGGTGGATCAAACCACGGCAACAGCCCACCAACACTCTGATCTCATCTCCACCCTCCATGATCAACTTGACACCGCCATGTTCCGCATTGATGAATTGGAAAACAGATCTAGACGATACAACTTCAGGATCAGAGGCCTGCCAGAATCCATCCAGGATGTCTCCTCTGCAACGCAAGACCTCATGAAATCCCTAATCCCCAATATATCTTCTCACCGCCTAGAACTTGACAGGGCTCATAGAGCCCTTGGACCACCTAGGAAGGATGGCACTCCCAGAGACATCATTGCTAAACCACACTTTTTTTTTACTATTCAACGTAGAAGAACCCTGAAACCTCTTCTGCAAGCTCTCACGAAAAAAGACATCAAATACCGGTGGTCCTTCCCTTTTGCTGAAAGGCCAGGAATACTCCTTCTCCAACTTCATAGCAGGTGAACACCTTCTTCTGAAACTCAACGTGATTGCTCAAGAGTCAGACATGGATGTCTCGTCCCCTCCAGCAGCCTCCAAACGTCCGCTCCCAACGAGCCCACCCAATCCGCTGTGGAACAAGAACAAAACTCGCCGATCAACTCATAATGGCCCTCATTGAACGCAACATGGAGGCTAACCTTTTGCGGCGTACACACGTGCGGGACTTTTCCCGGCGGACCTAGTCCAGCGGACAATCCGCCGGACTTTCCAGCTGGCTTCGCCGGACTTTCCGAGCGTGTGGACTTGCCCACACACGCCCGGACTTCTCCGGCGGACCGTCCGCTGAACAAAGTCCGCGGGACTTTTGAAAATGAACGGACTTGCCCACACACGGAGCAGTCCGTTCATTTCGAACGTAACTTCAGGTACGTAGCTGGCATAGGCAGTAAATGCCGGCGCGCTAGCTCCGTCACCTGGCATGGATTTAAAGGGAATCCCCACGCCGAAAAACGGCGTGGGGGTCCCCCCAAATCCATGTCAGACCCTTATCCGAGCACGCAGCCCGGCAGGCCAGGAAAGGGGTGGGGATGAGTGAGCGCCCCCCCTCCTGAGCCGTACCAGGCCGCGTGCCCTCAACATGGGGGGTGCCCTGGGGAAAGGGGGGCCGTGCGGACCCCCCACCCCAAAGCACCTTGTCCCCATGTTGATGAGGACAAGGGCCTCTTCCCGACAACCCTGGCCGTTGGTTGTCGGGGTCTGCGGGCGGGGGCTTATCGGAATCTGGGAGCCCCCTTTTATAAGGGGGCCCCCAAATCCCGGCCCCCCACCCTATGTGAATGAGTATGGGGTACGATGTACCCCTACCCATTCACCTAAAGTGTAAAATGTAAAGTAAAGAAACCACACTTTTGAAAAAATAATTTATTGCACTGCTCCGGGGGTCCTCTTCCGTCTTGGGGGGTCTTCTCGCCGGACTCCTCCGCCATTTACGTAGCTCTTTTTCCGAGCGGAGAAGTCCGGCTACCTTCTTCGTCGTCGCCGCCGTCGTCTGGGGGTCTCGATCCGCCTTCGGGGGTCTTCGGGGGTCACAGTCCCAGCATCCTCCGGGACTGTGACATCACAAGGGGGCGGGGTCACCATGTGACATGAGCATGTGACCCTGTCCCCTTGTCACTATATAAGTCCCAGCACAGCGCGGCTCTGCCATTCCGACCAGAGGGAGCGACGTGTCAACATCGGAGGAAGAAGAACAAGAACAAGAACAAGAACAAGAAGGCGGAAGAAGGCGGCGCAGAAAGCGACGACAGCGGCAAGAACAGAAGAGACCCCGGAAGACACCGGAAGACCCCCGAAGACCCCCGAAGGCGGATCGAGACCCCAAGACGACGGCGGCGACGACGAAGAAGGTAGCCGAACTTCTCCGCTCGGTAAAAGAGCTACGTAAATGGCGGAGGAGTCCGGCGAGAAGACCCCCCAAGACGGAAGAAGACCCCCGGAGCAGTGCAATAAATTATTATTATTTTTTTTTTATAAAAGGGGGCTCCCAGATTCCGATAAGCCCCCGCCCGCAGACCCCGACAACCAACGGCCAGGGTTGTCGGGAAGAGGCCCTTGTCCTCATCAACATGGGGACAAGGTGCTTTGGGGTGGGGGGGCCGCACGGCCCCCCTTTCCCCAGGGCACCCCCATGTTGAGGGCACGCGGCCTGGTACGGCTCAGGAGGGGGGGGCGCTCGCTCGTCCCCACCCCTTTCCTGGCCTGCCGGGCTGCGTGCTCGGATAAGGGTCTGACATGGATTTGGGGGGGACCCCCACGCCGTTTTTCGGCGTAGGGAGTCCCTTTAAATCCATGCCAGGTCACGGAGCTAGCGCGGCGGCATTTACTGCCTACGCTAGCTACGTAACCTGAAGTCACGTGCTAAATGAACGGACTTGCCGATGAGTGGCAAGTCCGTTCATTTTAAAAAGTCCGGCGGACTAGCCTACTAACGGCGGGATTGTCCGCTGGACTGCCCAGTCCAGCGGATAATTTTAAAACAAAACTTAAAACTTAGTCCGCCGGACTTTTGGCGCCAAAAAGTCCGCCGACGCCCACACACGAGGGGATTGTCCGCTGGACTTGAGTCCAGAGGATAATCCTGCGGGATTGTCCCTTCGTGTGTACGCGGCATAAGTTTTACTTTGACTTGGTCGTCTCTCCACGTCGATCCACTTCTTCCCCATCTAACCCTGATACTTGGAGCTTCCTGCTCTAACCCCTGGACTTTGCGGTAGGTGCCCCTACCCTCTCGACGCAACCAGCTGTTTCCTAACCCCATCGGCCGAACGGATCTTACTGGATCTGCAAGCAATCCGAAGATGGTCTGCCCTCTGTTGTCAGCATTAATCATTCTACACTATTTTCCGGCTGGATTTCCTGGATCCTTCTCCTTATTGACCCTACTTGCAACAGGAGACTAGACGCCTCTCACCACTTCGCTACTCTCGCTTTGGACTGGTTCCAGTTTGTTCGGTGCATAACCCCTGGCTACTGAACTTTTGATCTCAGGACTGGTTTCCATTTATGCTCATTGTTTTTTCATCTCCCTCAGACCCGTTAGGCCCAGGTCTGGGGTGGTACACATGTGCCTCCTCCTATCCCTCTGACTCCCTTTCGGACTCGTAGGGATAGGGTCTCCAAGCCGAGTTTGGCATGAAGAATTTTTTTTCTTTTGTGGACCCCCGCGCTTCTAAGCGCAGGGTGAACATACAGTCTGGCTTCTCCCTCTGGTCCACTCTGTCACCAGAAGGGAGTTCGCTAGGCCCCTTTTCTTTCCCTTCTCTTTTTCCCTCTTCCTCTCTCTTTCTTTCGGAGCAGCAATTAACTTCTGTTCTTTTTCTAGTGTACGCGTTCCCACAAGGAGCACATCCAGAATCATCTACAAGCCATGGTCCAGATTCCTATCCTCGCATCCACAACGGGACGGATCATATCCAGGTGAGTGATGGTAGATTCTTGCACATCCCCCCCTTTAGTCTCCATGGCTGACCGCACACTGTACAAATTGAATATAGCCACCCACAATGTACAGGGTATGAACTCCCCCACCAAACGGAAGAAATTGTTTAATTTATATAAATCTTCTGGACTTGATATTATCATGCTACAAGAAACACACCTCCCGATTCGGTATAGCCCCAAATTCCTTCATACCCACTTCCCCACTTTCTTCTTGGCGAATGCAGAAAACAAGACTAAAGGGGTTGCTATTGCTTTTGCCAAACACTGTAACTTTACCTTGACCTCAGAAATAAAGGATCCCGAGGGCAGATATATCCTTGTGAAAGGTACCATTGGGGAGGAACTCTTCTCCCTCATCTCTTACTACACGCCCAACAAAGGGCAAGCGGCCTTCTTCAAATGTATGTTTGAATCACTTTCCCCTTTACTGGAAGGTACGGTCATATTCGGGGGAGACTCTAATTCTGCCTTCGACCAGTCTCTAGATAGATCCAAACCCCCTTCCTCCCAACTTACTAGGCCCACCAGGGAAAGCCTCAAAATAGCCAAACTTATACATGCTCAGGGCTTAGCGGATGTCTGGAGGGAACTCAATCCTGGAAAGAGAGACTACTCTCACTTTTCCACACCTCATAACCTATACGCGAGGATCGACCACCTCCTGGTCCAGTCCCGGGCTATCCCCCGAATTACCTCCTCGAGAATCACTGACACTCCTCTTTCCGACCACGCCATTGTTACTTTATCCATGGACAGGAGATACCCGAGGCCGGGACTCGGTCAGTGGAGATTGAACGAGTCTCTGCTCTCGGATCCGGTAAGAGTTCAAATGCTGGAGAATTCTCTCACAGAGTACTTCTCACTTAATAACACCGAGGGAATCTCTGCAGAAACCCTGTGGGCAGCCCACAAACCGTTTATCAGAGGTGAAATAATTAAATTAACAACACAAATCAAAAAAGAACAGACAGCGGACATCAAAAGACTTGACGACCTCTACGCCTCCCTTAGCTCCCAACACAAAAGACACCCATCACCCTCCCTGCGGGCCCAACTTGACAAAACCAGACTCGAACTTAACCTAGCGCTGACTGCAAAAGCCGAAAAACAAATTAGATGGAGTAAGAATAGGTTTTATACCCAGGGGGACAAATTGGGTTCCATGTTAGCCTCCAGACTAACACCCAAGTTTCGCTCCTACGTAATGCCCAAAATCAGAATCTCTGGTCAGGACACGACTTCTAACCCCGTTAAAATTCTCAAAGTGTTTCATGACTTCTACTCCAATCTTTACGGTTCTCAAAACACAGCTGACAAGACTGCCGTCTCCAATTATCTCGACGGGATCCCTATCCCTTCCCTCTCTGTTGCACACAAGGAAATTTTGGAAGCATCTTTTTCGGAAGGAGAGGTCCAGGAAGTCATTAAAAATCTAAAGTCTAACTCGGCACCAGGCCCGGATGGCCTCCCCAACTTATATTACAAAACATTTCCTTCTGCCCTGATTCCACACCTCACTAAGTTTCTTAATTCAAAAGCGAAGGGAACCCCACTTGATCCCCATCTTAACACCGCCTTCATCGCGGTCATACCGAAACCGGATAAGAATCCGGAGGAGGTCAGTAATTACAGACCTATCTCGCTCATCAATAGTGACTTGAAAATCCTCACTAAAATACTAGCGAGCTGCAAGCCTCAGAGAAATAGGAGAAAACAGACGGATACAGTGCATCTCAAAAGAAGGGGAGGGATAGAGAGGGAGGGATAGGAAGGACTTGGAAGGTGCTTTGTGGGGATAGAAGGAATCCACCTCCACCTCCTTTCTGTCCCATTAGGTCTGGGGGAGTGAGTCCAATGGAGGCCACCATGGGATAGGGCAGCAGGAGAAGCCGAGTCCAAATTTTGAAGCCAGGTTTCAGTTATGGTGAGTATGTTAAAGCCATGAGAGATGAAGAGGTCATGTATAGATGTAAGCTTGTTACAGATTGAACGGGCATTCCAGAGGGCGCATGAGATTGGTGGGCTGCTTTGAGGAAGCAGTGGTATAGAAATTAAGCTGACTGGATTGCGGTGGTTGCCAGAGGGGGTGGGGTATAAGGTATGTGGCTTGCAGTTGGAAAATGGCAGACCAGGATTAGGTGAAATGTCACCCGAGACCCGTCTGGCTTCTTTTATTCACAGATACATACACAGATACATACACAAGGATCAAGGACATTTACCAAAAAAGTTACAGCAATGTCAGTTCAGTCCGACATTTACCTGTAAAAGAGCAGAGAAGACATGATCAGAATTGTTAACTGCTGACCAGGTCAGGAGGGCAGTCAGGAGAGCCATAGATTTAGTCTCCTTACTTCAATCGGGATGGGATGGGGGCCTTCGATTCAGTTTCCTGGCCTTACATTTTTGAAATCCTGAAACGCTGGGGCTTTGGCGAGAACTTCCTGGGTTTAATTTGAGCCCTATACTCCAACCCCACCGCCCGAATCAAACTACAGGGTCACTATTCCCAACCTATTTCCATTGCTACAGGCACCAGGCAAGGCTGTCCATTATCCCCCCTAATCTTCGCTATAGCCATTGAAACGCTAGCCATATCCATTCGACAGAATCCCAACATTCACGGAGTTCGCTGCGGATCCCAGACCCACAAGTGTGGACTCTTCGTGGACGACATACTCCTCTTCATCACTTCCCCGACGACCTCCCTACCAAACCTCTGCAACTCCCTGGACGCATTTGCCCACATATCTGGGCTTCGGGTAAATTGCGACAAGTCTCACGCTCTCAATGTATCACTCCCCCCTGCAATGATTGATTCCCTACGACAACACTTTAAGTTCCATTGGAACACATCCTCCATTAAATACCTTGGCATTGATCTCACAGCCAAAATAGAGAGTCTTTACAGCACTAACTATCCTCCCATGTACCGGAAATTGGAGCTGGATCTCCAATCGTGGTCTAAACATAATCTCTCTTGGCTCGGGAGGATCAATTCGGTGAAGATGACGTTACTCCCCAGAATCCTTTACCTCTTTCGTTCTCTACCAATCCCTATTAAAAGGGATCGTATTAAAACATTCCAAAGCAAGATCCTTACATTTATTTGGGGCTCAAAGGGTTATAGGATTCCGCAACACACTCTATACCTCCATAGAAAGAAGGGGGGTGTTGGATTGCCCCATTTATATAAATACTATCTTGCAGCCCGAATTGCCCAGCTCTCAGTGCTGTACTCTAAATACGAGAAACCAGATTGGGTCCTTATAGAAAGGCAAGCAGTACCCCATCATACCCTGGATTATCTTCTCTGGTCGAACCCGAAATTGCGACCCACAATTCTGGCCCCTACCCTATCACATATGTTTGCCCTCTGGGACAGGGTTCGTTCCTCTATGAATCTGGTCTCAGTTTATAAACCCCTGTCTCACTTGTTCAACAATCCCGATTTTCCTCCTGGCCAAAATATAAAAGCATTTAAATGGTGGCTGGATAAGGGGCTGTAACGAATCGGTCACTTTTTTTCAACCTCGGGCCCGATTACTCTCACCTTTTATACCCAAAAGTGGGACTTAACTGCCTCTGAACATTTCAGATTTAGTCAGATATCTCATTACCTACACAAACTCTGGACAAACAAGCCCCTCCCCCCTCAATTTACGGAATATGAAATTTGGTGCGGTCAGTCCATGGATCAGCGGGGGGGGGAGTGTTGACAATCTACTCGTCACTCACCGCAGTGACCACTAAAACCTCCTACATGCAAAACTGGGAGACAGACTTCCAGTTTCAATGGGACCTGGAGGTCTGGCAGAAAGCATGCTTTCGTTCTTTCAAGAGCATTCTGAACACTACACTCATTGAAGCTAGTTTGAAAATCATATCCAGGGTGGTACTACACCCCCTCTCGTCTTGCCTCAATTTTTCCAACGGCTAGTCCACTGTGCTTCCGGGGATGCGGTCTCACTGGTACTATCACATGCCTGACGAAGGGGTCCTGCGCGGCTCCGAAACGTTGCACCTTATTCTTTTGTGATGTAATTTTTTTCATTAAAAAAACTTTTTTGGACGAAGTTTCCTCGATCCATGGTGTGCTGGCGAATATGTACATTTGTTTGATGTTTCCAGGACCCGACTGGTAATCGCTACAGCACCCGTCTTTTTATGAGCCACATATACCAGGAACGAGTGCGATAGGAATATCGATTTCACTGGTACTGTCACATATTTGGTGGGTATGTCCCAGAATACGCCCATTCTGGAGAAAAGTTTTTAACTTGATTGATAGGCTTGTGGGAACTCAGATTCCCAGATCTGGTGGCCCTTCTTAATGCTTTTACCCCAAATTTATCCAAAGCCAAGCAAAGTCTTGTCAAATTCATATTGCTGGGGGATAAACTTACGGTAGCCAAGGCCTATAAGCAATAAAGTATGTGAAATGATGAGAGAAAAAAGGGAAGAAAGGGCTCCTCCTATTCTCTCTCTATACCTCTTCCCTGAGCCAGTTGATAACCACACATGGCTTTTAATACCACCTCTATGCTGATGACACCCAGATCTATTTCTCGACTTCTCAACTCATCCCCTCAATCTCCTCTCGTTTCACTAACTTACTGAGCGACATATCAGTATGGATGCCACACCACAAAAACATAGGATATCATTCCCAGCGGTCATTAGAAAAGTCTCCTGGATTATGTCACAAGAGAAGCTAGCCCACATTATCTCGGACACGGTCCGTAACTTTGAAACTACCTGGGAACCCTGGGCGATTTACATTGGTGCTCCTTGGCTCACTAACTCCATAATCTCCTAAAGTGAGTCCCATAATTGCTGCTCCGAATACCCTGCCTGTTATCCCCTCTCCCCCTCCATCTTCTCTTTAACCCCCCTACCCTCTTTTTCTACCCCCCTCCAACTTTCACTTTTCCACCTTCTACTCCTAGTTTACCTCTCTTTTTACAGTTTTTGCATTAAATGGCAGGTTGACATTTATGGGTACCTTATTGACTACTGGTTACCTTGCGGAGTGGGTCATGACCAAAACTGGTCAGTCACATAGAAGGGTGGTGGAACGTCGTGGGTTTCCCCTATAGGGCACAGACAGCTCCCAAACGAGGTGCCTGGTAGTGGGGAACCCTCGCCCGTTACATAGCCCAATGGTCCTTCTCCTACCACGCTTCCTACATTGGACCATTTGGTCCTGTTTTACCTTCCTGTAACCTATTCCTAGTCACTAGCTTCTTTTACCTAATGGTCATGTATTACCCGTTGTCGTGGATGCCTGAGTTTACTATATATTTGTACCTTGTCATTTGCCGTATGTATTTTGACAAATTTAATAAAATACTTTGAAGTTAAAAACAAAATCATTAAAAACAATATTTTCAAGAACAAAATCGACACAATTTGTGATCCAGTGCCCAACTTCCTCTCCAAACCAAGACACCAGGTCCAACAAAGCACTCAATACTTTCTTCCTTCAGCCCTGTTACCACTGAGGAAGTTGCCAAGCTTCTTTATACAGCCCACCTCACCACCTGTCCCCTGGACCCTGTCCCCTGTCCCCTGTCCCCTCACGATTATTGCGACCACCTTCCTGCTCTATTCTAAACTCTTGAACCCACATCTTAAACCTTTTCTTCTCCTCCGGCAACTTTCTCTTCCCGCTCAAACATGCACTGGTTACTCTCATACTTAAAAACCCACACTGGACCCCACCTGTTTGAATAACTTAAGACCCATCTCCCTGCTCCAGTTTGCCTCCAAGCTTCTTGTACGCCTTGTCCACAACAGTATGAGCTCCAACCTCACTGACAACAATCTTCTGGATCCCACCAACCCCCCCACACATCATTCCACTGGAACTGCCCTACTAAAACTCATCAACCACCTACTAACTGCTAAAACCAATGGCCAGCACTCCATATACAAACTCTTGGACCTTTCTTCAGCACAGTTGACCACCCAATCCTCCTCAACAAACTCCAGTCCCTTAGCCTCTGTGATTCTGCTCTTTCCTGGTTTTCCTCCTCTTCTTCTTTCTGTTGGGGTACCCCAAGGCTCCATCCTTGGGCTCCTCCTATTCTCCTTGTCAAAAGTATTTTATTTAAGTACAAGGAATGTATACAAGTAACATAGAAAGATTACAACACATTCAGCATAGGGAAGCTTGTTTGCTAGTGTTCAGATATACAATCATATACAGTGAAATGGGACAATATAAATAACTATAAGCAATAAAGTATGTGAAATGATGAGAGAAAAAAGGGAAGAAAGGGCTCCTCCTATTCTCTCTCTATACCTCTTCCCTGAGCCAGTTGATAACCACACATGGCTTTTAATACCACCTCTATGCTGATGACACCCAGATCTATTTCTCGACTTCTCAACTCATCCCCTCAATCTCCTCTCGTTTCACTAACTTACTGAGCGACATATCAGTATGGATGCCACACCACTTCCTCAAACTCAATCTTTCTAAAAATAAGCTTGTAATATTTTCTCTTCCCCGATCCCTGCCCCATGACATTACCATTGAGATCAATGGCACAACCATTGGTTCCTCCACACATGCCTAGGTGTTGCATGTAATCCTAGACTCCTCTCCTACAGCCCCACATCCAATCACTGGCTACATCTTGCTAGCTTAACCTCTGCAACATTTCCAGAATTTGCCCCTTTCTAACTAATGACACCACAAAACAACATATTCACTCCTAGGTCATTTCCTGCATTGACTACTGCAACTCCCTCCTCACTGGCCTACCTTTACAAAGGCTATTCCTTCTTCAGTATATTATGAATGTGGCTGCTAAACTAATACACCTCTTTGACTGCTGCTCCTCTCTTCCAATCCATTTACTGGCTCCCCCTACCCCACTGTATACAATTTGAAATACTAACAACAACATACAACAACAACAACATCCACAATATTGTCCCCAGCTACATCACCAACCTCATCTGCATCTGCAATCATCCTCTCCATTCTCCCAAGACCTCCTGCTTTCTAGCTCCCTTTTTACCTCCTCCCATGCTTACCTCCAGAACTTCTTCAGAGCCTCACCCATCCTCTGTAACTCCCTGCTCCAGTATGTCCAGTCAGACCCTTTAGACAATCCCTGAAAACTCACTTATTCAGGAAAGCCTAACCCACCTCCACCCAAGAACTGTATCCGAGTCACCTCCATCAGATAATCCCCTGCAGCTAGTACCTTTCTTTCTGTATTGAACTGTATTGTAATTGTACTGTCCCTCCCCTACATTGTAAATCGCTGTATAAACTCTTGGCTTTATAAAAATCCTGAATAAAAATCGGAATAATAACGTTATTACAGTAACTAGTATTAAATACTGACATCTCCAAACTCTGACAACTATTAAATACTGACATCTGCAAAGTGTTAATATCAGTATAAATAAGTGGTCAAAAATATAGAAGACTGTGATTGCCTTAGATGTGCACTCTAAACATACTTTTTTATGTTTTTTTCTCTGTGAATTTTCATGAATTGCTGCCTGTATGCTTACAATGCTATTAGCTTTACAGAATATATTATTCCATGGCTTGCTGCCATTAAAGTGGATATATACCCGCACATCTAAAAAAAATGAAAAAAAAACCCCTGTAAGGCAAAGGCATAATGAGCTAGTATGCACTGCATACTAGCTCATTATGAAATACTTACCTTAGATCGAAGCCCCCGTATCGCAGCCTGGTCCATGCCGAGGGAGCTGACATTATGCCCTCTGCGTCTCTTCCCGGTTCGCGGCTCAGACACTTGAGCGGCCGGTGCCTCAATGACGTCACTCCCACGCGTGCGCATGGGAGTCTTCTTCCTGGCAAGACTTTCAGCCAGGCATTCAGAGTGCATGCACCGCTGATGTCAGCGACTGCATGCAAAGTGAATATCTCTTAAACCAAACAAGTAAAAATTACAAATGAGGGTATACAACCACTTTAAGTAGACTCAAAAAAATGTCCTTTGAACTCCTTACCAATCCACTTTGGTTTTCCATGCTTCAGACCTCAGCCTTTCATGACTGATTATAGAAAGGGCCTATGGTTTACTCCCCTACCCATCGTCTTAGTAAGAGAGTGTGAGTGGGAGGGCTACTGTCCAATCTGTATGCAGGAAATACATTTGTAAGAAATACAAGGGTCTTTTTTACCAGTTCCAAAGTAAATCGATTAGACCAACAGAGTGAATCATGGATTCACGGAAAACATCTGATCACTCTGGACTGGCTAGATTCATATTTAATTAAGTTTGAATAAAAAACTTTTCATGTCACTAAATAAGGTAGAGATCTCTGGGAAAATGATTAAATTTGATGATTTTCAAAACAGGCATTTGTGCAAAATAGGTTTTAAAATCTCTCCTGCGTTGTTTTCTAAATTGTTTGGCTCAAATAAAAGTGAGTAAACATGGTTGTGAATCAATCAAGTGTCTGGTTTGTTGTCTTAACTTTCTAATTACATATATTTCCCATGTGTCGGTCTGCTGTTAGTGTTTTGTTGGTGCTTCAGCTTATTCAAGGTTTCACTCTGAAAAATACTAGCTGGTCAAAAACAGAATCTCAAAGGCTGCCTTATTATTCTGTTTATTCTATGTGTGTTATTTCACTGGAGAAATCACAGTTAATAGTGGCATAAAGCTTGTTTACCTATATTTATTAACCCCCATGGACTAGTGCAAGGCCAGAGACACAGACTACTAAGCATTATTTAACAAAATAACAGCATAAGAGAAATTTACAGTGATAAGATCAGGAAATTACATACAAATATCGTACACACAGAAAGAAATCAATATTATTTTGTAAGAAAAGATTAGTAGATTGATAGGCATGACCTCTAAAGCATAGGAGAAACATAATATTATTTGTAACTTCACATCACACACGTAAAAAGCTGGAAAACCCTGGGCGGGAAAGTTTCCCTCCCTTCCTGCCATCTCCCTCCCTCCTCTTTCCTATGTTGTCCCCATCAGAACCTTTCCTTAACTGCAAGCATAGAGCTTTATTTAGGCTATAACAGTACTTGGTTCTATGTGCATTTAAGTGGTTTGGTCACAGCAGTGGTGTACTCGCAGTTTTCCTGCATGTTCCCCTGGTTAGAGCCTAGGTCCCATTAGACTTCCATTAGGTTGTACATCTAATTCCTAAGGATAGTTATGGAAATAAGGTGGAGTTGGAAGTGAACCAAGCCATTACCTTGAGGGATTGGCATTTAGGAGGGTAAAACAGGCAGGGAGAAAATGAGATATCACCTCCTCATTGCCTGTCAAATGCCTCTGAAAAGTGACCTGAGCATGGATCACTTTTTAGTGGAGTGACAGTGCCTGCTGCAAGCGTGAACAATCTTTTGGGCTCACACTGGTATGCTGTGGTTTGGTACTTGATAGAAGTCTATGGGACCTTGGCTGTAACCGGGGGTAACATGCAGGAAAACTGTGAGTACACAACCACTTTGGCCAAACCACAGCATACCAGTGTGAGCCCAAAGGGTTGTTCACACTTGCAGCAGGCACAGCAACCAGTCCTGGAAAGAACTTCCTACGCAACGCCACACGCGTTTACTTCACCATGTTGCCTTACCCACCTTAGCCCAGTCTCTCACCCTTTCCCTCCTCCCTGAACCATAAATGAGACTATCACCCTCCCACCCACCTTAACTACCCCCAGTAACACTTGATCCCCAGCGACCCCCTCCTAACCCCCTAACCTCTACTGAATGGATCAGATATTTTTGTTTATTTCAACATGCTAGTTACAGTCAGATGTTTATGTTTTTTTTTATAAATTTACATATGTTTTGGTGTGTGTCGGCCACGGTGGCATGATTTTGTGCCTCCCCTACCTGATGGTTATGGATTCTCCATACCCACCTGATGGGAACTTAACCTCAATTGATGAGGTTGAGATGATAGATGGTACTAGGGGCGGACAGAACACTTTTCTCTTTGGCCCATCGGGGCCCCGACTGGGCTCCCCGCTAAACTTTTCTCTTTTGTTTTTCCTTGCCTGTTTTTCCCTATTTTCTTTTTCAGCCGGTCTTCATGAGCTCTCCATCTTTACAACATCAACCAAGGTCCACAACTCACAGGAGTCACACAATGCGCAGGGAATGAATTCCCCAATAAAACAACGGAAATTTTTAAAATCTATGCATTCCCAAAAAATGGACGTCGTCCTACTCCAGGAGACACTTTTCCAAACGCAGTCTAGCCCCTCTTTCCTGCATGCTAAATATCCCACTTTCTTTCTTTTAAATGCACAAGGAAAAATTGGGAGTGGCAATCCTAATATCTACCAACTGCAAATTTACACTTCAGCTAGAACACAAAGACTCGGAGGGCAGATTTATTCTCATAAAAGGCACCATAGATGACCAATTGTACTCCTTTATTTTCATACTATACGCCCAATCAGGGACATATGGGGGCGACTCCAATACTGCCCTGGACCAAGATCTAGACAAAATCCAGACCCCCTGGATCCCAACTTATCGGACCCCCCAAACTGAGCCTAAAAATAGCCAAGCTGATTCACCTACACGGTTTAGTCGATGCTTGGAGGTAAATTAATTAAACTAAGAGAGATTACACACAATTTTTGTGCCTGCACCAATCCTATGCTAGGATTGACCACATTTTCATTTCCATTGCCAACATCCCTGCCATAGTTAAATCAGCAATAAGGGACACAGTGTGGTCGGACCACTTTATAGTCACGCTTACCCTAAAAAGAGGCTACAATCGCCCTAATCTCCTCCAATGGAGATTTAAAGTATCTATACTCAGTGAGGCGGTCAAGGTTTTGGAAATACAAAAAGCCATAAAAGGATACTTTCTTCTCAACAGCGGTGAGGGGTGTCAGCTAAAACTGTATGGGTGGCATACAAGGCCACCATTCGGGGGAAAATAATCGAAATCTCCTCCCAAACTAAAAAGAGAACAAATGGCACACATCGAAAAACTAGAAAAAAAATTCAAAAACTTGAAAAGCCTCCATTAACAAAACTCCAAACAGGTGCCCGCAGATAAACTGAATGCAGCCCGACTCTCCCTAAATCTGTCTCTCACATCCAAGGCTGAAAAGAGCATCAGATGAAGCGGAGCAAAATTTTATCACCACAGAAATAAAATAGGTTCCATGTTAGCAGCCAAACTTGGGCTTGGTTCCAGGTATTGGAATGTAAAGGATGTTATTATTGAGCAAAGAGATACTCACCGCTTATTACGGATAGTCTAGGTTGGTTATCTAACATGCGAGAGTAAAGATGAGACTTGTTGATTGAAATGATCTGTATATCTTGATCCTCTTTAATGTCATATGTGACACACAGGTAACAGCTATAGTTTAACCGTGTTAGACAGTATCAACTCTATCGCAGTTTTGCAAATTTATATGTATGGAAAATTGTGCCTGCTCTGTTTGATATCATGCTCATTAAAAACTTATTGAAAAAGAAAAAAAATGCTTACATGACTTAGGCAGCATACCTCTGTGAGTGGTGTTCTAACTAACCATTATGGGCTTTTAGAATATGCAGTGTGTTTGAGGTAGCAAATAAACAGTCTGGTGAATATTACTTAAGTAACAGTGCTAAAAGAGTTGATGTATACCTAAAATAGAGATGGCGTATGCTAGTCTTTGTGATATACTGTAGCTCTTTAATTGGTTTTCCTTTACATGAATCTTCAACATTATTTTTGTAAAAAAGATGTCATGGCTGCATTATTCTTTTTTGTACTGTTATTATTATAAACAGCAGAATGTTGCTCCTAAACCTTGTGCTTCTCATTTGTATGATCGGGCGAAAGGTTAAACTGCTCTCTGGGGGAAACTAAGAGGTATGTAATTAGCACAGCAGGTCCACTTCTAATTTAACAGAAATGCTTTAAAACGATGTTGCAGTGCAGAGATCAGTGTTCTCTTACTGTAGAACATATTTGCAGTATTTTAGAAATTAAAAGTATTAAATATTGATTTTAAAACAGTATGCCCAGTTTTAAAATAAATAGAAAAAATATGCTTCTTAAAATTTGTTTAGTGGAATGTTTTTCTCTAATCTGATATCAGATAATGATACATATAAGAAATGTAAAAAGAATGATCCCATTGTGCATTTTAAAGAAAATGTAAAAAATATTACTGAAAATGAGAAAAGGAAAGACTTTTATGAAAAGTACCACTCAGTGGGGAGAATACATAATATCTATTACCTACCTAATATTCACAAGAATAAAAATCCACCATTTAGGAGACCAATAGTTGATGCCATTGGGTCCCTAAAATCATGATATGAAGAATATCTAGCCATTTTTTTTTTCAATCTATTGGTTTTGAAGTGAAAACATATTTGAAGGATACAAACCATCTACTTGAAAATTTAAAAGAACTGAAGTCCAAAGAGAGGGTATGTTTTGATTAAAGGGAGAATATCCACGCTAACCCATGATAGTCAATTAATAAGGTACAAGTAACCTCAAATAAACACAGTGTGCAACAAAGTAAAAAAAAGGGAAGGAGGATATTATTATCACCACCTCCACCTAAAAAAAATCACTCGAAGGTGATACAACGTTGTCAGGTGCTGCAACAAAAAAACCTGAATATAGGGTTTAAGTGTAAGTGAAAAAGAGCTTCAATTGCGCAACCTGAGTGAAATTAGTTAAACTTGAAAACTATCAACATATCAATACATAGTATCAGTGACAAATTGTGCCATTCCTCCCCAAAGGGGAATGGAAATGAATCCCCAAATGAAAATAAAAAAATAAAAATAAACAAATGGTGGTTATATAAATGTAAAAGTCCATAATGAAAAAAATTATAGCATGAATCAGCGATGGTTATGGTTATAAGTCCATATATTCTAAAGTACCAAAGCAAAACAGCTTCAAAATAGTTCCTTCTCAAGTAGCAAAACGTGAATAAAAATGCAACAGTTTTTCTTTGTTTTGGCAATAATAGAAAAGCAACAGTTTTTCTTTGCTTTGTTTCTTCTGATACCACCACCACATATACTCCCACAGAAGATCAACTCCCAAAAATGATATGTAAAAATTACCAAATGGCCGCTTACCAGATCCAAGGATCAAATGGGCATATATCAATTTTTTTAAGAATATTAATGCTCTTTTTTTTTTAGGGTGGCCCTCCACTTTAACAGACACAGGTATAGCTATGATGTTCGGGGTGGAAGATGTAGGGAGAGGAGTCTCGGCCCATATTCTGAGAGTAGCATTAATTGTTGGATAGGGTGTGGAAGGGCAGGGAAGTCCCAATTTGATTGCTATTAAGATGGATCGGGGGTTGGAACAATTAAGTAGGGCCAACTCCATATGAGCCCAGGACTTAAGCAGTGAGGAGCTCCACCAAAAGCGCAGTTGGTCCAGTACATAGGCTTTATAATAACAAAGTACGTTGAGGATTCCCATACCACCATTAGTTCTATGTCCAGACATAATAGGTAGATAACATCTAGGACATTTCTTATCCCATATGTATTGATAAAAAATAAATTGGATTGAAAATAGGTAGCTTCTAGGCAGTGGCGTAGTGTGGGGGGCCGTGGCCCCCGGGTGCAACATCCCACGACAGGCAGTGTGTCACTGCCAGCTCCAACCCCCTAATGTTTACTTCCTGTGTCCCTAAGCTCAACTGCGGCTGGCACCCTGTGATTCGCTGAATGGGGTTGTGTACGGCGGCCGCGGCGGGGCTGGCTTACCCATGATCATGGTGGGGCTGGCCTATCCGTGATTGCGGTGGGGCTGGCTTATCCGTGATTATGGCGGGGCTGGCCTATCCACGATCGCAGTTGCTCCTGGAGTCCTGCCTCTACCTTGTTGTGAACACCGCTGCTGTCTTCACCTCCTTCAGGCTCCCCCTCTCCTCCAAACTGATGGAAGCTATAAACTGCAGGTGAGTGGGTGGATACGGTCTGGGGAGAGGGAGTAGCCAGCCAGCAAGATTAGACAACCAGTTAGAGTCAGTTTAAATAAAAGAAAGATCTGGTGACAGTATAAGTGTAGCGGACAGTGTAGAGTGTAGTGTAGTGGACAGTTTAGAGTGTAGTGGATAGGGATGAGCCGAACACCCCGGGTTCGGTTCGAACCAGAACCTTCGAACGGACCGAAAGTTTGCGCAAATTTTCGAACCCTATACGTTATAATTGACGCGAACGTTCGAAATCAAAAGTGCTAATTACAACGGCCAATATGCATGTTAATGTCATAAAACAGGTTTGGGGACCCGGGTCCTGCCCCAGGGGACATATATCAATGCAAAAAGAACTTTTAAAAACTAACGTTTTTTCGGGAGCAGTCATTTTAATGATGCATAAAGTGAAAAAAAAAGTGAAATTTTCCTTTAAATATGGTACCTGGGGGGTGTCTAAAGTATGCCTGTGAAGTGGCATGTGTTTCCCGTGTTTAGAACTGTCCTTGCACAAAATGACATTTGTAAAGGAAAACAAGAAGCCATTTAAAACCACTTGCGGCTTTAATGTCATGTCTTGTCCTGGCCGCCATATGGCTGAAAATCCTTGAGAAAAATGGCATGGCTACCCCATCACCCCCCCCACCCCAGCCCCTTTGGGTCTTGTATGGATATTAAGGGGGACCCGCACCCAAAATAAAACCCTATACCTACAACCCTATATACTCTGAACAACAGTATATATGTGGTGCAAACAAGACACAGACTGTAGGTTTGTTCTTAAGTAGAATCTGAACAGGTACATTATGAAGTGTAGCTCCATCCCAAAAAAATCTATTTTTAAGCTTTTTGGAGAACATAGGGAGGGTTATCACCCCTGTAACATTTGCTGTCTTTGCACATCTGTTCAGAACATGTCACCTCACTTTCCGTCCCAATGACAAATGTTTTTGGAAAAGTGGTGTTGCCACAAGACTGTAAGTTACTCTTGGTGGGCGCAGGAATGGGCCCTGCTGTGAGTTATTAGATCAAGATTTGTATTTGCAAGCACCTGATGAACAGGGCAGAAAAATTGGGCCTTTGGCGGTGGTGGTGGACGGTGTTGCCACAAGACTGTAGGCCCTCATAGTTACTCTTGGTGGGCGCAGGAATGGGCCCTGCTGTGAACTATTAGATCAAGATTTGTAATTACACTCCCCTGTTAAACAGGGGCTGAAAAATTGTGCCTTAGACATTGGTGCTGGTGCCACAACACTGCAACCCCTCACAGATACTGTACTCTTAGCACAGCAATGAGACCTGTTGCAAAGCATTGCCTAAAAATTGTAATTACACGCCCCTGTTAAACAGGGGCTTAAAAATTGTGCCTTAGGCACTGGTGCTGGTGCCACAACACTGCAACCCCTCACAGATACTGTACTTGGAGCACAGCAGTCACACGTGTTGCGAAGCATTTTTTTAAAAAAATTGTAATTACACGCCCCTGTTAAACAGGGGCTGAAAAATTGTGCCTTAGGCACTGGTGCTGGTGCCACAACACTGCAACCCCTCACAGATACTGTACTTGGAGCACAGCAGTCACACGTGTTGCGAAGCATTTTTTTTTAAAAATTGTAATTACACGCCCCTGTTATACAGGGGCTGAAAAATTGTGCCTTAGGCACTGGTGTAGTGGCATGGATCATTGAGGAGGAGGAAGAGGATAGTCAGTGAACATAACAGGACAGTCACTCAGCATCAGCATAGGCAGTCTTGAAGGGATGTGACATTATAAATGATTCCGTTATATCCGCTTCAGGTGCCTGGTAGCTGGTGGTGATCCAAGACTGATTCATTTTGATGAAGGTCAGTCGATGTCGGTGGACAGGCGCACCCTATGATCGGTGACAAATCCTCCAGCAGCACTGAATGTGCATTCGGAAAGAACGCTGGAGGCAGGACAGGCCAGTAGCTCAATTGCATACTGTGCAAGCTCTGGCCAGTGATCCATCCTCAGGACCCAGTAAGCCAGAGGATTTTCGGTGGGAAAGGTGTCCAAGTCTGACCTTGCCCCAAGGTATTCCTGCACCATGTATATCAGACGCTGGCGATGGTTGCTGGAACCGATCATACCTTGGGGCTGCGGACTAAAAAATTGTCTGAACGCATCGGTCAGACGTCCACCTTCCCCACCGCTCCTTCTGCTACTGACCGAAGCCTCAGCAACTCGTCGCCCAGGACCAGGAGTTTGTAACCTCCCAGTTTCTGGGAACGCGTTGCACAGACCTTTCTGCAAGGCCTCCCTGAGATGTCTCATCCTCTGCTCCCTCTGCGACGGCAAGATAAGGTCCGCAACCTTACCCTTGTACCGTGGATCAAGGAGAGTGGCCAGCCAGTAATGGTCCCTCTCCTTGATCCGAAGAACACGAGGATCCTTCCGCAGGCTTTGCAGGATTAGCTGAGGCATTCGGTCCGGAGTCTTCTGGGTCACTGAGGATGACATGATCGCCAGCCACCTCCTCCCAGCCACGTACAAGTCCACTGGTTTGTTGGGACTGTACATCATCCCTAAAAGACTGCTGCTGATGCTGAGTGCCAGGCTCCACCTCCATGCTCACACAATCCTCCTCCTCCTCCTCATCCTCATCCTCTTCCTGTGTGATGGGTGGGACAGAAGGAACACTGTCCGGATAAAGGGGGCCTTGAGAGGCAAGGAAGTCCTCCTCTTCCTGCCTCTGTTCTGCCTCAAGTGCCCTGTCCATTATCCCACGCAGCGTATGCTCCAACAGGTGGACAAGAGGTACAGTGTCACTGATGCATGCAATGTCACTGCTCACCATCCTCGTGGCCTCCTCAAATGGTGACAGGACAGTGCATGCATCCCTGATCATGCTCCACTGACGTGGGGAAAAAAAACCAAGCTCCCCTGACCCTGTCCTGGTGCCGTAGTCGCAAAGGTACTCATTGATGGCCCTCTGCTGCGTGTGCAGTCGCTGCAGCATGGCCAACGTTGAGTTCCACCTGGTGGGCATGTCACATATTAGGCGGTTCTTGGGCAGGTTCAGCTCCTTTTGCAGCTCAGTCAGCCGAGCACTGGCATTATAAGATCGGCGGAAATGCACACAGACTTTCCTGGCCTGCCTCAGGACATCCTGTAAGCCTGGGAACCTGCCCAAGAACCGCTGCACCACCAGGTTGAGGACGTGAGCCATACAGGGCACATGGGTGAGCTGCCCCTGTCGCAGGGCAGAGAGGAGGTTGGTGCCATTGTCAGAAACGACCATTCCTGGCTTAAGCAGACGTGGCGTCAACCACCTCTCGGCCTGCCCCTGCAGAGCTGCCAGAACCTCTGGCCCAGTGTGGCTCCTGTCCCCCAAACACACCAGCGCAAGCACGGCATGGCATCTTTTTGCCTGCGCACTTGCGTAGCCCCTTGTACGCCTACGGAGCACCGCTGGTTCCGAGGACAGAGCACTGGAGGAAGAAGAAGAGGAGGGGGTGGAGGAGAGAGGTGTGTCACAACCAGTAGCAGTAGTAGCGTTTTGGAGGCGTGGTGGCGGAACAACCTCCAACACTACTGCACCTTGTCCTGCATCCCTCCCAGCTGCCAATAGAGTGACCCAATGGGCCGTGAAAGAAAGGTAACGTCCCTGTCCATGCCTGCTGGACCATGAGTCAGCGGTAATATGCACCTTACCGCTGACCGCCCTGTCCAGCGAGGCATGGACATTGCCTTCCACATGCCGGTAGAGAGACGGAATCGCCTTCCGTGAGAAAAAGTGGCGTTTGGGAACCTGCCACTGAGGAACCGCACATTGAACAAACTCACGGAAGGGGGCCGAGTCTACCAACTGAAAAGGCAGCAGTTGAAGTGCTAGCAATTTAGCCAAGCTAGCATTCAACCGCTGGGCATGTGGATGGCTGGGAGTGTACTTCTTTCGACGGTCCAGCAGCTGGGGCAGGGAAATTTGCCTGCTACTATCGGACGTCGGTGTACTGCAAGTACTTGGTTGTGACACACCTAATTCTACACCTTCAGTCCTCTCACAGCAGCTTTCAGAGAGGACTGAAGATGTAGTGGGGATGGAGATCCCAGCTGATGAGGAGCAAGGAGAGGTCCGCTTAGTTCTTTGGTGTGGGTCTTTTATGTGTGCCTGCCAACGAGCTGCATGGCAGGTCGACATATGTCTGCTCATGCTTGTGGCGCCCAAGCGGCTGATGTTTTGGCCACGCGAGATACGCTTGAGACAAATATTGCAAATAGCAGTGGTGCGATCTGATGCACTCGTCTCAAAAAAGGCCCACACCAAAGAACTTTTCTGATAACGTGCAGAGGCAGCGCCCTGCACAGGCGGAGCTCTGCGGTGTTGTACAGTTGCTGTGCTGGCCTCTAGCTGACCTCCAGGGGGCATCCTGCCTCGTTGGACATGTGACGCCGCATCATCCTCCTCCTCCTCCTCCTCCTCCTCCTCCTCCTCATCCTCTCTCCCTCCAGGCACCCACGTGGCATCAGTGACCTCATCATCCCCTCCCTCTTCACCACTAGAGCAAACCTGGCAGTAAGCTGCAGCTGGTGGAACAGTACTGCCAGATTGCTGTCCTTCAGCATCCCCTCTCTCTGCGCGCACACTACTGACTTCCTCAAGCTGGGTATCATCATCCGAGCCTTCGAATCGTTGGGCATCCTCCTGGAGCATGTACCCAACACTGTGCTCAAAGAGTTCGGGGGACTCCTCAGGAGGACATGGTGGGTCTAGGGAAGGGGTGGCTGATGATGCCATTGAGTACGCGTTGGCAGCTGCTCTGCCAGTACCCTGAGCCTGGGTGAGAGAGGATGAGGAGGATGAGGAGGGCTTGGTCATCCATTCTACCAAGCCTTCAGCATGATGCGGCTCCACATGTCCAGCTGCCGAAAACAAAGACGTGCGTGTCCCATGGCCACGTGCTGATGACGATGCACGACCACGGCCACGGCCACGTCCACTAGAAACAGAGCCTGCCTGCCCTGTGTTCTTGGCTCTGCACGCTCTGCCTCCCCTTGGCGGTCTTCCAGCCATTGTGGTCGGTAGTCCTGTGGGTGCTGCTGAGAAGAAAATATAGGAGCTCTGTGTGATGCCACTAACACACTAGAAGTCCTATGGGTGCTTCTGCAAAGAAAATATAGGAGCTCTGTGTGATGCCACTAACACACTAGAAGTCCTGTGGGTGCTGCTGAGAAGAAGATATAGGAGCTCTGTGTGATGCCACTAACACACTAGAAGTCCTATGGGTGCTTCTGCAAAGAAAATATAGGAGCTCTGTGTGATGCCACTAACACACTAGAAGTCCTGTGGGTGCTGCTGAGAAGAAAAATATAGGAGCTCTGTGTGATGCCACTAACACACTAGAAGTCCTATGGGTGCTTTAGCAAAGAAAATATAGGAGCTCTGTGTGATGCCACTAACACACTAGAAGTCCTGTGGGTGCTGCTGAGAAGAAAATATAGGAGCTCTGTGTGATGCCACTAACACACTAGAAGTCCTGTGGGTGCTGCTGAGAAGAAAATATAGGAGCTCTGTGTGATGCCACTAACACACTAGAAGTCCTATGGGTGCTGCTGAGAAGAAAATATAGGAGCTCTGTGTGATGCCACTAACACACTAGAAGTCCTATGGGTGCTTCTGCAAAGAAAATATAGGAGCTCTGTGTGATGCCACTAACACACTAGAAGTCCTGTGGGTGCTGCTGAGAAGAAAATATAGGAGCTCTGTGTGATGGGACTAACACACTACAAGTCCTATGGGTGCTTCTGGTAAGAAAATATAGGAGCTCTGTGTGATGGGACTAACACACTACAAGTCCTATAGGTGCTTCTGGGAAGAAAATATAGGAGCTCTGTGTGATGCCACTAACACACTACAAGTCCTATAGGTGCTTCTGGGAAGAAAATATAGCTATGTGTGATGCCACTAACACACTAGAAGTCCTGTGGGTGCTGCTGAGAAGAAAAATATAGGAGCTCTGTGTGATGCCACTAACACACTAGAAGTCCTATGGGTGCTTCTGCAAAGAAAATATAGGAGCTCTGTGTGATGGGACTAACACACTACAAGTCCTATGGGTGCTTCTGCAAGGAAAATATAGGAACTCTGTGTGATGGGACTAACACACTACAAGTCCTATGGGTGCTTCTGGGAAGAAAATATAGGAGCTCTGTGTGATGGGACTAACACACTACAAGTCCTATAGGTGCTTCTGGGAAGAAAATATAGCTCTGTGTGATGGGACTAACACACTACAAGTCCTATAGGTGCTTCTGGGAACAAAATATAGGAGCTCTGTGTGATGGGACTAACACACTACAAGTCCTATAGGTGCTTCTGGGAAGAAAATATAGCTCTGTGTGATAGGACTAACACACTACAAGTCCTATAGGTGCTTCTGGGAAGAAAATATAGCTCTGTGTGATGCCACTAACACAGTACAAGTCCTATACGTGCTTCTGGGAAGAAAATATAGCTCTGTGTGATGGGACTAACACACTACAAGTCCTATAGGTGCTTCTGGGAACAAAATATAGGAGCTCTGTGTGATGGGACTAACACACTACAAGTCCTATAGGTGCTTCTGGGAAGAAAATATAGCTCTGTGTGATGGGACTAACACACTACAAGTCCTATAGGTGCTTCTGGGAACAAAATATAGGAGCTCTGTGTGATGGGACTAACACACTACAAGTCCTATAGGTGCTTCTAGGAAGAAAATATAGCTCTGTGCGATGGGACTAACACTCTACAAGTCCTATAGGTGCTTCTGGGAACAAAATATAGGAGCTCTGTGTGATGGGACTAACACACTACAAGTCCTATAGGTGCTTCTGGGAACAAATATAGGAGCTCTGTGTGATGGGACTAACACACTACAAGTCCTATAGGTGCTTCTGGGAAGAAAATATAGCTCTGTGTGATGGGACTAACACACTACAAGTCCTATAGGTGCTTCTGGGAACAAAATATAGGAGCTCTGTGTGATGGGACTAACACACTACAAGTCCTATAGGTGCTTCTGGGAAGAAAATATAGCTCTGTGTGATGGGACTAACACACTTCAAGTCCTATAGGTGCTTCTGGGAACAAAATATAGGAGCTCTGTGTGATGGGACTAACACACTACAAGTCCTATAGGTGCTTCTGGGAAGAAAATATAGCTATGTGTGATGGGACTAACACACTTCGAGTCCTATAGGTGCTTCTGGAAGAAAATATAGCTCTGTGTGATGGGACTAACACACTTCAAGTCCTATAGGTGCTTCTGGGAACAAAATATAGGAGCTCTGTGTGATGGGACTAACACACTACAAGTCCTATAGGTGCTTCTGGGAACAAAATATAGGAGCTCTGTGTGATGGGACTAACACACTACAAGTCCTATAGGTGCTTCTAGGAAGAAAATATAGCTCTGTGTGATAGGACTAACACACTACAAGTCCTATAGGTGCTTCTGGAAGAAAATATAGCTCTGTGTGATGGGACTAACACACTTCAAGTCCTATAGGTGCTTCTGGGAACAAAATATAGGAGCTCTGTGTGATGGGACTAACACACTACAAGTCCTATAGGTGCTTCTGGGAACAAAATATAGGAGCTCTGTGTGATGGGACTAACACACTACAAGTCCTATAGGTGCTTCTGGGAAGAAAATATAGCTCTGTGTGATGGGACTAACACACTACAAGTCCTATAGGTGCTTCTGGGAACAAAATATAGGAGCTCTGTGTGATGGGACTAACACACTACAAGTCCTATAGGTGCTTCTGGGAAGAAAATATAGCTCTGTGTGATGGGACTAACACACTTCAAGTCCTATAGGTGCTTCTGGGAACAAAATATAGGAGCTCTGTGTGATGGGACTAACACACTACAAGTCCTATAGGTGCTTCTGGGAACAAAATATAGGAGCTCTGTGTGATGGGACTAACACACTACAAGTCCTATAGGTGCTTCTAGGAAGAAAATATAGCTCTGTGCGATGGGACTAACACTCTACAAGTCCTATAGGTGCTTCTGGGAACAAAATATAGGAGCTCTGTGTGATGGGACTAACACACTACAAGTCCTATAGGTGCTTCTGGGAAGAAAATATAGCTCTGTGTGATAGGACTAACACACTACAAGTCCTATAGGTGCTTCTGGGAAGAAAATATAGCTCTGTGTGATGCCACTAACACAGTACAAGTCCTATACGTGCTTCTGGGAAGAAAATATAGCTCTGTGTGATGGGACGAACACACTACAAGTCCTATAGGTGCTTCTGGGAACAAAATATAGGAGCTCTGTGTGATGGGACTAACACACTACAAGTCCTATAGGTGCTTCTGGGAAGAAAATATAGCTCTGTGTGATGGGACTAACACACTACAAGTCCTATAGGTGCTTCTGGGAACAAAATATAGGAGCTCTGTGTGATGGGACTAACACACTACAAGTCCTATAGGTGCTTCTGGGAAGAAAATATAGCTCTGTGTGATGGGACTAACACTCTACAAGTCCTATAGGTGCTTCTGGGAACAAAATATAGGAGCTCTGTGTGATGGGACTAACACACTACAAGTCCTATAGGTGCTTCTGGGAAGAAAATATAGCTCTGTGTGATGGTACTAACACACTACAAGTCCTATAGGTGTTTCTGGGAACAAAATATAGGAGCTCTGTGTGATGGGACTAACACACTACAAGTCCTATAGGTGCTTCTGGGAAGAAACTATAGCTCTGCGTGATAGGACTAACACACTACAAGTCCTATAGGTGCTTCTGGGAAGAAAATATAGCTTTGTGTGATGCCACTAACACAGTACAAGTCCTATACATGCTTATGGGAAGAAAATATAGCTCTGTGTGATGGGACTAACACACTACAAGTCCTATAGGTGTTTCTGGGAACAAAATATAGGAGCTCTGTGTGATGGGACTAACACACTACAAGTCCTATAGGTGCTTCTGGGAAGAAAATATAGCTCTGTGTGATGGGACTAACACACTACAAGTCCTATAGGTGCTTCTGGGAACAAAATATAGGAGCTCTGTGTGATGGGACTAACACACTACAAGTCCTATAGGTGCTTCTGGGAAGAAAATATAGCTCTGTGTGATGGGACTAACGCACTACAAGTCCTATAGGTGCTTCTGGGAAGAAAAAATATAGCTCTGTGTGATGCCACTAACACAGTACAAGTCCTATACGTGCTTCTGGGAAGAAAATATAGCTCTGTGTGATGGGACTAACACACTACAAGTCCTATAGGTGCTTCTGGGAACAAAATATAGGAGCTCTGTGTGATGGGACTAACACACTACAAGTCCTATAGGTGCTTCTGGGAAGAAAATATAGCTCTGTGTGATGGGACTAACACACTACAAGTCCTATAGGTGCTTCTGGGAACAAAATATAGGAGCTCTGTGTGATGGGACTAACACACTACAAGTCCTATAGGTGCTTCTGGGAAGAAAATATAGCTCTGTGTAATGGGACTAACACACTACAAGTCCTATAGGTGCTTCTGGGAACAAAATATAGGAGCTCTGTGTGATGGGACTAACACACTACAAGTCCTATAGGTGCTTCTGGGAAGAAAATATAGGAGCTCTGTTTGCTGCCAGTGCCTGCCACTAACACACTACAAGTCCTATGGGTGCTTCTGGGAAGAAAATATAGGAGCTCTGTTTGCTGCCAGTGCCTGCCACTAACACACTACAAGTCCTATGGGTGCTTCTGGGAAGAAAATATAGGAGCTCTGTTTGCTGCCAGTGCCTGCCACTAACACACTACAAGTCCTATGGGTGCTTCTGGGAAGAAAATATAGGAGCTCTGTTTGCTGCCAGTGCCTGCCACTAACACACTACAAGTCCTATGGGTGCTTCTGGGAAGAAAATATAGGAGCTCTGTTTGCTGCCAGTGCCTGCCACTAACACACTACAAGTCCTATGGGTGCTTTTGGGGTGCAGTGCTGTACTAACAGCACTGCGGTTGGTACTACTGAAATACTGTACTAACAGTAAGACATGCACCAGACTAACCCCCAGCAGCAGCTAAAAACACACTAACCAGCAGCAGCAATGGACGATCAATGACAGGTAGCAATGGTTTAGCAAAGTAGAGCAAATCTTTCTAAATGAATCTAGCAAAGAGTGACACAGAATCAGCCTGCTCTCTCCTAAAGCCGGAACTCATGTGACCGGCGCCGACGGCGTGGCGGCCTTTTAAATGAGGGGGCTTGTACTAAAGCCCCTGAGCTGTAATTGGCTACAGGCGTCCTGCCTGTAGCCAATTATGGCTCTCCGAGTTTCTGGCGCTGTGATTGGCCAAGCATGCGTGCTTGGCCAATCAACAGCCAGCAATGCACTGAGTGGTCAGTGTAGTGTAGTGGACAGTGTAGAGTGTAGTGTAGTGGTCAGTACAGTGTAGTGGACGGTGTAGAATGTAGTGTAGTTGTCAGTGTAGTGTAGTGGTCAGTGAAGTGTAGTGTAGTGGGCAGTTTGGTGGACAGTGTAATGTAGTGGAAAGTGTAGGAATCAGGTAGCGTAGTGGTCAGTGTACTGTAGTGGTGAGGATAGTGGTCAGGTACATCAGTGTAATGGCCAGTATAGGAAGCAGGTAGGTTAGTGTAGTGGTCAGGCAGGTCAGTGTAGGAATCAGGTAGGTTAGTGTAGGAATCAGGTAGGTTAGTGTAGTGGTCAGGTAGGTCAGTGTAGTGGTCAGGTAGGTTAATGTAGGAATCAGGTAGGGTAGTGTAGGAATCAGGTAGGCTAGTGTAGTGGTCAGGTAGGTTAGTGTAGTGGTCAGTGTAGGAATCAGACTGGTCAGTACTATTGTAGGAACGGAAAGGACTCAGGGAGTGCTAAAAGTCCACAGGTTAGAGGGCGCAAATTACTTGCCTTGCACTGCGCGCTGACAACCCAAGCTACGCCACTGCTTCTAGGGATTGTCCTAAAAAAATATAGTAGCTTGGGGAGTGCAATCATTTTTAAGCACTGCAATTCTACCTGCTTTGGAAAGGTCAGAGGAAGGCAACCAATATGGTAGTTAAGGCAGAAATTGCAAAATTACAGTCAATTAAGGGAGAGGTGGAGGCTGTCAATTGGATATCTAAAAAGGGGATCACTGATGGGGACCATTAATAAGGAAATTGTGCAAGAATTTAAGGGTGTTGAGTAAATGAGTTCCTAGTATTTGAGATGTAGCGGCATTTAGTTAAAAATTTGAGACTTCGCTAAATGGGAGTAGTGTATGCTGTAATTCCAAAGGGAGGACATGGGATTGGTGAGCATTAAAATTACATAATCTGCAAATAAACTTATTTTGTGGGTGGATTTATGAAGTTGGATACCTGTAATGAGATGATGGGATTAGATCTTATAGGCCAGAGATAAAGAGTAAAGAGAAATAATAGCCAACCTGTTATATCAAATTTCTGAAGTACGGCCTTAAGGGCACTTTCACACTGAGGCGCTGCAGTGTTGGTGGGAAAGAGACGCTATTGTTAGCGGAGCTTTACCGTCATTTTAGCAGCACGTTTCTTCCGCTAGTGGGGCACTTTTAACCCCCGCTAGTGGCCGAAAAAGGATTAAAAGCTTCAGTGGCGCTGCCCATTGATTTCAATGGGCAGGCGCGCTTTAGGAGCGCTCAAAGATGCTACTTGCAGGACTTTTTTAAGCGTCTTGCCAGCACACCGCTCCAGTGTGAAAGCCCTCAGGCAACAGGAGAGGCACTTTGCAGGTGTTATTTTTAGCCCCATAGTGCCTGTAACGCGCCTAAGTGTGAAAGTAGCCTTACGTTTTTTTTCTAACCGGTTCCTGACCGGCTCGCCTACATATACTGTGGCACAAGAGCTGCCAGAGGGCATGTGCCCTCTACATAGTGGGGGTGGGGGACCCAATGCACGTGGCCGGCGGTCGCCACCTGTCATGAGCGCCAGCACAGGGATTTGTGTGTGTAAATACACAAATCCCTATGCTGTCAGAGGAGAGGGGACATGTCATTTGTTCCTACTCATTCCTATCCCCATACAGTTAAAACTCGCTGAGGGAATACACATTTAACCCCTTGATCACACCCTAGTGTTAACCCCTTCCATACCAGTGTCATTTACACAGTAATCAGTGCAGTCTCCGATCTGTCCGCCGCAATGTTGAAATACCGCTAAAAATTTCAGATCACCGCCATCACTAGTAAAAAAATAATAATAATAAAAATACCATAAAAATGCTATACATCTTTCGCATAGTTTATAGAAGCTATAACTTTTGCGCAAACCAGTCAATATATGCTTATTGGGATTTTTTTTTACCAAAAATATGAGGAAGAATATATATTGGCCTAAACTAATGAAGAAATTTGTTTTTTAAAAACATTTTTGGGATATTTATTATAGCAAAAAGTAAAAAAATATTTTTTTTTTCAAAATTGTCTCTCTTTTTTGTGTATAGTGCAAAAAATAAAACCGCATGACCGTGTAATTACCAGTTAAAATGATGCAGTGCCAAATTGTAAAAAGTGCTCTGGTTAGGAAGGGGGTAAAAATACTAAATGGTAGAAAATTTACGCTTGGTGCTCAGCATCAAATAAAAATAAAAATCTCCCACAGCTGCACTCACAAATAATACATAATACCAGTGCTGAACCAAAATTAAAAGGAATACACATGTCCTGTGTTACTAAATGAAATGTGTCTTAGTTATATGTATCACAATACAAAGGATCATGATATTATCAAAAATAAATATGATGCATGTCAAAATAATAAATCCAATTACAATTGAAAAAATTTAAATATGAAAATGCAGGGGGGTACACACAGTTCCAAAATTACACAACAAAAAAAAAAATACCAATTAATAAATCGATAAACATAGATCCTGATGGAAGTCCACCATCAATATGCAAATGTAAAAAATGAAACAAGTAGTTATGTGTAAGGATGAGCCGAACACCCCCCGGTTCGGCTCGCACCAGAACATGCGAACAGGCAAAAAATTTGGACGAACACGCAAACAACGTTAAAGTCTATGGGACAAGAACATGAAAAATCAAAAGTGCTAATTTTAAAGGCCTATATGCAAGTTATTGTCATATAAAGTGTTTGGGGACCGGGGTCCTGCTCCAGGGTACTTGTATCAATGCAAAAAAAAGTTTTTAAAATTGACATTTTTTTCGGTTTTATTAATGCTCAAAGTGAAACAATAAAAATTTAATATTCCTTTAAATATCGTGCCGGGGGTGGGGGGGGTATCTATAGTATGCCTTTAAAGTGGCGCCGTTTTCCCGTGTTTATAACAGTACCACAGCAAAATTACATTTCTAAAGGAAAAAAAGTCATTTAAAACTGATCGCGTCTGTAATCAATTGTCTATATTGGCAATATAGATACAACTCATTGAAAAAAATGCCATGGGTTCCCCCTCTAGTCCATTACCAGGCCCTTTGGATATGGTATGAATATAAGGGGAATCCTGAACCAAAAATGTAAAAAATATTGCGTGGGGGTCACCCCAAAATACATATCAGGCCCTTCAGGTCCCCCCAAAATCCATACCAGACCCTTATCCAAGCATGCAACCTGGCAGGCCGCAGGAAAAGAGGGGGACGAGAGAGCGCCCCCCCGCTCCTGAACTGTACCAGGCCACATGCCATCAACATGGGGAAAAAGTGCTTTAGGGATCTACTCCAAAGTACCCTCCCCATGTTGAGGGCATGTGGCCTGGTACAGTTCAGGAGGGGGGTGCTCTCTTGACCCCCCCTTTTCCTGCGGCCTGCAAGATTGCGTGCTCGGATAAGGGTCGTGTATGAATTTTGGGGGGACCCTTCCCCTTAATTTCCATACCAGACCTGAAGGGCCTGGTATGGATTTTGGGGGGACCCCCACACATTTTTTTTTTTAATTTGTGGTTCGAGGTTCCCCTTAATATTCATACCAGACCCAAAGGACTCAAGCCATTTATTTCAATGAGTTTTATCTATATTTTCAATATAGATAGATATAGATATCAAACAATATCTATATTGTTTCACTTTAAGCATTATTAAAATCACTGCTCCCAAAAAAACGTCCATTTTTAAAACTTTTTTTTGCATTGATACATGTCCCCTGGTGCAGGACCCAGGTCCCCAAACTTTTTATGGCAATAACTTGCATATAAGCCTTTAGAATTAGCACTTTTGTTTTTTCATGTTAGTGTCACATAGACTTTAACGGTGTTCCGCGGCTTTTGAATTTGCTGCAAACACTGCATAACGTTCGTTGTTCGCTGAACGTCTGAATAAACCAAAGTTCGGCCTGAACTTATGCTCGGGACGAACCGTTCGCCCATCCCTAGTTATGTGTAGGAGAGTTCCACTGCCTTTGCAAATCCTGTCATATGTTTTCACTTGTGAATGACAATAAGCAGCCTTGTGAGTTCAACCACCACCAATTGCAGCCTCTTACCAAGCAATAAGACCCCAAATTAAATAAGGTCTTATAGCAGCATGGTATCAGCTATCATCCTTATTTTTCTTCAATAAATCTTGCTTGGAAAAAGAAAAAGTAATCATCCATTCACAGCCTTGGAACCATATGGGATATCACAGGAACATGTTGTTCAATGGTACTTCAGGAACTCCAGAATACATCAGCAGGGATTCACTGTTTGCACACCCACTTTACCATGTACATTAAGCCATGTAAGAGATAAGCAAGCATTCCATAGTGCAACCTGCAGATTCATTGTAATAAGTATTTGTGCATCTACTTACATAGGTACAAGGATAAATCGCATGTAAATACAACCACCACCAATGCTACTAGCTCCAGCTGGTCTTATGACCTCAGCAAAAAGCTTGTCCCCAATTCATTTCAACCAATAGGCCATTCCCTTGAGCAAAATTAAGAGCACCCCGCTGAAATACAGGAACAATGGCCAGCTAAGCTGCTACTTAAACCAGAGGGCAATGACAAATGAATCAACTGTGGAATACAATCAGATAGAGACTTAAACTTCTTGTCTCACATAGAATGAGCAAATCTTGAAGTATGAAGTATCTCTAACCACTTTCAGACCGGACCAATTTGCAGCCAAAGAACCAGGCCCCTTTTTGCGATTCGGCACTGCGTCGCTTTAACTGACAATTGCGTGGTCGTGCGACGTGGCTCCCAAACAAAATTGACTTCCTTTTTTTCTCAGAAATAGAGCTTTCTTTTGGTGGTATTTGACATGGGCAGTGAAGGGGTTAACCACAAGGGGGCAGTGTAGGGGTTAAGTATGCCTAGGGGTGTGTTTCTTACTACTATGCTATTTAAATGCATTGATTCCTGTATAAATGACACTGGCGTGAAGGGGTTAACCACAAGGGGGCAGTGTAGGGGTTAAGTATTCCTAGGGGTGTGTTTCTTACTATGGGGGGCGTGACTGTCAGCTAGTGAATGCTGATCTCTGCTCCAATCACAGGGAGCAGAGATCGGCGTCACTAGTTGCTAGGCAGAACGGGGAGATGCTGTGTATTTCCGCATCTCCCTGTTCAGCCTTCCCGTGAGACGATCGCGGGTGTCCCCACGGCGATTGAGTCTGCGGGACCTGGCCTCACAGGGGTCCTGACCGGCGCGGGAGCGCGCCACTCCCAGCGCGCTCCCGATGGCACGGACGGCATTAAGGAGGGACTTATATATACGCCCTCCTGCCTGTCCGTGCCATTCTGCCGACGTATATTGCCTTGCGCCGGTCAGGAACCAGCTAAAACATCAGAGAGAATCTAATGTCAGGTAAGAGTGAGGTTCCAGATGCGCGGGTTGCAGTGAAGACAGCATATGTGCATCTGGTTGTAGAAGTTTCCATTCTTTAAATAGCTGGAGGCCCTTGTCTAAGCTGAAGATGGAACCGTTCCAGGTCACCTGAAGTTTGGTTGGGGATCCCCACTTATAAAGAATTTTACTGTTGTGAAGAAGCTTGGTTAGGGGATTTAAAAAAAACAAACACATTGTTTGTCTTATTTTCTGTTATACTGTAAATCATATCCTATAAAAATAAGGGGACATTACACATCCCCAAAATGACACTTTTTGGAAAATGGATACTCCAAGATGATATTTTTGGTGGTAAAGGCGCCTAAAGCTTTTAAAAGTTGCCCGCTGAAGCTAAGTGCAAGCTTTCCATTATTATTGGTAGAAAGTTCCCTGGATGATAAAATTGCATTGCATTGAGATTTCATTGGATGCAATGGCTAGATGTCATGGATAAACCCAAAACACTTTAAACCACCCAAGCCAATCCCACACTCATCTGGGGACAGTGGTACTTTAAACAAAAAGGAGAGGGAGATTTTGGGACTTTAGATAAGGCACTTGGGTAGGGGAAGTGCCTCCATCCCTATTATTAGCAATAAAGAAGAGGGTTGGGACTTTAGATGAGTCACATGAAAGAAACCTGATGTGTAAATAAGGATATTTATTGAATATGTACATAGAGCATAACAAGTCATATTGAATAAATGCTTGAATAAAGAGTTAACTCGTATAATGACCATAGGCCAGTCAAATTGCAACTATGTATCAAAACAATAACATAACATTGCACAAAATGTAATGACATGAGCCAATATTGCTCCATAATAAGAATCATAAAAAGGACAAAATTCTATAGCATAAAATGCATCATGTGTTTAAAACATATCTGACATGCATCTTTTAAAATCTCTACGCATTTCGTGGATTGTACCACCTCACCAGGAGTAGATGCATCCAACGTTTCTGTTGAAAAAATATGTAAATGCAAGACCAATATGATATGATTAAAAATAGAGCAAAAGGCCAGGAGGAGAGAAAATCATCACCCCCCTACTTGCATATTGGCTCATAATGTCTACACACTAAAATATCTATGAGACAAATGTGTAGCTATATTGTAATCAATGGTAAATACCATGATAAGTAAATCCATCATTAAGGTTGCTAGAATAAAGGAGCATGTGTGAGTGGAAAGACATGAATGCACCAAAAGCCGCAGAGTGAGGAAAAAACGTATAGGAACTGTGAAAAAGAGGAAAGTGTAGAAGATGTAGAAATTGTAGCATGGGATTTGCCATGCAGTGACCCAGACAAACCAAAAAAGGGACAGTGTAGGTATCCACATCATCAGCAGGGACAGCTTTATTCCTCTGGGTAGTTTTGGGCTTGCTCATCCTGGGGTCCCTCAATCACACTTCCCCGTAAAGACATCTGTGATGATTCTCATCTGCCCAGCACTGTGTGTGGACATTAGGGCGATCTCCTCCTGGCCTCTCTTGCTGCATTTTTGTTTATACCCTCCCTGTTATCGGGGATAAACATCAAATCATATTAGTCTTACAGATACTGTACATATTTTTTTTGACAGAAACTTTGTATGCATCTGCTCCTGGTAAGGTGGTACAATTACCGAAACGCGTAGAGATTTTTAAAAGAAGCATATCAGATATGTTTTAAACACATGATGTATTTTATGCTACGTAATTTTGCCTTTTTTATGATTCTTATTATGGAGCAACATTGACTCATGTCCTTACATGTTGTGCAATGTTATGTTATTGTTTTGCTACATAGTTGCAATTTGACTGGCCTATGGTCATTATACGAGTTAACTTTTTATTCAAGCATTTATTCATTTGACTTGCTATGCTGTACATTTCACTATTTCAATAAATATCCTTTCCTGGTGCCTCCATGGCAGTATACCTGTGATAAGCTCCGCCCCGGAGTCCTCCACTCAGGATAGTTAATAGCTTATAAAAATGACCCCCGTGTCCCCTCCTAGCATTCTCCTTTTTTTCCTCATACCTGAAGGATAGTGTTCTGTACGTGTCCTACCTCTGCCCTGTGCAGCTTCCGTCTGGGTTCAGGCATCTCCCAGATGCAGTCCCCGATCTTGGGTTGCTAACAGCGCTGATAAGCGGGGAACCCCTTCTGAGGGTCTTTTGGGGTAGCAGCAGCTTCCTAATTTGGGGCGACAGACTGCAGGCAGGCATTGCTGGTCTACGTGGAGGCAGGTTGGGGCTCATGGGAGCCTTTCTCTTTCTTTCTTTTCCCACTCCCTTCCCTTCATCTCTTTTGGTATACCTATGCTGTGTCCTGCCTCGTATATGACAGGAGTTTGAAATTCCCAGGTCCAGGGACAAGCGCTAGAGCGCGGAGCGCTGTCCCCGTGCATAGTTTATCTGTATGGTCTGCGTCGGGTTGGACGGCGGCGGCGTGTCGGTACGGCGCATGCGCGAGCGGCTGACGTGGGCGGCGCCATCTTGGGTGTGGGAAAAGAAGTGATTTCTTTCCCTTAGTTAGCCTGACGCGGAGGGGGGGGCAGGAGACGGCGGAAGTCTCCACCCCGTTCTCATATTTAAAAAACAGAGGGCTCAGTCGGCAGCAGGCTCTCTCGGGAACAGGTCACACCTGAAGAGTGCTCCTGCGCTGCGCTGCTCTGCCTTGGTCAAAGTAAGTGAATTCTCTCCCTCTGGAGGCTCCCTACCTATTCAATTTGTTTGTCTTCCTAGTGGGGGTTCCTTCCTTCTGAAGAAATTTTTTTTTATATATACATAGATTAAAATGTATATTTCTTCTACTCTATTGCGGGGATATGTCCTTTGTGTGTGATATTTTATTGGAGGAAGATAAAAAAAATATATATATATAAAAAAAAAAAAAGGGGGGGGGGGAGGGGAGAGAAAAGAATAGGGGGAAGTAACAGCAAATGCATATATATGTATATATATATATATATATAGACGAGATATATATATATATATAGCCTTGGGAGGCAGTAGGATGTTTTATTCATCTATCCTTCTGTCTGTTCTTCAGTCTCTGCCCAGTCACCTATCTGCCCTTGCCCGCCTCTGTGAAAATGAGCCAGCCGCCTTTCGATCAAGACCCTCGCTTCCTTAGGTAAGGGCACGTGCAGCCATGTATGGAGTGTGTGTCCGTATATATATATATATATATATATATATATGTATGCTTCCATACATGGAGGTCGGTATGTACATATATATGTATATATGTAAAATAAAAAAGAAAGATTCTAAAAGAGTGCCTTGTGCTGTTACTTTCATTTCAGCCCTATACACCAGAATACATCTAACCAGACTTCTGGCCACCACAGTGGACGCTCCCGCCCTAGCTCAGGGCACAGTTGCTCAGCCAGTTCCCGACACCATTCCAAAGGGAAGTCCTCTACTAAAAGGCACAGATCCATCAGTCCAAACTATCAGCCGACTTTATTGGAGAGGCCGCGATCGATTCTATGAGATATTCAGCCAGAGCGATGTTACACATCATGTCATGGCCAAACGAGCGTTATGGCTGAAGCCGTGGGCAGCGGACGTGGCATCCAAACAGAATTGGTGCAAAATTCCGTACGATGGGAAGACTCTTTTCGGGGAGAAACTAGAGAAGGCGATCTCGAGAGTAACTGGGGGGAAATCCGGGTTACTCCCCCAAGATAGGAGAGTAAGACGCTCTCGGGTAGTGTCTTCCAAGTTCCAGTGGTCCAGGAACAGGAACTTTAACAATTTCCGGCAAAACAGGGACTCCAAAAAGAACTGGAGAAGTACACAGGCGACCTTTTTAAAAGTTAACAAGCAGAGAAGTCTCCCTGGTGCCCCAGAGGGGACGAAGTCCTTTTGACAAGAACCCGTCCCCACCAGTAGGGGCCATATTGAGGGAGTTTGCAGAGGTCTGGAGACACAAGTGCAGAGACCCGTGGGTGGTCTCTACGGTCAGGTTCGGACATTTTTGGACTTTCCGGGAAGGGCCTCCAGAGGACTCATTCAGCCTAACAAGGGTTCCGACATCACCTCAAAAGGCAGAAGCGCTGCAAAGGTACCTCCAACTCTTGGGGGCTCAGCAGGTGGTAATACCTGTCCCTCCCTCCGAGAGATTCACAGGTTTCTACTCTCCGCTCTTTCTCACCCCCAAAAAGGGAGGAGAGTGGAGACCGGTAGTGGATCTAAAGAGACTAAACTGTTTTATTCAGCTCGACTCTTTCAAAATGGAGTCCCTACAGACTATCATCCAGTCGGTCCTACCAGGAGACTGGATGATCTCGGTGGATTTACAAGATGCTTACTTCCATGTGCCCATTATACCGGCTTTCCAGAAATACCTGAGAGTAGCGGTTAGCTCAGCACACCTCCAATTTCAATGCCTTCCGTTTGGCCTATGCACATCACCCAGAATTTTTTCAAAAGTACTGATAGCAGTTCTGGCGCCTCTCAGGGAAAAGGGACTTCGTGTCTTCCATTTTTTAGACGACATTCTTCTCCTAGCATCCAGTCCGGACCAGCTGCTAGGGCACAGACAGGTACTTCTGGCTACCCTGGAAGAATTTGGATGGTTAATAAACCCCAAGAAGAGTGTCCTTACCCCAACTCAAGCAATTATCTATCTGGGGGCCCTCTTCGACACCAAGGCAGGTACGGTTCGCCTTCCCCCTCAGAAGGTAAGGGCGATTACTCAGAAAATGGTACATGTAAGGTCTCTTGCCCATCTACAAGTGACGGATTGTCTAAGCCTTATAGGGACTATGTCAGCATGTATACCAATTGTACCCTGGGCCCACTGGCATTTGAGGACCTTTCAGTGGGGCTTCTTGACACAGTGGAGGAGGAAGTCACTGCACCAAATGATACTGATCTCTCTGACCTCTTGGACCATTCTTACCACAGACGCGAGTTCAAGAGGGTGGGGAGCACACTGCGATCACCTGGAGATACAGGGGAAATGTGAAGTTCCCACAGAGGGAATAGTCTCCTGGAGTTGAGGGCGGTTTACTTGGCACTATTGAATCTGGGGAAACATCTGCTACAGAAACAAGTCCTGGTCCGATTAGACAACAGAGCAGCGGTAGCCTATATTCAGCGGCAGGGAGGGACCCACAGCATCTCATTGTTAAGAGAAGTGGAACCTATTATGCTATGGGCAGAGAAGAATCTGACAGATTTGAAGGCAGTCTACCTCCCAGGCCATCTGAACCAGCAGGCGGACCATCTATCTCGCTGCTTTCAGAGCAACAACAAATGGGCTCTACACCCGGCAGTGTTCAACTGGATCATGGACCGTCAGAATCCACCAGAAATAGACCTGTTCGCCTCCCCGGTGAACGCAAAGCTGCCGAGATTCATATCACGCCTACCTCATCCCAAGGCGGAAGCAGTGGATGCTCTATCGAGCCCATGGCATTGCAAGACAGCATATGCCTTTCCTCCAAGACCGCTAATCACGAAGTTCCTGCTCCGGTTAACGAGGGAGCCAGTCACGGTGGTGGCAATCCTTCCCTACTGGCCGAGGAGGCCAGGGTTCCCTTGGGCAATGAACCTCAGCTTAGGTGCCCCGCTCAAAATTCCGGTATTCCCACAGCTTCTCTCACAGGGGAAGTTCATACATATAGTACCACACTAGTTGAACCTTCATGTCTGGATCTTGAACGGGAAAGATTCCAATCCATGGGATGCTCGGCAGGGGTGATCTCAACTCTCTTAAAGTCTAGGAAGCCCTCTACGAACTACATTTAGGTTCAAACAATTTTCGGAAGACAGGCAGTCAGACCCAACAAGGCCATCTACCGCAGTAATCCTAGAGTTTTTGCAGTCGGGATTAGATCTGGGCCTCAGCCTAAGCTCATTAAAGGTTCAGGTGGCTGCGATTTCCGCAAGTACCCAGAAGAGGTGGGCAGAAGATATTCTCATCGCCCAATTCTTGAAGGCGGTCAAAAAAATTCGCCCACCATCAAAACGATCCTTCCCAGCATGGGATCTACCTCTAATCCTTGAAGGTCTGATGGCCCAACCATTCATCCCTCTGGAAACCGTGTCACTTTGGAACTTGACTCTCAAGACGGTCTTCCTGGTGGCAATAACTTCAGGAAGGAGGGCTTCAGAATTACAAGCTTTAGGTGCAGGGAAGAGCATGTAGCCTTCTTTCCGGATAGAGTAGAACTAAGGACGGTGCAAGGTTTTGTTCCTAAGGTCTCATCCCGTGCCACTCTCTCGGAGGCCTGGGCACTACCTACGTTTACAGATCCTCGTTCAGGAACACTACAGGAACTGGACATTTCCAAAGTGCTAACTCGATACCTGCAGGTCACAAGCCCCTTCAAAACATCAGACATGCTATTCATACTACCATGGGGCAGAAACAGGGGGAAGGAAGCTACAGCTAGAACGATTGCTTCTTGGATCTGTAAATTAATCCATAAGGTGTATAGGGCAAGAGGGCTGGATCCACCAGTGGTTAAGGCCCATTCTACAAGGGCAGTTTCTTCTTCATGGGCAGCAAGGGCAAGCGTATCCTTGGAGACCATTTTCAGAGCAGCCACATGAACGACACCGAACACGTTCATGCGACACTATAGGATTGACCCAGGGGCGCTCACTTCGGTGGAATTTGGAAGAAGGACAATTGAGTCAGCTTTAGCTGGTCCTTAAATAAAATTTCCTTTGAAGCGGTACCCACCCTTGTTTCAGCTATTTATTGTATCACAGGTATACTGCCATGGAGGCACCAGGAAAACGGAAAATTGTATGATACTTATCGTAATTTTCCTTACCTGGTGCCTATCCATGGCAGTATACATACCCTCTCTTTTAGGTATTCAATATAATTGGAGAATGCTAGGAGGGGACACGGGGGTCATTTTTATAAGCTATTAACTATCCTGAGGGGAGGACTCCGGGGCGGAGCTTATCAGAGGTATACTGCCATAGATAGGCACCAGGAAAGGAAAATTACGGTAAGTATGATACAATTTTCAGTTTTTTAACACATCCGGTTCCTTTCATGTGCCTCACCTAAAGTCCCAACCCTCTTCTTTAGTGGTACTTTAAAAGTCCCAAAACAAGTACTCAATCATTGCTGATCCCTGTTAGTGTCATTTTAAACTCCCCATCACTGGCAAATCATTTTAAAGCCCCCAAACAATTCCAAAACTTTGTGCGATTAGTGGCACTTTAGCCTCTGCCATCCAACTTGAATTTCATCCTTCTCTTCTGCAGCCTGGAAAATAAGTTAATTGGATTCAATAAATCACTTTGCCCCTTCTTCTCCAGCTATAAACTTAAGCAGACAGGTATCTCCTTCCCATTTGCTGGATTTTAAGAAAAAAATATTCCCCCATGGCCATTATTTCAAAGACAGTTTGGTAAATTAGTAATTCTCCTCCAGCTAAGCAATAATACCGGTGACCCATAGATAAAAACAGCACATCCCAAAAGAGTAAAAAAAAAAGTACCAGTAAATAGTACGGGACTGTAAATGTAACCTCTCAGCAAGAAATATATAAACCAACACCAACAGTTATATAAAATTACATAACATTATTAATGTACATAACTGATTAAAATCACTATAAAATCAATACTGATAGACATTCATACAATAGCACGATTTTGGGGCCTAACCAGAACTGCCATGTGTATATGTGTATATATATATATATATATATATATATATATATATATATATATATATATATACATATATATATATATATCTATATATCTATATATACACAGTGGATATAAAAAGTCTACCACACCCCTGTTAAAATGTCAGGTTTCTATGCTGTAAAAAAATTAGACAAAGGTAAATCATTTTTAGAACTTTTTCCACCTTTAACGTGACCTATAAACTGTCAATTGAAAAATAAACTGAACTCTTTTAGGTGGAGGGAAGTAAAATAAAAGGCTCCATGCACAATAAAGCTCATAAACGGCCATTTTTGGGAGTTTGGGCTTTTTTTAACAGCCCATGTTATCCTATGTGTCCATGAACACATGGACGTTTTTGGATGTTTATCAGCAGTGGAGTTTATGGGCTGTTTTCTGAACGCCATAAAATCCCGTTCAGGGGTCATTTTTCTGACCACAAAAAACACCAAATGCTTATAAACGATGATAAACGTCGATAAACGCTCAAAAAACGTGGCTCGCCAGCATTTTTTAACGCTTTTGATCCATTGAAAAAAACGCTAACATGGAAAAACACAAAAAAAACGCTAATAAATGCTATTGCAAGAACTTAAAAAAATGTTGAAAGTCTCACTGCAAAGCTACCGGCATGTTTATAACATTATAGTAACCTCCAGTGTGCATTGAGACAAAAACTAAAATAATGTGGTTGCATAAATGTGCAAAATATCTTATAACTGGGATGTAGCTGTGTTCAGAATTAAGTAATCACATTCAAACTCATGTTAAATAGAAGTCAGTACACACCTGCCATAATTTAACCACTTCAGTCCCACAAGGATTTGCCCCCTTAATGACCACATTTTTTGTGATACTGCACTGCGTCAGTTTAACTGACAATTGCGATGTCGTGCGATGTTGTACCCAAACAAAATTGATGTCATTTTTTTCCCACAAATAGAGCTTTATTTTGGTGGTATTTGATCACCTCTGTGATTTTTATTTTTTGCGCTATAAACAGACAAAAGCGACAATTTTGAAAAAAAAAAAAAATATTTTTTTAACTTTTCGCTATAATATATATCCAAAAAAATATATAAAAAAACAAATGTATTTATCAGTTTAGGCCAATATATATATTCTTCTACATATTTTTGGTAAATAAAATCACAATAGGCGTATATTGATTGGTTTGTGCAAATCTTATTGCATCTTCAAACTATGGGATAGATTTAGGGACTTTTTAGCAGGACTGTGACATTGTGGCGGACAAATATAACCCAAATGACACTTTTTGGGGACCAGTGACATTATTACATTGATCAGTGCTATAAAAATGCATTGATCAATTTAAAAATGACACTGGCAAGGAAGGGGTTAACAGTAGAGGGCGACCAAGGGGTTAAGTGTGTTCCCTCAGTGTGTTCTAACTGTAGGGGGGGGGGGTGGGCTGGCAGGGACATTTCCCAATCACTGAGAACAGTTAATCTCTGTCATGTCTCCTGGCAGAATGGGGATCCACTTGTTTACATTGGCAGATCCCCATTCTGCCTCTGTACTAGGCGATCATGGGTCACCGGGGGACACCGAGTCTGCTCGACCTGCAGGCACGCTCCCACAGTGTGCACCGGGTGGGCGCCCGTACCCGCTATCGCACCTGCATGAGCCGCTGTACAGCTATGCGATTTGCGCAGGAGAGCCGCCCTGCCAACGTATAACGATGGCAGCTGGTCAGCAAGTGGTTAAAGTGCCTCTGATTAACCCCAAATAAAGTTCAGCTGTTCTAGTAGGTCTTTCCTGACCTTTTCTTAGTTGCATCCCACAGCAAAAGCCATGGTCCACAGAGAGCTTCCAAAGCATCAGAGGGATCTCATTGGCAAAAGGTATCAGTCAGGAGAAGGGTACAAAATAATTTCCAAGGTATTAGCTATACCATGGAACACAGTGAAGACAGTCATCATTAAGTGGAGAAAATATGGCACACCAGTGACATTACCAAGAACTTGACATCCCTCCAAAATTGATGAAAAGACAAGAAGAAAAGTGGTCAGAGAGGCTGCCAAGAGCCCTACGGCAACATTAACCACTTGCCGTCCAGCCTCCCGTCATGATATATTATTATATTATTATTGGCTCGTTCACGCAAATCGCTGTACTGGTACATCAGGGATTTTAAGAGCCATAGCAGGTGCGCGTGCATGCCCGCTGCACGGCAGGGAACCCAATGCGCATGGCTATGGACGCGATGTCCGCTGGCCACCCACGATCACGGTAAGGAGAGCCAGAATGGGGATTTGTGTGTGTAAAGAGATCTGCTGTTCCTAGTAATTAGGAACAGCGATATGTCTCCTCCTCCAATTAGTCACACCCCCCCACAGTTAGAAACACACATAAGGGAACACATTTAACCCCTTGATCGTTCCCTAGTGTTAACCCCTTTCCCTGCCAGTGACATTTACATCAGTGCATTTTTAGAGCACTGATCACTGTATAAGTGTCAATGGTCCTAAAAAAGTGTCAAAAGTGTACGATCTGTCTGCCACAATGCCCCACTAAAAATTTTAGATCTCCACCATTACTTGTAAAAAATAAAAAAATAAAAATTCCATAAATCTATCCCCTATTTTGTAGATGCTATAACTTTTGCACAAATCAATCAATGTACACTTATTGAGATTTTTTTTACCAAACATATGTAGAAGAATACATATTGGCCTAAACTGATGAAGAACTTCGTTTTTTTGGGGATATTTATTATAGCAAAAAGTAAAAAAATATTGTTTTTTATTTCAAAATTATTGCTCCTTTTTTTGTTTAGAGTGCAAAAAATTAAAACCGCAGAGGTGATCAAATACCACCAAAAGAAAGATCTATTTGTTAGAAAAGAAGGGCATCAATTTTGTTTAGACAATTGCACGACCGCGCAATTGTCAGTTAAATCAACACAGTGCCGTATCGCAAAAAACGGCCAGGTCATTAAGGGGGAAAATCTTCCGGGGGTGAAGTGGCTAAAGGCTCTGTAGGAATATCTGGCAAGTACTGGCTATATGGTACATGTGACAACAATCTCCCGAATTCTTCGTATGTGTGGGGTATGGGGTAGAGTGGCAAGACGGAAGCCTTTTCTAACAAGGAAAAACATTCAAGCCTTTCTAAATTTTGCAAAAAGTCTCCCAAAAGCATGTGGGAAAATGTGTTATGATCTGATAAAACCAAGGTTAACCTTTTTGCCCATAATGCCAAAAGATATGTTTGACACAAAAACAACACTGCACATCACCAAAAGAACACCATACCCACTGTGAAGCATGGAGGTGTCAACATCATGCTTTGGGGCTGTTTTTCTTCACCTGGAACAGGGGCCTTGTTCAAGGTAGTGGGAATTATGAACAGTTCCAAATACCAGTCAACATTGGCACAAAACCTTCATACTTCTGCCAGAAAGCTGAACATGAAGAGTAACTTCATCTTTCAGCCTGACAACGACCCAAAGCATACATCCAAAACAACAAAGGAATGGCTTCACTGGAAGAAGATTAAAGTTTTGGAATGGTCCAGCCAGAGCCCAGACCTGAATATGATTGAAAATCTGCGGAGTGATCTGAAGAGGGCTGTGCACAGGAAATGCCCTCGCAATCTGACAGATTTGGAGCGTTTTTGCAAAGAAGAGTGGGCAACTTTTGCCAAGTCAACATGTGCCATGCCGATAGACTCCATACCCAAAAAGACTGAGTGCTGTAATAAAATCAAAAGGTGCTTCAACAAAGTATTAGTGTAAGGGTGTGCACACTTATGCAACCATATTATGCTAGTTTTTTATTTCTACATCCCTCCACCTAAAAAATTAAAATTTTTTGTTCAATTGAGTTTTACACAGTTTATAGGTCACATTACAGGTGGGAAAATTTCTGAAATGATTTATCTTTTTAGATCCACTGTATGTGTATATATATATATATATATATATATATATATATATATATATATATACAAAACCTAATGTCACTAATATAAGATACAACTCCCTTTACATCTTTACAGTATGTTTGGTCAGTCGCTGTGGATGAAGATCTTCTCAACATGTTTTGTATATTGCTTCTTTAGGAGAAGGGTAAGGAATTCATAAAAGAAAGTATCCAGTTGTTTATAAATAGATGAGCACCATGTGTCGGCATAGGGCAGTCCCCAAGAGATAACCTGTGTAATGGGCATGACAAGTGACTGCACTGATTAGCAATGATGTCCAGACACAAATGGTATAGGTCCCCTGTACATGGTTTAATTTGGGTAGTAATAGACTTCCATAAGGCTGGGTTCCCACTGGAACCAGCTGCGGGTTACACAGGAGAGCTGTGTGTCACTGTTCCCCATTTCAGGGACGAATCAGGGCAGAATCTATGCCTGAATTTGGCCCTGAAACAGAGCCAAAGACGCACAGTGTGTGCAGTGCGCTCCGCAGTTGCAACGGAGATATGTGAACCAGCTCCATAGGGAGCCAGTCACATTCTCCTGCTATGAGAATTGGATGCGGAGCACAGGTGTGAACCTGGCCTAAAAGTTTTTTTTAACCACCTCAATGGACACTTATACCCCCTCCTGCCCAGGACCTTTTTTTTTTAATTTTCAGAGCTGTCACACTTTGACAATTACACTGTCCCCAAATTAAATGTGTATTTCCATTACCGTATATACTCGAGTATAGGCCGTCCCGAATATAAGCCGAGGCCCCTGATTTACCACTAAAAACTGGGAAAAGTTATTGACCCGTGTATTAGCCGAGGGGGGGAAATGGAGCAGCTACTGTAAGTGGAAAAGTGTCAGCAAATGCCCATCTGCATGTCCCCTGTGTCCTATAGAACCCCCCGTGTCCCCAGTGCAGCCTACCTGTGCCGATCGATCCGGTGTCCCGCTGTCCCGTGTCCCTCGGGGGCCGCTGTCCGGTGTCCCTCAGGGGCCGCTGTCCGGTGTCCCTCGGGGGCCGTTGTCCAGTGTCCCTCGGGGGCCGCTGTCCGGTGTCCCTCGGGGGCCGCTGTCCGGTGTCCGGTGTCCCTCGGGGGCCGCTGTCCGCCAGGCGCCATTGCAGGTTTGAAAGCCGCGCCTCCTCCTTGTCCGTGATAGGCGGAACACTCGGTTTTCCCAGCAGTCAGTGTGCAGTGTTCCGCCTATCACGGACATTCTCTCATCCTCGTCCATGAGATGAGAATGACAGAACATCCGTGATAGGCGGAACACTGTACTGCTGGGAAAATTAGTGTCCGTCTATCATGGACGGGCGGGAGGAGGCGGCGCGGGATTTGAACAGTGCCGTCTGTCTACATGACAAGCTGTTCATGTAGGCAGACCGCACTGACTCGAGTATAAGCCGAGAAGGGGACTTTCAGCCCTAAAAAAAGGGCTGAAAATCTCGGCTTATACTCGAGTATATACGGTAATTGGAAGCAAAGAGTAGCTTTAAAAAAGAACACTGGTTAATATATTTATTTTATACCTGCTATCTCATCTTTATTAAATTACTTTGTCTTGAGTCAAATTTGTGAGAACATATACAGGAACTCGTTAACCCTTGGTTAAACCATGTAAGTATCTGTTATAAGCATCCAGTGGCAGCCTCAAGCAGATGAAGACATCTGGAAAGTAAACTCCTAGAGTTCTCAGAGAAAACAATTAAATAGTATGAGAATAAAGCAATCCTAATGAAAATGTTAATGTGTTTGTGGTAGACAAAGCTATTATTCAGATAAATCGTTCCAAGCAACATGAAGTAAAATCACAAAGAGATATCATTCATAGACTATGTTCTACGGGTTTTCAATATAGCATTCCCTGCAATGTCAATAGCTAAGAGAAAACCCAGCATGAGGCCATATGTTTATTTTTAAACTTAGCATTATGCCTGCTAAGCATCACTTGGTATATTTCCAGTGACAAAAGAGGAAATATGGCATCACGAGATTGTATAGAAATGCTATCTTGTCTTGTTGATCTCTCTATAGTTGATAATGTTAATATAGCAATAATGTTTCACCTGCAACATTGAAACTGACAACCAACATGTTTCATACTCATCTCTTTTTACTGTTGTCATCCAAGCAATCATCTTTTCAATTGAATGTAAATATATTTATCTCACTCTGCATTGATCATATTTTGCAATGCAAATGAGCACACAATCTACTGACATACCATTCACAAACAGAGTTTTGATAAACCAGTATTTGCATGTTTTAATAATGCATAACAGCAGTAAATTGAGTTCAACCAAAACCACACCTTGCTTTCTCAGAACCTTAGGCTCAAAGATTATCCAGAGGAAGACAAAACATCAATTTTAAAAGGTTATTTACAGGGGGGGGGGGGCTACCTAATATCAAAGGCCGTTGGGTACTCCCTGAATCTGAGTCTTCAGGGAGTTCCGTCGGAGATCCGGTATCCGGTATCCGGGATCCATCGACGTCCCCGAACTCCTCCCCCCCTTCCCCAAGTGCCTCTGTCTGCTAACAAAAGGAAGGGGGAGGAGTTCAGTGACGTTGAAGTTCTGATTAAACGTAACGCGCACGGGAGAGGAGCTATGGATGATGTCACCCGCTGCTGCCCTACAGAACTAACACGATTGTCGGCTTTACATGCTGTGTTTTCATCATCTTTATGTGAGTTGTTTGTGTTTGAACACAAAAATGATATCTTATCCTTAAGCGGTGAGCACTTAGATATTTTTTTTCTACCCATGACCTGACGTCCTTGCTGAGATCTAAGGAGACGTGAGAGAAGTTTATGGTCCGTGTTAAAGTGGTTGTAAACACTTACAGACCACTTTGACCTACAGGTAAGCCTAGATTAAGGCTTACCTGTAGGTCCAAGAAATATTTCCTAAACCTACACGGTTTAGAGGATATTTGCAAAAAGATAGGCACCGCTGTCTACCGCACATGCGCGGTAGACAGCGACGCGCAGGCTTACTGAGCATGCCACTGCTAACACTGATATGCCGCTAGTGGCGGCTTCCGTGCTCATGCATGGGAGTGACGTCATCGTGGCTCTGGCCAATCACAGCGACGGAGCCGCGAGACCTGGAAGTCACTCCGGGATACATGGCAGCAGTGGAGATGAAGAAGGAGGACCACTCCGGGGGCTTCGTTCTCAGGTAAGTTATTCATAATGAGCTAGTTTGCTATGCATACTAGCTCATTATGCCTTTGCCTTGCAGGGTTGTTTTATTTTTTTATTTTTTTAAATGGGTTAACTTCCTCTTTAACCCTTTTGATACTCGCTTGCATGACCACCTGTTTGCGCAGGGGTCCATGTCATAAGGTGAGAGTGATTAGTTAGACCGAAGGTGGAGGGATTGTCACGCTACTGTGAAAAAAAATTACTTTTGTCAGTGCTACAGTTTAAATTTACTGCTTTTACTCACCTTTCGATTATATGAGTTAATGGTCCCTGGCTATCCAGGTTATTGAGCACTGTCTCTCTGCCTTTGGCCCTGAAGCATGTAGCCACATCCCCTCCACTTCCTGTCATCACCCACCCCAGAGAAATGCTGTTTATAGCTGCATCCATTTTGCCAATTCTGGAAACTGCTGTTGCTTATGTTCCAGCCTGAAGTCCGACAGCTGCAATTCCATCAAGAACTCTGCTTAAACTAGCCACATGCCTGCTGAGCTCTGCAGACTCACAGAGATCATATGGCTGTCCATATGGGTCTATGACAAGCCTTGATCCACTTTTATTTAGCGAGTGCATTTTTATTGTCTTTCATACTTTTTCAATAAATCGCTACACCTAGATGGAGGTGTCCCCTTGCGTTTGTTTTTAAGTAAGGGAAAACTGTATGTTTAAAATAAAAAATATTGTGATTCTGTTCTCCTTACAGTTTTCTACAAAACGAAGTATCCTTTCATGAAATTGTAGCTCTACTTTATACAGTATAATGTATTCACTAAAATGTTTCCAAGTAGAAGGGTACAGAGCTGAAAGTATATATTCTTTATCACTGGTTTTTAAACCAAACCATTCAAGTTGATGTGAATACAAACAGTGCAGCGCTAAATAGGGAAATACCTCTGCATGCAAAATAGGGGAAAAAGACACTAAAGTAAGTAACGGTATAACCCCCACTAAGAATAAATGTGAAAACATTTCCGCTGACATAGAACTTATCATAAACAGTGGACCATAATAAAATAGTGCACAAAAAATAAAAACACTGAAGTGCATAAAAAAGAAAAAGTTCACTGTAGAACAATAAAGTGACACATAATGTGCATGTCCAAAAACATAAACACCATAGTCCAAAAAGTGCCAACAGTGAAAAAATCCACTTCCGGGGATGATGGAAAGCTAGGATTTTCAAAAGCAATACCAAATGGAGTGGCTCAAATATATGTAGAGAACTTCAAACACAGTTGTTAAATGGAAAGATTGAATACTCTTACCAGATGTAGTGGACACACATACCGTATGGCAGTGGGTCTAATAGGCTCTGAGCGCTGACTCCTAGCACTGTGGTGAAGTAGAGCTGGAGAGGCCAGACGGAACAAAACAATGGATCCCTGGGTTCCAATCGATCAGATGATGTCAATGGACCAACTGATGAGTCATTCCAGAGAGTCGCCGTAGAGATGGACGTTCTCAGCAGGGGCTGCATATGCAGGACAATTTAAAAAAAGAATGGCTCCCAATGGTGCAGGTCAATCAAAAAGATTTATTAAGATCATACATCAAGGAACAGATGCAGAGATGATAAAATGTGATCACAAAAATGGATGATAAAAAAGCAATGTGGAAGGCATAGGATAAACAAGCCCGCTGCGTTTTCAACACCATAGGTCATAAACTGGAGCATATCTCTTGCCTCCCCACATTGCTATGATATTTATAAACTGGTTCATAATGATGGAACATACCAGCAACGCCCCCATCAGTGCGTGGCCGGAAGTGAGGCCAATGGCTTGCCCTCCAAGCCTCTACATCAGTCAAATGGCTGAAATAGGTGAAGACAAACAAGTGGTCTCAAAATAATGCAAAAATGCTGGAGTGTATACAAACAATCATAATAATGAAAACTATATCAAATGGCTGCAGATTATTATTAAGTCCGCTCGGGTGCAAAAATGCCTGCGCACCAAGCCTCATCCTGGTTCTGTAACACAGCTGCGGCCAATAGGGGTACACCAAACAAAAAGAGCTGTTGGCAAGGTAGTGTCACACTGGCCAATCACATCTCAGAAGGCATGGCTAGCACGTTGGTGCATGTCTCGTGCACGCACGTTCCCGCAAACAGGAACGCGGCCATGCCGCGACATTACCATGGAGACCACAATGCAGGTATTACATTGATTTGCGTCACACACGCCAGTGGGTACGTGGCAACACCACAGTGACATCACAGTGGTGGCGCATCTATAGCCCCACCTACCGAACGCGAGCCTGCGTCAGAGAGTCATCCCTGACGATACCAAGGAATCAATGCCAAAACGAGGAAGTGTGAGCGTGCACACCTTCATCGTCCTCAGTCGACATGTACAGTTTTCAATGAGGACTCAGGACCCTGGCCAATAGTAGATTGCGAAGAATTGCCAATCAACATAAGCCAGAGGTGGTGTCTCCATAACAGAAAAAAGAGCATATCCATACTGGGGACAATTAAGCCGAAACCGGTTAATGCCATAAAACAATAATAAAAATGTGTATAAACAGTAACTCACGGGATGCATGTAATAGACATAGATGGTAAATAAACAGGACAAAATTGTTTACATCAATGGAATCTTGTTCATAAGGGAAACATACAGCTATAATGTGGTAATTAAACTCCTACCATAAAAAAGGGGGGGGGGGGTAAAGCAGACCAAAGACCACTGGGAGTGAAGCACCACTCACGCCTGGTTAATGAAACTATTGATGTCCCAATCAATATTCATTCCATGGGGTGAGTAGCACTTTAACTCATAGATCCAGTAGGTCTCAAGCTGTGAGACCCCCGCAGGAAGGAATCACCCCTCCAATGGGGTATAAATGTATTTATGACCTGGAACTGTGTACCTGTCGGGTCTTTGTTGTGATGTTCCAGGTGGTGGCGTGGTACGATGTGTTTGATACAACTCTTTTTTATTTTGGCTAGATGCTCATTAACCCTTATTGCAAAAGTCCTAATCGTACGGCCCACGTACTGTTTTTTACATGGGCACATGATCAGGTACACAATAAACCTAGTTGCACAAGTTGTGAAGTGCATTTTGTAACTGCGCATGGTAACCGTAGAAATGAAGGTATCGGTCATACGTCTGCCACTGATGTTATGTAGGCAGACGTTACATTTTCTACATGGGAAATAGCCCTTACATTGTTGAAAGAAGGACACAGTTTTCGGGGGGTCAAGAGTATTGTGAGCAATCTCGCCCTGAATGGCGCGTGCACCTCGAAAAATTATACCAGCCCACTCAGGGAGAGATGGTCCCAAAACCCGATCACTGAGTAGCACCTTCCAATGTCTAGTCAAATTATTTTTTATTTCTTTATGTTACGTTGAGAAGGAGGTGAAAAATGTCCACTTAAATGTATTCTCCCTCATGGGTTTGGGGTGGTTCAACACTATAGGAGAACTCCCTATAATTATAATTATAATCATCAGGGTTCATCCCAACCCTTGGGTTTTCACAGTCCCATTCCTAACCACCCCAAAAGCCCAAAAGTTATGAGGCTCCAGGCTTCCAATGTTGCATTTAGAAGGAGGGGAAAAAATACTACTTAAATGTATTCTCCCTCATGGGTTTGGGATGGTCCAACAGTAGGGAGTTTCTATCCAACCTAGAAACAGCTTCAATATTGGCATCTAAAACTAAGGGTCTGTAACCCTTTTCAAGGAATCTCCGTTTCAGTATCTGAGACTGTTGATGGAAAACAATGTCACTGGTGCAGTTTCGTCTTAAGCCCCATACACACGGTCGGACTTTTTCATCAATTTGGTCCGATCGGACAAGGTTGTTGAAAAATCAGACCGTGTGTATGCACCATCGGACAGTGTTCGTCGGTTTGTCCGTCGGACAAAGTCTTATCTCCTGCTGGAAAGATTTCCCGTCAACCCGGTCCGATCACACCAAATCCGAGCGTGTGTACGCTTGTCCGACGGACAAAGTGCTACGCATGCTCAGAAGAAATTCTGTGACGGAAGCGCTCGGTCAGGTAAAACTACCTTTCCTAATCGACACAGCACATTCGTCACGCTGCAATGTTAAAATGTCTTTAATGCAGCGCATTCTCTTTTTCTTTACAATGCAACAAGAATGACATCTTTTAGCTGCTCCTATTCACCCGCACTTCTCACAAACTTACTTCTTTATTACTTTGCAGCATTTATACACTACATGTTTATTTTTACTCAGATCGTAATACAATCTTTCTTATTTTTTTACCCAGATTTTTTTTTTTTGGGGGGAATACATATTTGAAGGAGATTTTTTTTTTTTTTGGAGGGGGTTTGTATGTCTCAACTTAGCAAAACCACATTATTAACATTTGTATTTCTTGCTTACATTTACTAGGAGTTTGTTGGTTGTTGGTGCCCCTTGTTAATTCTAGGATTAGTGAAATGTACCTGCCTACTCAAAGAAAAACTGTCATTGTAGAAAAGTAAAACACAATAGTCAATGATTATTTCAAATCCAAAAAACATTTATTTAGGTCTCAGCAACAGACCAAAGAGGAACGCAGTCATGGTGAAACTTGGGGAATTTGCAAAGCCTTGGACACCCATGGCAACCATCATTTTACAGACTTAAACAATTGGGGGCATGAAGACTACCTATCTAAATAATAAGGGAGCGCAATCTGGTCCTGAAGTCCAAAACATCCGGAACTGCAGCAGATGCCATCTAGGTCCCCAGGCTCTGGTACTACGAGAGGCTCCATCATCTTCTCTCAGACCAGACTGAGTCCAGGTTGTCACTCTCTTGTCTTCCTTGTACGCTTCCTTCCACGCCGTGGTGCTGGTGCTGGTGGGGTGGCAGAAGGAGGAGGAGGAGGCGGAGCAAGGTCACTCTCGCAAACATGTGTGAGGGGAGTCATCTCCCCAGCCATCCCCTCATTTAGTATTTTGAGGATGACCTCCTCACACATGCTGCGTTGCCCCGCCTCCATACCCGTAAATTTACTTGTAACCAAGGAGGCAAAGGCCTCCTCGTAGGTGGGTGTGGCATAGAGGGAGGCTGAGGCATCTTTTATCAGCTGGAGCGCTGACTCTCCCACCTCCCCCATGTTTTTCGCCCTTCTGTAGGGAAGGCGGAGGGGAGAGACTTGGGAGACAGTCAGGCTCCTACGCCTACCCCCCTCTTGGCTGCCACTACCCCCTGCCTCCTCCTGACTGCCACCTTCCACAGCCACCTCCTGGCTGAGGTCTTCCTGTGTATGAAAAAGGGACATAGTTTCAGTTATTTGTTCATCAAACACACACAATTCTCATCTAGTGACTGTTGCAAAATGTTTTCAAATACAAAACCATACAATTCTCAGCCCTGCAGTTTAGATTCTTCCCAAAAATGTCTCCCACACCACTGTCTGTTGATATGTCAATCACGTTAGGAAATAAGCAATTGGGGATCCTGAATTAACTGAACATCATTCATTATTCAACAAACTGGTTCCAAAACTACTATACCTGGAACAAGCTGGGCACCTGCACATATTCCTGACTGGAAGGCCCAGGTTGGTCCTCGGAATCCTCATCAAGGGTGGCGTGCGTGGAAGGACGCGTGCAAGGAAGAGTCGAGAGTGACTTCCTGACAGTAGCCTGGTCTTTGAGAAAGTGGAGCCTGTCATAGTACCAGAGCGTGGGGACATGGACATCAGCTGCTGCAGCTCCAGATGCTTGTGACTTCAGGACCTTATTGCGCTCCCGGAAATAGGTAGTCTTCATGTTGGTGATCTTCACTTTTAAGTTTGCGACGGTTGCCATGGGCAGGGTAGGCTTTACAAATGCCACCAGTTTCAGCAGGGCTGCGTACCTCTTTGGTCTGTTGCTATAATCCCTGTGTTTTGCCTGCCATAAGAGGGGGAATTGCCGGTATTTATCAATGAAGTGTGGGAGAAAGCTCACGTTGTAGAAGGCATCCATCACCTCTGCAAGACACAACGCCACACAAAACAATATAAATAATGTCAGCCTAAACTCTCCTAATCTTCTCCATAAAGAAGCCTCAAGTTCTAATCAGTCTAGGCTAGTTATGTACCAACGTCAAATTGTACCTTCGTTTGTAGCGATCGTCTCGTGCGTGAGCTTTCTCTCCCCTCGTCTCCCAGATCGTGGCTACGACACAGGCGTGTGACGTTTTATATACACTGCGCATGCTTCAAACTCCGCCCGCCCCTGACGATCTTTCTCGTCTATTCCCCACCCCTTCTCTTTACGGCGTAGTGGGGAGAGCACATGGCGGGGACACAGCAGGTGCGCCACAAATATCCCACCAACGAGGAGGAGGACGAGGAAAGTCCGGAGGCAGAAACGTCCCGATCCCGGAACCTGAAATTCAAGGCCTCCAATATGTCATTTGGAGAAATGTTGGAGATGGTGGACATATTAAAGAGGAGCGACTATGATGGGAAGTATGGGCCTTACCTCAACCCCAATGTCCGCAAGGCCAAGATCATGTCTAAAGTTGTGAGAAGGCTGTACAATAATTTTGGGGTACAACGATCCAAGGAGCAACTCAGGAAACGCTGGTCAGACCTGAAACTGAGGGAGGCCGATCAGTACAGAAAGATCAAGAGAATTCTTCAAAAAAGTAAGTAGTTGTGTTTTGTGTTTGATTTCTTGCTTGCATACTGCTCCATTGTGTTTTGATTTTTACCAAGTTGTACATTCCAAAATGGCCACTTTCAGGTTCGTCTGTGCATTCGATCGTACTCAGCCTCGATCTTTCTGCCACTGTCATGGTCGTGTGTGTGTGCATTCGATCGTACGCAACCTCGATCGTTCGGCCACTTATAATACGATGTTTGGTGTTTTTTTGGGGAAAGGAAGTTTGTTCTCACTAGAAATGTCATCAAGAATGTAAAGCCAATTTATTCAATGTAAAGGAGAGGTCACTCAGTAGCTGTTTACCCATCTGGACTCTAGAGCACTAGTGCTGGGACACCCAAACCCCCTTTTTATTATGCTTTTCCACACATGTGCTCCAGTGGATACTAGAGGGGGGTCTCCATCACACAAACTTCTACCAAAAAGCTAGTCAGTTTAGCACCTTTACAAAGTGACTTCATTCATGTAGTTGACATTTGTAACTGGCCAAACTAAAATAGTGTCCGTCACTTTCAAGCAATGTTTGTCATTTCCTATTTCTGCCCTCAATAGTTTGTGTTGCTAAATCTTCCTTTTGGACATTCTCATAGGGGAGCGAAAACTTGGGCCGTCTGAGGAAACCCCCAAACCAACACCTCCCAAAAAAGGGGAAAGAGCAGAAGCAGAGGAGGAGGAGGAGGAAGGAGAGATCATCGAACTTGGAGAAATTGTCACCACAACAGGTGAGTGTGGGAGAACACAGCTACTGGTAAGCTAATCCATGTATGGCTGCCTCATTTCCAACACCCCATTTTTGTTTGTTTGTGGTTTTTAGGTGACGTGGATGTTGTGGAAGAAAAATCGCACTTTACCACAGAGAGTGCCCACGTACTCATCGGAGAGATAATGGTCTGCAATCGAGATCTAGATTACATAAAGCAAAACATCAATGATGTTCAACAAAAATTGAAGAACATCATTGATGTTTTAGGAAAAATATGAAAACGCACCAAGTAATTAACACACATTTGTGCCTGCTTCTGAACACATTTGCAACTTAAAAACTGTCTGAAATTTGGAACATGCACACATTGTGTCCACATGTGCTAGCTCCCACCATGGTGGATGAATGGCAACGTTTTTTTGGGGGTGCAAACACTTTACGAACTACGAAAGTGGTTGTGGTGAAGGGGTTGCACCCCCAAAAAACGTCCATTCATCCCCATGATGGAAAATGGCACTTTTGAAGCTTCTAGGCATGTGTTTTCCCATCTAATGACCATTTTCAGACCCAAATTGTGTGCATGTTCCAAATTTCCACTTTTCGGGGGTGACCCCCCCATGTGATGAAGGCAAGATCAAACACACTTTGAACATATAGTCATGTCTGATCTTGTCTTCACTTTACAAAGTTGAACTTTCCAAGTTCCTAGGTTCTGTTTTGCTCCATGCCTGGTTTTACCAATTGCGGAATGTTTGTAAACAATGTTGTAAATAACCAAGATGTTGTCAGTTTTGGCGTGAAGATTGTAAACGCACTTGGGAATGTTTTCCTAGTAAACTTTTATTTTTCTAAATGTGTGGCTTCCTTATTTAAAAAACACAATGCATTATGTATGTAAAATGAAAAGGATATGGGGGGCAATGGGTGTTATTTACTAAAGGCAAATCCACTTTGCACTCCAATTTTCTTTCCCGGGGAACTTTTTCAATGCACTTGTAGAGCATAGCGGATTTGACTTATGTAAATGACACCCACAGTGCTTTGTACGAAAACACGGAGCACAGCATTTTGGAGAATACACACATGTCAGACCTGGTGATGAAAAGGAGTATTTTGGGTGTCAGTTATGCAGTACAAACCTTCTCTAGACCAAAGATTAGGTAGCAAACACACAACATGAGAATAATCTTTTTGGGAAGAAGAGACTGTTACCTCCTTTTGCCCAGAAAGTGCATTCCCACTGTCGAAGGCAAAGGGAAAAAATGTCAAAGTAAAATAAGCTAAAAAGAAGACTGAAATGACATGAAATCATAGGTTGGTTAAAATATCAGATTTATTAAAAAATGCCTCTCACACATCGTCAGGCAGAGCAATGGCCCCCCTACCCACAAAGTACTGCATATATTGGTCCCGGACCACACGGGCATTTAGAGGGGGCAAGCCTGGACGTGCCACTCGAAGGGCTGTGAGTTCGGCATTTGGAGGGCCCTCCACATCTGGGCCAACGGGCACCACATAGTTCCTGTTATGTCTTTTGAGGAAGTTGTGCAATATGCAACAGGCAAGAACTATGTGGTTCAGTTTGTATTCCGCCAAGTTAAATGCCGTCAGGAACAGGCGGAAGCGGCTGGCCAGGATGCCAAAAGCGTTCTCCACAACTCTTCTGGCTCTGGACAGCCTGTAGTTGAAGACCCTCTGGTCCGGGGTGAGGGTCCTCATCGGGAACGGCCTCATCACATGGGGAGTCAACGCAAACGCTTCATCTGCGACAAAGACGAAGGGGAGTCCTTCGGCATTCTCCTCTGGAGGTGGCAAGCACAGACTGCCACTTTGGAGACGCCAGTAGAACTCCGTGTGCGTAATGGCCCCACCATCCGATATCCGGCCGTTCATCCCCACGTCCACATACATAAACTCGTATGTTGCCGACACCACCGCCAACATCACTACACTATTAAACCCTTTATAATTATAATAGTAGGACCCCGAGTTGGGCGGTGGGACGATGCGGACGTGTTTCCCATCAATTGCCCCTCCGCAGTTAGGAAAGTCCCAACGGCTGGCAAAGTGGGAGGCCACAGTCTGCCATTCCTGTGGCGTGGAAGGGAACTGTGGAGTGAAACAAGAAAAAAAAAATAGTCACTTTGCACCTAAACATTGCAAGCAGATTAGACAATCAACATCTTGGAACAAGAGCATTGTCTAAAATTGGAGGCTGGAAAGTATTTGCACAGAAAAGTAGAGGCTCCCCTTCACAGATTACTCACCCCCCCATCAATCCCCCCACTTCTGATGGGCCATTGGCAATAACTAGGGGTTTTGGGGGGGGTGGTGGACAGCTAACCCTCTGCACTTCATTGATTGGCAAATGGCTCAATAATGTGGGCTAGTTTGGCCAGACCCTCTGTACTTAACACTATTGGCAGGCCACAGGAAAGATCAAATAACATTTCAACCCCCCCCCCCCCCCAAAAAAGGCAGGCACAGTGTGACATTATTAAATTACCAAGCAAGCTAATAGGAGGGAAAGAAGACAAAAAAATAGGAAATGGAATGTATGGAGGCAGTCCCTTGCACTACATGCTTTGCTGAATTCATCCCTAAAGATGCGCACTATAAAGAGGTAGGTATATAGTGTGTATGGACCTTGGGAAAGCCAGCAGATAAAGGATTGGTACCATCTGACAGAGCAGTTGGGGGAGGGGGTTCCTAATGAGTTTGCCCCCCCCCCCCACCAAAAGAACAAAAAAAGGGGGCTCTACATGAAGTAAACCACACAGCAAACATTTGTGCATATTTTAGGGGGTGTTTTGGGGCAAACAATACTATGCAGCAGACAAAAGACATTGCTTAAGTGACTAGGCCATAGGTGTCTATTGGGGCAGAAGAGCATGCTGGTGAGGTAAGTGAAGGGAAAAATGCATGAAGGAGAAAAGGGGCACAGCATATTAGAACATATTGCAATCATGGTAATTAGGGAAGGAGGTCAAAAATACAAGTCATTAGCAAACAGAGCATACATAGAAGGGAATAGTAAAGTAGAAATGTTACCTTAATATAGTCCTCCTGCAGGACCTGAATGATGGCAGAACAGGTCTCTGGAATAATGATTCCCAGGGCCTGGGGAGAGATACCTGAAGAGAACTTCAAATCCTGAAGACTTCTCCCTGTCGCCAAGTACCTCAACGTGGCAACAAGCCTCTGCTCCGGAGTAATGGCTTGTCTCATGCAGGTATCCTGCCGGCTGATAAAGGGGGTCAGCAAAGCCAAAAGACGGTGAAAATCGGGGTCCGTCATCCTGAGAAAGTTCCTGAAATCATCAGGATTATTCTCCCGGATCTCACGAAGCAAAGGCATGTGCGAGAACTGGTCACGCTGAAGCAACCAATTCTTGGTCCACATACTCCTCGTCACTCTGTTCATGGACGGGTCTTGGGTCAAAGCTAAAAGCCCGACACCAATTCCGCGTACAGCACGAACTCGGCGACGAGTACGCACGGGAAACATCGCTCAGAAGGTCACAAAAGGTCGGCTGGTCAGAACGGACAAACAGAAAGCACCGATAAACAGCAAGGCCTGAAAGAACGAAGTGAATACCAGCAACGAGCAGACAATAAGCAGTGCAAATCAAAGCGTCCTATATCAAGATATAGGCCGCAATGACCAACAAATGCGAACTGACTACACGCACTAATAAACAGATACGCACGACAAGCACAAACTGAAGAGCAGTAACGATCTGAGTCAGAAAACTGAGAAGCGCGAATCTTAAGTCACCAAACTTCCACTAACTCTCGATAAACACGGGATCAGCAGAAGGAGCCCAACGGGTGCCTGACGTGGTGCTGAACTTCCCTTTTGTAATCTCGTGGACGACGACTTACGTCACGACGTTCTTCCGGACCGGATATTCCGACAACGTAGTCCGACCGTGTGTACGCAACGCCAACATCGGACAAAGTACGTCGGACAAAGTCCGACTGACCTGGTCCGCGGATTGTCCGAGCGTGTGTATGGGGCTTTAGATGTAAAAACTGTCCAAGAGGGACTGAGTTTAACCACTGGTCATGGTGACAGCTATCCAAAGGAATGTAGCCATTCCTGTCAGTGGGCTTGAAGAAAGTCTTAAGTTCCAGGCCCTGATGTGTAGCCATGATTTCCAAATCTAAAAATTGATAGTCGTTGAACTGGCCTCGTAATTCAAAACAATGCCACGGTCATAGTCATTCAAAGTGGCCATAAAGCTGTCCAATGAAATTCTATCACCATTGAATGAATGAATGAATAACTTGTATAGCGCTACATATGCAAACTAAATTGCCTCAGGGCGCTTTTGCTGCCAGTGTCCGTCTGGGTTTTCAGAAGAGATGGGTCTTGAGCTTCTTCCTGAAGGCCAGATAGTTTTCCTCCGAGTGGATGTCCTTGGGTAGAGCATTCCATAGCCGTGGTCCTTGTACTGCCTTTGTTCACCTTTTCATTTTTAACAGGTCTTGGGGATGTGGAGGAGGTTCTGGTTAGTTGACCGGAGAGTGCGACCTGGGGTGTAGTGCTTTATTTTGTCGCAGAGGTATTGTGGGGCTTTTCCTTGTGCACATTTGTGAGCGAGGCGTAGGGTTTTGAATGTAACTCTATCCTTCACAGCTAGCCAATGGAGGGTCCTCAGGGACAGGGTGATTGAGTCCCATTTGGTATTTTGGAAGTCCTAGGTAAAGGGAATTTGCATAGTTGAGTCGGAAATTGATTGTTCCAACTACTGCTGCTGTATCTCCTTCCGGGATAAAGGGGTTGAGTCTATGCAGTAGGCGAAGAAGGTAGTGGGATCCGCTAACTACTGATCCTATTTGCGCATCCATCATCATGTTTGAGTCAAAGATGACTCTGAGGCTTTTGGCTTTAGTGCTGGGGGTGATGGGTTGTCCAAGGATGGTGAGTGGTGTGGACATCATGCCAGGGTTTTTGTTTTGGTTTGCATGAAGGAATCGTTGAGTTTAAGGGAGCTCTCCATCATCCAATCGTCGATCAATAAGTACCAGTACCAGTGCCTGGTATTGGTCTTTTTTGTTGGTGATGTGTAGGTAGAGTTGGATGTCATCCACATAGGAGTGATAAAGTAGATCCTGGTTGCTGATGATTTTGAGGAGTGGGCGGAGATAGATGTTAAAGAGCACGGGTGACAGGGGTGATCCTTGAGGGACATGTCATTTTTCATGCTTCCGAAGTGAGCGTAACTAGTTTCACTTTCTGAGATCGGTTTTCTAGAAAGGATGCAAGCCAGGGTAAGTCTAAGTCTGCAACTCAGCTACTTCTGTGAGACGAGTGAGCAGGGTTTTGTGGTCTACTGTGTCGAACGCTGCCCAGCAGCACCAGAAGACATGATTCTCCTTCATCTGCTGCTTCGAGGGTGTCATTCCAGATTTTGAGGAGTGCAGTTTCTGTCCCGTGGCCAGGGCAGAAACCAAATTGTAGTGGGTCCAAGAGTTTATGGGTGTCCAGATGGAGTTGTAGCTGTTGTACTACTGCTTTCTCGATAATTTTGGAGAAGGTGTTGAGGCTTGTGACAGGTCTGCGGTCGTTTGGGTCCTTGGGATCGAGGTTAGGCTTCTTTAGGAGGGGCTTGATTGTGCCTTGCTTGAGGGAGGTCAGGACGATTCCTTCTTTAAATGACTGGTTTATGAGGTATGTTATGATAGGTGCAAGGATGTTGGTACATTCTTTTAGAAGTTTTGTGGGAATAATGTCGTTTGGCAATGTGCTGTCTCTGAGGTTTCTGATGATGGTTTTGGTGGTGTCAATGGTGATTGGGAGTAAATCTCGGTGGTTGTAGAAACTTTGTGTGTTTTTTTTTTCTTCTTGTTCTGGCCGAATGGGATTATTTGCTATGTTCTGCTGAATTATTTCCCGAATGGTTGCGATTTTGTCAGTGAAAAATATCAGATAACTAATTGCAGAATTCTTGTGTTTCGTTTGCTGGAGACTCTAAACAGGTGGGGTTCATAGTCTGGGCAACTAGTTTGAAGAGTGCTCGAGGGCGGTTTATGGCTTTTGAGATGGTTTTGGAGAAATTTTCTTTTTTTGCTATGAAGATAGCTTTGTGGGATCTTGTGGTGAGTGATTTGTAATGTGTGTGGTTTTCCATTGTTGGGTTCCTTCTCCATGCTCCTTCAGCTTTTCTGCGTTCTTGTTTCAATGATGTAAGAGAGTCATTGAACCAGCCTGAATTGTTTTTGTGGGTGGGTACTCTGCGTATTGGTGCGACTATGTCTGCTGTCTGTAATAATGCTGTGTTAAGGGAGTTGCGTGTGTCTTCAGTTGAGTCATTTTGGGTTAACACCGCTATTTTGTTGGATAGTGTAGTTTTGAAAAGTTGTTTCTTCTGTGATCTTGTCCAGTGTATTGCCGTTGAGTGTGTTGGTATTGGGTAAGTGATGTTTATTTCGAATTTGCTCATGTGGTGGTCAGTCCAAGGTAATGGCATGTCATCAAGTGTGTTAATATCCATGTTTTGTTTGAAGATGAGGTTGAGGGTATGGCCGAAGCATGAGTAGGAGCATTTATCAGTTGCTGCAGGCCTAGTGCTTCCAGTTGGTTGATGCAAGCGGTAGCCATGGAGTCCTAGGAGGAGTTTGCCCAGAGATTAAAGTCCCCAAGTAGCAGAAGATTTTTGGTTTTTAAGGTGTATGTAGAGATGAATTTGATAAAAGGTGCAAGGAAGTGTGTCTTTGGTCCCGGTTGGTCTGTAGCAAAGTAGTATATGAAAGGTGTCCTGGGGTGTTGTTTGACATTGAAGTGTGAGTGTTTCCATGGATGGCAGTGAGCTCTGTAAAGTTGTTTTTGTGAACGTGAGGTGAGATTTGTAGATCACGGCTAGGCCACCTCCTCTTTGACCGACTCTGTGCTCAGTTAGGATGCGGTAGTTCTCAGGCACTAACTCTGCTAGAATGGTGTTACAGTCAGGTGTTAGCCAGCGTTCCATGATGAAGAGACGGTCTGTGTTGTGTTGAGTGATAAAATCATGAATTTCTTGTTTGTGCTTGACTGCTGATCTGTTGTCCTGGATGTGGTGTATTCCTGTTTTGGATGGTTGGTTTTAAATTTGTTCTTAAAATTTGTTCTTTTCGTAGTATTGTTAGGGTGGTGGTCGGTAATGTTGTAGCGGTATTCCTTAGGCTGCAGAGGATGTCAAATGAATAATTGATGGCGCACCTTATGGGAGAGTGCTCTGATATGGTATGAAGTGAGTGGCTCGAGGGGCTCTGTCCTGGAGCAGATTCGGTGTGGCGGTGATAGGTTGTGTGGTGGTGGAGGGGGTAGCAGCGCAGGGTGCTGCAGGCCGGGGCAACCTGGGTAACGTCAAGAGGAGATGTATGATGAAAAACTGAAGAATTAAAGTAAAAAAAGTTTAGACTAAAGTTTAAAAGTTTGAAAGTCTAATGCCCTGTACACACGGTCGGAAATTCCGACCACGAAATCTGTCGGATTTTGTCCGACACTGGTGTTGCATACACACTGTCGGACAAAGTTGTCGGAAAATCTGATCATTCTGAACGTGTCGACGTTTGTTACATACAACGGAACTATGTTAGAGGCTAGTAGCCAATAGCTTTGGTCTCGTAATTTGATCTGAGCATGCGTGGCACTTTGTCCGTCGGAACTCTCTACACACAATCGGAAAAAATCGGATTTTGTTGTCAGAAAATTTGAGAGCAGGAAATTCCGATGGAAAAAGTCCGATGGAGCCCACTTACTGGTGGATTTTCCGACAACATGGTCCGATCGGACATTTTCCGCCGAAATTTTCCGCCGAAATTTTCCGACTGTGTGTACAGGGCATTAAAGTTAGTAAAATTCTATGTCCTTTTTTTTGTCCAGGGTGTAGCAAGATGGCCGCCGACACTTCTATGCCCTTTTGTCTGGTCCGGGTGTAGCAAGATGGCAGCCGTCAGCACAGGAGGCCGCAAGATGGCAAACAGACAGATTTATCCAGCAATCACTCAGGCAGACTCAAAAATACAGAGCAGGGCCAGAGCAGGGGATGCCGATGTACCATCAGTGTAAGCAGAAATGCTCTCCAGGCCAGCAGGTGTAAGGATGGTGCTAGATTGAGGCACAGGAGGACGGCAGACCACAATTGAGTGGGGCTGATGGCAGCCAGGTAATCTAGCAGGCAGGCTAAAATATATAGGTAATCACCTGAGCAGGGGATGTAGATGTACAGTCTGTGCAAGTAAGAACACTCCCCAAGCCAGCAGGAGTGAGGATGGTGCTGGATTGAGGCCTGAAAGATGGCGGCGGGCCTCGATTGGGGGTAGCCAGTAATGGCCAAATTTAATCAGCGATCGGGTAGGCAGGATGAAAAATACAGGTCAGGATCGGTGCAGGGGAGGCAGATGAACAATCTATTGGAGTAGGAATGCTCCCCATGCCAGCAGATGCACAGATGGTGCAGGATTAAAGCAGGATTGCTGGAGCTCCTTCACAATGCGTCGGCTCACTGAGGACTCTGCATTCCAGAGGAGGAGGATGTCGTCTACGTACCTTGTTCAAAGGACCAATTCAGGTCTCCTAAGGGCATAGACAACATTCTCCTCCCACTACACCATAAAAAGATTGGCCAGACTGGGGGCATACTTAGCCTTGATTTGAAAATAGAACATACCCTGAAACCAAAAATAATTGTGTTCTATGGCGAACCTCAATACCTCCATGATGAAGTTCCTCTGTATCAAGGGGAGGGATGAATTATGGGACAAAAACAATTCAACCGCAGTGAGGCCCAGATCGTGAGGAATACACGTATATAAGGCAGACACGTCAGCAGTGACCAAAATGAAGCTATCTTGATTCAACTGATTCCAACAGCTTGATAGTATCACAAGTGTCCTTCAAATAGGATGTAATGAGTTTGACCAGCGGTTGGAGATAAAAATCTATGTAGCGTCCAATCCTCGAGGTCACCGAGTCAATACCGCTGACAATCGGTTGGCCTGGAGAATTGGCTAGATTTTTGTGAACCTCAGGAAGGTAGTGGACGATGAAGATCCGTGGAGCCAATGGGATCAGATATGCGTTCTCTTTCTTGTCCAAAATAACCCCTCATCTACTATCTCTATCAAGGCCTTTTTGCAGTTCACAGTGGGATCTCCGGAAAGCACCCTATAGGTGGTGCGATTATCTAATGCCGCGTACACACGGTCGGAATTCTCATCGGAAAAAGCTCTGATGGTTTTCCCGTCGGGATTCCGACGGAATTTCGCTCAAACTGTCTTACCTACACACGGTCACACCAAATTCCGACGGTCAATAACACCACGCCTTAAAAAACTTTCGACTGCACTATAATAGGGAAGTTTAATGCTTCTGAGCATGCGTCAAATTGTTTCCGAGCATGCGTCAGAATTTAGCGTGTCGGAATTGCATACACACGATCGTAAAATTCGATAGAAAGGTTTTCCGTTGGAAAAATTAAGAACAGGTTCTCAATCCAATTGGGACAGAAAAAGACCGATGGGCATACACACGGTCGGAAAATCCAATGAAAAGCTCCCATCGGACTGTTTCCATCAGAAATTCTGACCGTGTGTACTCGGTATAAGAGTCTCATCATTTCTTTAATGTAGTCCACCTTGTCCAACACAACTATCCCACTTCCCTTATCGGCAGGGCGAATTATACGATTTTTCCTTTCGCACAGGGATTTGAGTCCAGATGCGATAGCCAGATCTTGATGCACCCTTTTATTGGGAAATCCATCAAGATCTTTGAGCACTAAGTTTCGAAAAACGTTAATGGAATGTGATGTAGTACTAGGTGGGTTGAAGGGTTGGAGGGCCTGGGTGTGTACTCACACCTTGCCCCTCCATCCTTAAACCTCCTGGGGATAAGAACAGAAAATGTCTCTGTATATTAAGCTTTCGGACATACTTCTGAACATCAATGAAGGTTGTAAATTTATTACGTTTCTTGGGAGGAACGAATTTTAGGCCTTTGTCCAATACACGCGTCTCTTCATCTGTGAGTACTGCTTTACTAAGATTAAAAATACCTGAACCTAGTGCATTCTTTTTCTTTTCCCTTTGGAGGCGCCACCCCCCTCTGGAGCCTCATTTCTTTTGGGCTTTTGGAGTGGTTGGGAATGGGTCTGTGAAAACCCAAGAGTTGGGGTGAACCCTGATGATTATAATTATAATTATAGGGAGTTCTCATATAGTGTTGGACCACCCCAAACCCATGAGGGAGAATAAATTTAAGTGGTCTTTTTTCACCTCCTTCTCAACGCAACATAAAGAAATAAAAAAGATTTTGACTAGACATTTGAAGGTGCTACTCAGTGATCGAGTTTTGGGATCATCTCTCCCTGAGTGGGCTGTTATCAATTTTCGAGGTTCAGGGCGAGATTTCAGGGCGAGATTGCTCACAATACTCTTGACCCCCCGAAAACTGTGTCCTTCTTTCAACAATGTAAGGGCTATTTCCCATATAGACAATGTAACGTCTGCCTACATAACATCAGTTGCAGACGTATGACCGATACCTTAATTTCCACGGTTACCATGCGCAGTTACAAAATGAAGCACTTCACAACTTGTGCAACTAGGTTTATTGTGTACCTGATCACGTGCCCATGTAAAAAACAGTACGTGGGCCGTACGATTAGGACTTTTGCAATAAGGGTTAATGAGCATCTAGCCAAAATAAAAAAGGTTTGTATCAAACACAGCGTACCACGCCACTACCTGGAACATCTCAACAAAGACCCAACAGGTACACAGTTCTAGGTCACAGCTAAATGGAGCTGCCTGTGGGGGGTTCATACTCACCCCATGGTATGAACATTGATTGGGACATCAATAGTTTCATTAACCGAGTTTCATTACCACATTATAGCTGTATGTTTCCCTTATGAACAAGATTCCATTGATGTAAACGATTTTGTCCTGTTTATTTACCATATTTATGGTCTAGAGCCCTACGGACGACATGAGTAACGATGACACATAGGAACAACACAAAACTCACCAACATGAAATAGACCTGAAAGTGTGCCTTGGTCTACCGTATGGTACACCAAAATAAGGGGGCATACCCTAGATAAAGAATGATAAGAAGTAGTTATGGAATAATGTGGAATGAGTATTCAGTCTGGGGTAAGAATACTTGGAAGAGGCTTTAAAAGGGGAGGGAAGGTGGGTATCACGCACAGGAAACCGACAAAGACCGGCGGCCTTTGGGCTGCTTAAATACCCTCCGGGCTCCTCCCATAACTTCAGGCCGGTACCCGGCCTTCCAATTTATGGTCTAGAGCCCTACGGACGACATGAGTAACGATGACACATAGGAACAACACAAAACTCACCAACATGAAATAGACCTGAAAGTGTGCCTTGGTCTACCGTATGGTACACCAAAATAAGGGGGCAAAAACCTTCAGGTAGGGGATAATTATTTATTAAAGGCAATGTCACTGAGTAAGTCGAGCAAAGGCCTGAGCCATCTCTAACTGTGGGTTAGGAATGTAGCGAGAGAAGCAGGCCGATTTCCACCGACCCAGTTTCTTGATCACGTGGTCCGGAACCCCCTGTCTTGAGGCCGTCGTGGCCGCCCCGATCCGGAATGAATGCCCGGAGTACTGACTGGGGTCCAACTGAAGATTGCCGAGAAGGACCCGGACATGTTCCACGAACTGCGACGAGTTGAGGGGTTTTACCGGAAAGGGTAGAAGCGGACTGGACCCTGGGCGGTCGGATAGCAGTGCCGTCAGGCGGTTTAACACGGCAACTGGGCACCAGTTGTTGTGAGTCCTGTACAGGTGAATATCTACTCCGGAACCTCGCTGCTGAGTTTTGGATGTCGCCAAGTGAAGGACGTAGTGATCCTGGTGGCGGCAGAGATTACTTCTATGCAAGACTGGACCGGCTGGGTGGCTGCGAGTGAACTCGCTGGGCTGTAGAAACCCATAAAACGCCATGTGAATCGCAGCCTGCAGGACGGTGCTGAGGAGGAGACCGAAAGGGGACCTATCCAGGATGTCAGACATCCCCTTGAAGATCTCCCCCGTGATAGGCAGCCGATTCGGGCTGACTGGCGGCTGGTGTTTCTGAACTCCACGTAGTAGAGCCCTCACTGCGTGGCAGGAGAACACCGAAGGCCTCGCGGGGTCTTGAAGTGACAAGTAGTGCTGCACCCCCGCCACGTACTGGCGTATCGTGCTGTGTGACAGTGCCAGGTGAGAATGACAATAGGCGATAAACGCCAGGACCTGCTTGAGGCTGGAAGACTCACGAGGGCGATGGGGCAGGAACTTGTTAAACGCCCTCCAGGCCGTCCGGTAGGCCCGACGGGTGTTGCGGGCAAGCGAGGCGTTAATGATGTTGGTAGCTGAGCGTAGATGTGGCTGACGTGGTAGTGAAGCCCGGTGTGGCTAGTGCTTGAGGAGGCCAAGGGGCGGCGAACCACAAATGGCCAAAAATGGCGGCGCATCCTGTGGATGCCGCCGCATCGGTCACCACCTGTGGTGACTGCGTGGACACGACTGGGATGAACAGCGACACACCGTTCCAATTACTAAGAAAGTGTTCCCACATGGCCAGATCTGCCCTGGCTGCAGAATCCAGCCTGATGACCTGGTCCGGATCCTGAGTGTAGGACAGGAAGACCAATAACCGGGACACGAAGGAGCGGCCCTGGGGGATGATCCTCACAGCGAAGTTCAGCATCCCGAGGAGAGACTGAAGTTGCTTCTGAGTACATCCCCCCACCCGGGTGAACTCTCGCAGAACCGTCCTGATACTGTCCAACTTATCCGCGGGAAGGCTGGCCTGCATGGCAAGCGTGTCAAGGTCGATGCCCAAGAACGTGATCTTGTGTGCCGGGCCTCCAACCTTGTGCTCCGCTATGGGGACGTTCAGTTTGTCGAAAACTGTCCTCAACTTTCCCAGGTCCCCTGGGGGAGCCCCGGGCGGTTCTATCAGAAGGAAGTCATCCAAATAATGGATGACCTCGTGGCACTGTGCTTCATGGAGAAGGATCCACGCCAGGGTCTCGGCGAACTTGTCAAAAAGCCAAGGACTACTCTTAGACCCGAAGGTCAGTTTGGTCGCGAAATAATATCGCTCCCTCCACTTGATGCCGTGCCAGCACCACAGGGAAGGATGAATGGGCAGCAGCTTGAAGGCGTCGGATATGTCCGCCTTCGAGAGCCAAGCACCCACCCCCGCCCTGAGAATGGCCTGGATAGCCATGTCTACCGAAGTATACTTCAGTGAGAACTCCTCGGAGGGGATGAGCGAGTTGAGACTGGGAACGACGGAAGAATGAGGCGCTGACAGATCATACACCAGACGTTTTTTATTTGAAAATTTCCCCTGTACAAGCCCGATAGGGCTAACCCTCCAGATGCTAAAGGGAGACTGACTGAACGGGCCTATCATGAAGTCCCGATCCAACTCCGTCTGCAGAAGGACGTCAATCACCGGCTCATCTGTTGCTGCTGAGCGTAGGTTCGGACATTCGTGGGTGGAGTGGGGCAAGGTGATGAGCCCGGTATGAAACCCATCGGTGAAACCCCTGATGAGGTAGCTGGCAAGTGACGGAGTGGGGTGTGAGGTCAAGTAAACATCGAGCCAAAGGACATTGACCCGGCTTAGTCATGGTTTCTTCTGTTTGACCTCACATAGGATCCTGGGGTGCGCCCTCTGGCATAGGGTGCAAACGTGCAAGAGCCGGCACTGGCTGAAATTGCAGGAGCCGTAATTGAAATTGTTGCAAATGGCGGCTCCCCCAACCATCCGCACCGGACGTCCCAACTTGTCCACCTTCTGTCCTTGCGCCGGGGCCTGCTGAGCCTGGTTCGTGCTGGTAGAGGCCGTGCTAGCTATCGGATGGACAGAGGCTATGTTGGCACACCAGACTGTGGTGTGGGACGCTGACTGACAGACAGCACATAGCGGGGAGCGTAGACCCGCGAAGTGGCGGCAGAACAGCTCCGTGTCCACTACGCTCCAGTCTGTTGTCAAATGAAACTGTAAGAATCTGGCCGCGGCTTTGGCCGAGAAGGACCGATGATAATCGTAGAACGCTGAGCCACCGTATTTGTGGCCCAGGTCTACGATCAAATGGAGGTAGAGGTCCAGTTCCTCCCGTCTGCCGGGGGAGGCTGAGCACAGCACGTCCCTGAACATGCCGAAGGCGAGCGTGAACTCGGGCACCGTGAGCTTTCTGTTGAGCCTCGGATCCTTTGCTTTCAAAACCACCGAGACGTCCCCCCAGGTGTAGGCCTTGTTCTCGGCCAAGTCATGGACCGAGATCAAGAGTGAGGCCAGGTTAACGTCTCTGCCCTCTAGAATGTCCTTCCTTACGCTGGGTGGCACCAGGTGGGAAGGGTGAACGGTAGTCGTGGCAAGCTCACTACCTGCGGCCGGTGCACTGATGGCTGGGACCACCGCAGGGTCCGGAACCGTGGCAGCCGGGCTGGTCTCTAGACGAGACACCCTGTCCTGGACCTCAACGATTGAGGAAGACAGGGAAGACACGAGGGTGTGTAGCTGAGCGACGGCGGCTGACATCGATTCCAGAGACGCCTGCTGGCTGCTGGGGCTTGCTGCGGCCGGTGGTGGGAAGAGGAGCCTGAATAGCTCCGCCTTCCTGGCCGCGGACGAGAAGGGTATCCCTCTGCGCCTCAGCTCGGCGGACAGCCTGGGAATTGTCCATGCCCTAAGAGACTGGACACTGCCAGCCTCGGAGGCTGATGCCGGGGATAGCGGGGTGGTGAGGTCATCGCTGCCGACTGATGACATGGCGGCTGCCAAGACCCGTTACTTAGTAGACTGGTCACGTGTCTGCAGGCTGGGCCTATAAAGAGGTGACAAGAAATGAGTTTGGACGTGTCACCTATGGTATACGTACCTGCCATGAGAAAGCAGGAGCCCCCCCGTGCCCCTGCGTTTTTTTTTGTTTTTTTTTACCTGCTGGAACCCTGATCAAGCTGGTGCAGGTGGACCTACTGAATCCGACTGACCTGAGAGAGTGTGAGAGAAAGTACCTATTTAAGAGCCTGAAACTGCTGCCGTCCAGAGCGACGGAACCCAACGTAGATGATAACAACAGGCGATAGTGACTTAAGTCGACTGCCGAGACCGCTGTGGAATCAAATGACAGATAACAACACGAACGACTGACATGACATGTTGCCTTAACTGAAATGAAATTCCCGTGACAGGGCCCAGCCCGTTCGTACCGTATGGGGGTGACTGTGAGCCGGACTCTGGAGCACGTACAGAAATGAGGCAACCGTGAAATGAGGCCAACTGCCTGGGTACGCTGAGGCCGAACTGTGACATCCAGCTGCCACCGGGTCCGACTCCGAGCTTTTTTTTTTTTTTTTTGTAGCAATGCGGCCGGCCTAGGGCACGCCGGCGCGAATTCGTATAGGCAGGTGACCAATTAACGCCGGGGCGTGGTAAGGTGACACAGAAATGATATGACATGACAAGGACAAGAATCAAAGTCTCCTCTTTTTTTTTTTCTTTTTTTTCGCGATTCCGCCCCTGGCGCATGTATTGAAATGAGGCCGGGCCTAGGGCACGCCGACACGAATTAGTGCGAGGAAGTGACTGCATTCATGCCGGGCGTGGTAAGGTGACAGAAATGAGATACCATGACAGGGGCAAGAATCAGGAATGTACGCAACCAGTGATGCGATTCCGCCCTTGGCGCATGTATTGAAATGAGGCCGGGCCTAGGGCACGCCGACACGAATTAGTGCGAGGAAGTGACTGCATTCATGCTGGGCGTGGTAAGGTGACAGAAATGAGATACCATGACAGGGTCAAGAATCAGGAATGTACGCAACCAGTGATGCGATTCCGCCCTTGGCGCATGTATTGAAATGAGGCCGGGCCTAGGGCACGCCGACACGAATTAGTGCGGGGAAGTGACTGCATTCCTGCCGGGCGTGGTAAGGTGACAGAAATGATATACCATGACAGGGGCAAGAATCAAGAATGTACGCAACCAGTGATGCGATTCCGCCCTTGGCGCATGTATCGAAATGAGGCCGGGTAGTCGTGCATCTGGATCGCCCCGATCGGAGCATCTATGGATGCGACCAGACCAGGATCGAAACGATGGCATGAACGCCCTGTTTAACTGATGCAAAATGATTTAGCATGACCGAATGGCCTGATACGTTAGCCATGTTTGAAATGATGAAATGATTGTCATGCTAATACGTGAAATGTTTCGACACGGTCGAAGTGATTCATACAATTGACATGCCAACAGCGATTCGGAATGCAAATAGCGATTTGGCACACTCGCTGGCGCAACCGATTTGAATAACGGCAGGACATGAACGATGCGTGTGAGTGCGAACGGCACCCGTGCGTGAGTCATGTTTGAACGATTCAAAGACTGCGTAGCACGACCGCGAAAGGGGAACCCTTGAGTGCCGGATGCGGCATCGGTCGGAGTGTCGTGGCGGGCGGCCCTGAATGTGCGTGCCGCTAAATGGCTCCCGATCGTGTACAACCAAAAACGTGCGAGTAAGTGTTTAGGTTTCGAGACAAGCAGCGCGTGGTTCGTGAGCTACGCAGACCACAGTTTAGTGACATGAAAAGCAGTGCATGAGAACGTAAAACATGGGAGCCGAAGCCCTACCTGCGACAGCCGAACCAGACTCTTTGTACGAAACTGCGACTCGGCGACACGAGTGCGACGCGAAGGGATAACACAACTTACGAACACAGGACGCGGGACTGCAACAAGAGGAGACGGACAGACGAAAACGGAGCTCACGAAACGGCACCAACAGCGCTTGTCTCGAACGAGTCGGTCCTAGATGTCTGACGTATCAGATATCACGCACAGGAAACCGACAAAGACCGGCGGCCTTTGGGCTGCTTAAATACCCTCCGGGCTCCTCCCACAACTTCAGGCCGGTACCCGGCCTTCCAATATATCAAATACATGCATCCCGTGAGTTACTGTTTATATGCATTTTTATTATTGTTTTATGGCATTAACCAGTTTTGGTCTGGATATGCTCTTTTTTCTGTTATGGAGACACCACCTCTGGCTTATGTTGATTGGTGATTCTTCGCAATCTACTATTGGCCAGGGTCTTGAGTCCTCATTGATGGTTCATGTCGGCTAATGACGATGAAGGTGTGCACGCTCACACTTCCTCATTTTGGCATTGGTTCCTTGTCAGGGATGATGCTCTGACAAGGCTTGTGTTTGGTAGGCGGGGCTATAGATGCGCCGCCTCCGTGATGTCGCTGTGGCGTTGCCATGTTCCTGCTGGTGGGAGCGTGTGCGACGCGCATCAACGTGATACCTGCGTTGTGATCTCCGTGGTGATGTTGCGGCGCGGCCGCGTTCCTGTTTGCAGGAACGTGCGTGCAGGAGACATGCACCAACGTGCTAACCATGCCTTTAGAGATGTGATTGGCCACTGTGACACTACCTTGCCACCAGCTCTTTTTGTGTGGTATACCCCTATTGGCCGCAGATGTTTGTTACAGAACCAGGACAAGGCTTGGTGCACAGGCATTTTTGCACCCGAGCAAACTTAGTAATAATCTGAGACCACTTGTTTGTCTTCACCTATTTCAGTCATTTGACTGATGTAGAGGCTTGGAGGGCAAGCCGCTGGCCTCATTTCTGGCCGCGCACCGCTGGGGGCGTTGCCTGTACTTTCCAACATTATGAACCAGATTATAAAAATCATTGCAATATGGGGAGGCAAGAAATATGCCCCAATCTATGACCTATGGTGTCGAAACGCAGCAGGCTTGTTTATCCTATGCCTTCCACATTGCTTTTTTATCATCCATTTTTGTGATCACATTTTATCATCTCTGCTTGTGTGTATGATCTTAATAAATCTTTTTGATTGACCTGCACCATTGGGAGCCATTCTTTTTTACATTTTTCCTGCATATTTGGCCCCTGCTGAGAACATCCATCTTTACGGCTACAGAAACAAGGTAAGGTCTGGTGTCACCAGTAACACACCTCCATCCCTGTAATATGCAACAAAAAAGAGAAAAATTTGCCCTGGCACTTTATATGAGGTGGGCACCACTAAGCCAATAAAAGTAACAAGAGTAAGTACAGTATATATTTTTATTCAGTAAAAGTGTTACATGCATTATTGTCATCAGAGAAAGCCACTTAATACAAAGTACATATAACTGGGTAGAATAAAATTAGTAATAATAGTAGTAATGGTATATTTGTGTATGAACAATCACATAACATACAACCATCAGGTGTACCCGACATGTTTCGCTAGTCCTAGCTTGCTCTTCAGGGGTAGATGTGTATCAATTGTACCTAAGGTGAAAGGATACAGTTTTTGTATATGGCATGATACTGGTATTTAAAGGCAGAGGGTAAGAGGGGCCTAATAAGTAGAGGCCCCATACTTACCACTACACATAGCCGAGCCAACGGGTGTAAAGCCTCCAGACAGCGGCAGCAGGTGTCTCGCCAGGGACCTGAGGAGGCGGAGCCAGAAGAAACCCCACAAAGGGCAGATTGGAGGGAAAGCATTGCATGGATGGAAAATGTGTATCCCTATTGGTCTCATTATGTCCAAGGTAAGTATTGACTGTAAACATAAAGGTGTATGTCAGATAGTCTGGAGTAGTAGGTAAAGTACAAGAGTAATAACATGGACAAATCTATATGTAAATATATGACTAGAGCCATGAATGGCATTGACAATGGACTATAAGGAAATGCGGTAAAAAGAAACCAGAGACTAGCATAAGTGGAAATAAAAAAGGTGAGCAGAAAGAGAGATAAAAAAGAAATGAAGTGCAAGTATAGGAGAAAGCCTGTGTGATCAGAGACATGTGTATTCAGTGAAAGAAGAGCTGCAAATGAATCCATGCAGTGCTAAACTTCCAAGTTATATCCAGGAAGGGCTCAGGAGGCTCCGCCCCCAACGTCATGTGTGGATGACAGGAAGGTGCACAAGCACTCCTATAGGCCATCCAGATGGTACAATTCGTACAGCCGTAACAACGACGCAAAATCGCAGACATTGAATGGCTGACGTATGCACATGGTGCCGATGTGTAGGTGGCCCCACCCGCACGAAAGAGCAGGTGGGGGCAGCAGGGGACAAGAAATCCCCCTTTGTACTCATTGCAGCTCCCAAAGCGAAACAAACAAAGCCGCCAACAGAGACAGGCTGCAGGTGAGCACTTGAGGGGAACCATGTGGAAAAAACAAATGAGTATACCTGAGTGAAATAAGTATATAATTGCATGGGTGGTAGGTTCCAACAAGATGCATCCACAAGCATGTGTATTCAGTGAAAGAAGAGCTGCAAATTAATCCATGCAGTGCTAAACTTCCAAGTTATATCCAGGAAGGGCTCAGGAGGCTCCGCCCCCAACGTCATGTGTGGATGACAGGAAGGTGCACAAGCACTCCTATAGGCCATCCAGATGGTACAATTCGTACAGCCGAAAGAGCAGGTGGGGGCAGCAGGGGACAAGAAATCCCCCTTTGTACTCATTGCAGCTCCCAAAGCGAAACAAACAAAGCCGCCAACAGCAAGAAGCAACACATCAGATGGGTGGGGATATGAGCCTTAGATTGAATAGTGTCTTTATGGCTACTCTCTGGATTTACTCATTGGTTGGTCCATTGACGTCATCTGATCATACGGTTTGGAGCTCAGGGATCCATTGTTTTGTTTCATCTGGCCTCTCCAGCTCTAATCCACCAGAGTTCTAGGAGTCAGCGCTCAGAGCCTATTATACCCACTGCCGTACGGTATGTGTATCCACTACATCTGGTAAGAGTATTCCATCTTTGACAACTGTGTTTGAAGTTCTCTACATATATCTGAGCCACTCCATTTGGTATTGCGTTTAAAAATCCTAGCTTTCCATCATCCCCGGAAGTGGATTTTTTCACGGTTGGCACTTTTTGGACTATGGTGTTTATGTTTTTGGACCTGCACATTATGTGCCGCTTTATTGTTCTACAGTGAACTTTTTCTTTTTTATGCACATCAGTGTTTTTATTTTTTGTGCACTATTTTATTATGGTCCACTGGTTATGATATGTTCTATGTCAGCAGAAATTTTTTCACATTTATTCTTAGTGGAGGTTATACCATTACTTTCACATTAGTGTCTTTTACCCCTATTTTGCATACAGAGGTATTTCCCTATTTAGTGCTACACTGTTTGTATTCACATTTATTTGGACTTTGTTTGCTAGAGTGTTAGCAGCTGTCACTTTTATATCATTTTTGGTTTAGCGCAGTATTTTCCCCCGTTTCACTCAAGCCTTTCAAGTTGTTTCCCATAAGGAATACTATTTATATTTATAGTGATGAGATTTGAAAGGATTTTCAGAACTGTTGTAATTTTTAAAGATTTATATTTTTTTAAATTCAATTGAAATTATATTTGTCATGTGTTTTGCAATGTTACATGTGCATGATGCTGACCCCACACAAAAGAATATAATCAGGAAATATTATATATAAGTACCTGAAATAAATAAATAATTTTGCAGCCATGAGCTTGTTATAACCACTGTACGAAATTAAGGCTAATTAATCTGTAGTCCAAGATAAGATTAAGAGGGCTCGTTAAGAAAACACAGGAAATGTGCAGAGGACACAGGACAGCTCTAAAGCTGGCTATACACTGATCAGAATTTCAATCAGCGTGTGGGTTCCCCTGTAGCAGAATGTCTCAACGGAAATATGGAAAAGTCCTGTTGAGAATTTACACAAATCCCAAGCTCCTTTCAAACACTTTTAGAAAACTCTGATCCTCTGATCCTCTGAGTAAGGCCTCATGCACACTGGACATTTTTTTCAACTGCACCTGAACGCATTGTTATCCTATGTGTCCATGTACATACAGTCCAGTGCTCAAGCACCTCAGGAACAGACAAATCATATTTGTGAGAGCTGGAGGACTGTGTATGTGAAAGCTGAAAGACGATAGGCTTGGCCGCTTGGGCAGCCTAATAGTTAGGATTTTGATTGTGAAGTTAGTGCCAGGACACGGCTATGACTTTGGTATTGGACGTTTTGGACTTTTTCTGTTTCGAGCACTGTACAGCATCTGTAAATAGTACAAATAATCACACCACTGTTTGTCACTGTTTCATTGGACTGGTATCTGTGGCTGAAAATGTGCTCACATCATTGAGCATTGTACTTGCTACCTGCAGTACCTATTACCTGCTCACACCCAACTTTTGATTTCTGTCAAAAGGACATAATGAAAGCCATGGTCCGCTTCATTTTCAATCAAGATCATCTTTTTTTGCACTTATCAAAAATCTATAACAAAATGTTTTCAATTGTATATAAACAGATCAAAATTAAGCAAACAACAAAAAGTACTGTATTATTTTTCTACAAAAACAAAGGTTTTAGACTCACAACTTTTAATACGAATCAAATAACTGAAAGGTATATTCTTTTTTATTTTACTAAATTGACAGTGTAGGCAATTGTGCACCCAGACTTGTAGATAGTGTGGCACCATAAAATGAAATATGAATTTATTCATAAGGAATTATATGCATAAACCCAATTACTACCCTAAATTGAACAATAAACCTTTATTTAGGTGTCCTGGGAATAATGATTTGTAAAATGTACTGAAATATATTTTATGTACTGAAAACAAATATAATATACCTATATAAATGAAATCCCTCTTACTAATGTTTCTTAAGATTTGCATTTCATATTTTGTGAATGAGCAAAAATTGACAATATTCTGCTGACATGAAAATTATGCTTAGAGAAATTCATATCATGCAGTTAAATAAATCAACACTCAAATTGAACATCTGTATACTTATATTATATTTTATAACATACGTAATACCTTTTACCAACTTCTTTCAAAATAGTATACTTTAGGAAAGTGTTTATTATAGGTTTAGGTCATAACTCGGTTTAAAACTCGCTTTGTCCTCTCACTGACCTTTTATCATGTGCCCCTTAGTTTTTTCCTTGTCAGCTTATTTTTGTTTTCTAAAATTGGCGACATCGATTTATAAACTACTTGCACTGTGAAACTAAAAAAAGCTTTCAGGCAAACGTCATTTAGCGGCAAATGTTTTTTTTTTTCTCTTTTGCTGTAGTAAATCATACAGATGTGCCACTGTGCAGGCATCCCTCAAGCATGATACTTAAAGGCATTGGGCATTTTTAATGTTTCACTTTAAGCTTTATTAGGAGTGACTCCCTCTCAAATAGAATTTAAAAACAATTAATTTACATTGGTATATGTTTCCCCTGGCAGTTTTCAGCTTCTCATTAGGGACAAGCCAATGGTTTGTTCAATCTTAGTTTTGAACCAAATTTTGTCTGTTTGGACATTCCAATGAATGGACAATCTTTAGCCCATTCAGACCCCTGTTCGACAGGGAGCAGTGCATTATACATATAGAAGGGTTATTGCCACCGCTTTTTCATATGGCTCCTTTTAAGAAAAGGAAAGGCTATAGCAGTGACATCACTACCCAAATATGGCTACTGGCCATGTTTGGGCAATGATGTCACCATTATCCCTGCCTCTTCCCTTATACAGCTGCTGATAGCTCGTGGAGCTGTCATTTGGCAAGTGTTACTACAGGAATTGGGGGTTATTTATTTATTTTTTTTAATAAAGAACGTGTCAAACATTTTGGTTGTCTTTATTTAATGCTTAAAATAGTTTTTGTGAATGAGTAGGGGTACTATGGACCTCATAATCATTCAAACAGGGAAAGCCAGTATATTAAAGGGGACTTCCAGACTCTGATAAGCCCCCCTGCCCACAGGCAAGGGCAAGAGGGGAAGGGGCCCTTGTCCTCATAGAGACACCTTGTTTTGCCAGGCAACCACCATGTTAAGGGCATTTGGGTTGGTATGGTTCAAAGGGGGATGCACGCTTGCCCTCAAACCCCCCCCCCCCACCCGTTTCCTTTACACAGACTACCAGTTGCAATATGGAAAAAACACAGCAAAAGCAACATGTGAAGAAAATCACTACGATTGTGGAATAAAGTAAATTATCATAACAATGATAGATTCCCCATTCAAAAACAACAGACAACCAGAGGAATTTTGTATAATAGAAAAATTTGATGTATATACCGATACAAGAAAAAGAGTATAAACCCAGAGTGGGGGCAGGATCAATCACAGCCGTTCCCCAGCCTGGGGAATTTTAAATATACTAAACAGGAGAAATTCCGACAGAACGTTACTGATTGAGAGAGTGGAGATATTTTTAATCCCACTATACCAAACAGGAATAGGTCCTCATCTAGAAAATCTAGACAGTCACAAGGCTCTCGTAGGAAAAGAACTGGATCCTCTTCAGATAGTGACCCTGATAATTATAATTCACTAAAATCGGTCCCTTTTTTCAGAGGAGCTAGAGAGCAAAGTCTCTGAAGAAGATCTGACACAGAAGGTGGACAAGATGTCGGTAAAGGAAGTGGGAAAAGTAAATATAGAAGGAAGAGGCCCAGACAGGGAATCAGGTCAGAATCGAAGAAGTGGGAGATTAAGGAGCCAGAGGAGGCGATGATCGGTACTAACAATGTTCCTCCTACCGACTTTACTATTGTTAATCTATCTGAATTTCAGCTTAATGATGACCACATTAAACTTCTCAAAAAAGGTCTCTCCTTCTCTCCCACTTCCCCTATGAATGAGTTTGAGGCCTTTAAGGACATCAACCTTTTTTTTAAGGAAGGTACTTTTTAGACTTTGGCACTCTAGAAACACGGTTAACGAACAAACCCTAGAAATAGATCTGGATAAGGATGAAAGAGAGGCGATAGACAATCTTGTGTCGTTACTAGATGCAAATGAAAGTAGTGATCTTGATGATGATATTAGTCATCCATTGAGAAGAAAATGTAACGTTAGGATTAGGTCCACAAAAATGCCACCTCTATCTAAACACAAATGGTTACAGGTTTTTCTGGACCAAATTAAACAAGATCTAGGAAGGGTAAATTGGAACTGGATGGGATCTAATAACCTATCCAGCTCTGAGAAGAAAGCTTTGCATGAACTTGAAGAAGCCTCGGGCTTTGTGATTAAAAAGAGTGACCAGGGTGGAAATGTGGTCCTTCTTAGCGAGAAACTATATGAGGAGGAAACACTGAGATTGTTTGGAGATGAATCCACTTATTTAAATCTCGCCGGGACCCCATTTCCATCTTTGATAGACACTCTAAACACAAAGCTAAAGCTAGCTATGGAAACAGGTCTTATTACTAAAAATGAATATTTTTTTCCTTATCATGGTGTGGGCGGGGTCATCCGAACAACTTGTGGACTTTATGTCTCAATAGAATATGAATGAAAGAAATATTCGTCTGACCTTCACATACCATGATGCTGAGACACTTTCCTTTTTGGATCTTTAACTTAGTAGATGTCTGGATAGGATCGTCACTAGTAGAGTTGAGCGGACACCTGGATGTTCGGGTTCGGTGGGTTCGGCCGAACTTCGGAAAAAAAACTTGACCCCGAACTCCGAACCCCATTGAAGTCAATGGGAACCGGACTTTTGAACACTAAAATGGCTGTAAAAAAGTAATGGAAAGGGCTAGAGGGCTGCAAATGGCAACAAAATGTTGTTAAGAGCATGGCAAGTGATCTGCAAACAAATGTGGATAGGGAAATAACTTAAAATAACATAAAAAAATAAAAAATAAAAATAAAATGCTGGAGGCCCCCTTCTCAGCAGAAGAGGTACAGGAAGTCATTAAGAACCTCAGAAACTCAACGGCACGATGCCGCACATATGGTGGGAATACCCCAGAATACACACTTTCTGGAAAAAAATATTCAATTTAAGGGATAAGATAGTGGGAAAATAAAATACTTGGAAATTAAAAAAAATGAAAAAATTATAATCTTGACCTAGGAGGACAAAATTCAAATGGAGTAGGAGGTTGAGGTGGCGGTGGATGTGGCGGTGTAGGTGGAAGCGGCGGTGGAGGAGGACGAGGTAGCCAACACTGGTTCAAAAATACAACAATGGCTGGGTAAGGCTAGTGGTGAATGATGTGTCGAATTCTGTCCCCCGTCGCATAGTGTCCACCCTGTACTGCGCTTGCTCAGTACGTAGGACAAGGGGATTTTGAAACTCTCCGAAGACGATGCGCGGTGACTCCAGGTTCAAGCCACATCATCCGAGGTTGAAGCCTAGCCAAGCGAGCCCCTGAGGGTCCCTGTTACTATGTGCTACCGTATGTCCACTTGGAACGTCGGGCTTGAACCTGCACTCACTGCGCAGGCGACGTTCATCTTTGGAGTTTTTGTGAATCTCCTTGTCCTCCGTACTGCGCAAGCACTGCAACTGCGCAGTAAGTGGCCGGACACTATCGGATAGCAAGACAGTTTTCGTCAGAGCACTGGTATATGTGTCTATTCTGCACAAGGTACGGCCAAGTCCTGTGGGATCCATGCCTGGTTCATTTTAATGAACGTGAGCTTGTCCACATTGGCTCTGGACAGGCGGCTGCGCTTGTCTGTGATAACGCCCCCTGCCGTGCTAAATACACGTTCAGATAATACACTGGCGGCAGGGCAGGCCAGCACCTCCAAGGCGTAAAGGGCAAGCTCAGGCCATATGCCCAATTTGGACACCCAGAAGTTGAAGGGGGCAGACCCGTCACAGTACGTGTAGGCGTGTGCACACATACTGCTCCACCATGTTGGTGAAATGCTGCCTCCTGCTAAGACGTTCCATCTCAGCTGGTGGTGCTGGTTGTTGTGGCGTGCTGACAAAGCTTTTCCACATTTCGGCCATGCTAACCCTGCCTTCCGAGGTGCTGGCGGTGCCCCGGCTGCGTTGGCGACCTCTTCCTCCTCCTCTGCCTTGGCCTTGTGCTTCCACCGTACCCCCGCTGCCAAGTGGGAATGCCACCAGCAGCGCGTCTACCAGCGTGCGCTTGTACTCGCGCATCTTACGATCACGCTCCAGTGAGGTAATTAAGGACGGCACGTTGTCCTTGTAACGGGGATCCAGCAGGGTGGCCACCCAATAATCAGCACCAGTTAAAATGTGGGAAACTCGGCGGTCGTTGCGGAGACACTGCAGCATGTAATCGCTCATGTGTGCCAGGCTGCCCAGAGGCAAGGAAAAGCTGTTCTCTGTGGGAGGTGTATCGTCTGTGTCCTCTGTATCCCCCAGCCACGCACCAGTGATGGACAAGAGCTAGTCTGGGTGCCACCCTGCTGTGAACATGGTTCCTCCTCCTCCATCTCCTCCTCATCCTCCACCTCGTCATTCTCCAGAACTGTGCCATTGCTGCCGGACAATTGTGTACCTGGCGCTTGTTGGTGCAGGAACCCACCCTCGTAGCCACTTGTAAATGACTGCCCTGAAAGCCTTGGAAATGAACCCTCTTCCTCCTTCTCCTCCTCCTCTTCCATCATCGTCTGAAGCGTTTTTTCAAGGAGGCATAGAACTGGGATAGTAACGCTGAGAACGGCGTCATCGGCACTGTTGGTAGAGTACTCGAAACAGCGCAACAAGGCACACAGGTCTCGCATGGAGGCCCAGTTATTGGCGGTGAAGAGGTGCTGTTCCGCAGAGCGACTCACGCGTGCGTGCTGCAGCTGAAACTCCACTATCGCCTGCTGCTGCTCGCACAGTCTGGCAAGCATGTGCAAGGTGGAGTTCCACCTTGTGGGCACATCACATATGAGACGGTGAGCGGGAAGGCCGAAGTTAAGCTGCAGCGCTGACAGGCGAGCAGCAGCAGGGTGAGAACGCCGAAAGTGCGCACAGACGGCCCGCACTTTCTGCAGCAGCTCTGGCATATCGGGGTAATTCTTAAGGAACCTCTGGACCACCAAGTTCAGCACATGCGCCAGGCAAGGGATGTGCGTCAAACGGCCTAGGCCCAGAGCTGCTACAAGATTTCGCCCATTATCGCACACCATCAGGCCGGGCTTGAGGATCACTGCCACCAACCACTCATTGGTCTGTTGTTCCATGTCCCTCAAACTCCTGCGCGGTGTGGGTTTTTTCCCCCAAACAGGAAAGTTTTAAAACTGCCTGCTGTCGTTTAGCCCTGGCTGTGCTGAAGTTGGTGGTGAAGGTGTTACGCTGACCGGATGAGGAGGCGGTAGAGGATGAGGAGGCGGAGTAGGAGGAGTTAGCAACAGGAGGCAAACTGAAGTGCCCTGCAATCCTCGGTGGTGGAAGGACATGCGCCAAAGTGCTATCCACCTCAGGCCCAGCCGCCACTACATTTACCCAATGTGCTGTTAGGGAGATATAACGTCCCTGACCGTGCTTATTGGTCCACGCATCCGTAGTTAGGTGGACCTTGCCACAGATGGCGTTGCGCAGTGCACACCTGATTTTGTCCCCCACTTGGTTGTGCAGGGAAGGGATAGCTCGTCTGGAAAAGTAGTGGCGGCTGGGCACGACGTACTGTGGGACAGCCAATGACATCAGCCTTTTAAAACTCTGCGTCTCCACCAGACAGAATGACAGCATTTCAAAGGCGAGGAATTTTGAAATGCTGGCATTCAGGGCCAGGGATCGCGGGGGGCTAGGGGGGTAATTCCTCTTCCGCTCCAGTGTTTGGGAAATAGAGAGCTGAACGCTTCCATGGGACATTGTGGAGATGGTTGGTGACCCAGGTGGTAGTGTTGCAGGCAGATCCTCTGTTTGCGGGTTGGCAGGTGTCACTGTCACTACAGAGGTGGATGAAGAGGCCGAGACTGCAGCAGAAGAGGAAGCAGGAGGAGCCAGAGACCTTTCTTGGTTTTTGAGGTGTCTACTCCACTGCATCTCGTGCTTTGCACTTAGATGCCTGGTCATGTAGGTTGTGCTCAGGTTGAGAACGTTTATGCCTCGCTTCAGGCTCTGATTGCACAGCGTGCAAACCACTCGTGTCTTGTCATCAGCACATTGTCTGAAGAACTGCCACGCTAGGGAACTCCTTGGACCTGGCTTTAGTGTGCTCGGTCCCTTGCTGCGTTGGGCAGTAGCAGACGCACTGTCTAGGGGACGGACGCTCCGCTTTTGCACCCTGCTCCCTCTTCTGCTGTGCTGGTGGCTCTGTGCGACCATCGCCTCTTCCTCCGAACTACACTGGTCACCTGCATGACGTTGATTCCATGTGGGGTCAAGGACCTCATCGTCCTCCACATCATCTTCCACCCAGTCTTCCCCCCTGCCCTCCTTGTCGGTCTGCACAATGGCAAAAGCAGCAGCAGTTGGCACCTGTGTTTCGTCATCATCCGAGACGTGCTGCGATGGTCCTCCCATGTACTCATCATGAAACATAAGTGGTTGGGCATCGGTGCACACAATCTCTTCCACTTCTGGGGCAGGGCTAGGTGATGGGCCTGGGAAACCCTGCTAACAGAGTCATCAAAAAGCAGAAGAGACTGCTGCATGATTTGGGGCTCAGACTGATTGGCTGATTTGCAAGGGGGTGAGGTGAAAGACTGATGGACATCGGCTGCATGTGCCAACTCTGAACTTTCATCAGGAGACTGGGTGGGAGACAATGTGAAGGAACCGGAGGCACTGTCAGCAACCCAATCTACTATCGCCTGTACTTGTCCTGGCCTCAACATTCGTACAGCCTCATTAGGCGCGCCAAAATACCGCTGCAGGCTCTGTCGCTTACTCACACCTGAGGAAGGTGTTTCACTAGTGCGTGTAGCTGGCACAGATCGACCACATCCTCTCCCTGCAACAGGAGCGCCACCAGCAGCACCACGACCTGGGCCACGTCCCCTCTGAACCTCTGGACCACCAAGTTCAGCACATGCGCCAGGCAAGGGATGTGCGTCAAACGGCCTAGGCCCAGAGCTGCTACGAGATTTCGCCCATTATCGCACACCATCAGGCCGGGCTTGAGGATCACTGCCACCAACCACTCATTGGTCTGTTGTTCCATGTCCCTCAAACTCCTGCGCGGTGTGGGTTTTTTCCCCCAAACAGGAAAGTTTTAAAACTGCCTGCTGTCGTTTAGCCCTGGCTGTGCTGAAGTTGGTGGTGAAGGTGTTACGCTGACCGGATGAGGAGGCGGTAGAGGATGAGGAGGCGGAGTAGGAGGAGTTAGCAACAGGAGGCAAACTGAAGTGCCCTGCAATCCTCGGTGGTGGAAGGACATGCGCCAAAGTGCTATCCGCCTCAGGCCCAGCCGCCACTACATTTACCCAATGTGCTGTTAGGGAGATATAACGTCCCTGACCGTGCTTATTGGTCCACGCATCCGTAGTTAGGTGTACCTTGCCACAGATGGCGTTGCGCAGTGCACACCTGATTTTATCCCCCACTTGGTTGTGCAGGGAAGGGATAGCTCGTCTGGAAAAGTAGTGGCGGCTGGGCACGACGTACTGTGGGACAGCCAATGACATCAGCCTTTTAAAACTCTGCGTCTCCACCAGACAGAATGACAGCATTTCAAAGGCGAGGAATTTTGAAATGCTGGCATTCAGGGCCAGGGATCGCGGGTGGCTAGGGGGGTAATTCCTCTTCCGCTCCAGTGTTTGGGAAATAGAGAGCTGAACGCTTCCATGGGACATTGTGGAGATGGTTGGTGACCCAGGTGGTAGTGTTGCAGGCAGATCCTCTGTTTGCGGGTTGGCAGGTGTCACTGTCACTACAGAGGTGGATGAAGAAGCCGAGACTGCAGCAGAAGAGGAAGCAGGAGGAGCCAGAGACCTTTCTTGGTTTTTGAGGTGTCTACTCCACTGCATCTCGTGCTTTGCACTTAGATGCCTGGTCATGTAGGTTGTGCTCAGGTTGAGAACGTTTATGCCTCGCTTCAGGCTCTGATTGCACAGCGTGCAAACCACTCGTGTCTTGTCATCAGCACATTGTCTGAAGAACTGCCACGCTAGGGAACTCCTTGGACCTGGCTTTAGTGTGCTCGGTCGCTTGCTGCGTTGGGCAGTAGCAGACGTACTGTCTAGGGGACGGACGCTCCGCTTTTGCACCCTGCTCCCTCTTCTGCTGTGCTGGTGGCTCTGTGCGACCACCGCCTCTTCCTCCGAACTACACTGGTCACCTGCATGACGTTGATTCCATGTGGGGTCAAGGACCTCATCGTCCTCCACATCATCTTCCACCCAGTCTTCCCCCCTGCCCTCCTTGTCGGTCTGCACAATGGCAAAAGCAGCAGCAGTTGGCACCTGTGTTTCGTCATCATCCGAGACGTGCTGCGATGGTCCTCCCATGTACTCATCATGAAACATAAGTGGTTGGGCATCGGTGCACACAATCTCTTCCACTTCTGGGGCAGGGCTAGGTGATGGGCCTGGGAAACCCTGCTAACAGAGTCATCAAAAAGCAGAAGAGACTGCTGCATGATTTGGGGCTCAGACTGATTGGCTGATTTGCAAGGGGGTGAGGTGAAAGACTGATGGACATCGGCTGCATGTGCCAACTCTGAACTTTCATCAGGAGACTGGGTGGGAGACAATGTGAAGGAACCGGAGGCACTGTCAGCAACCCAATCTACTATCGCCTGTACTTGTCCTGGCCTCAACATTCGTACAGCCTCATTAGGCGCGCCAAAATACCGCTGCAGGCTCTGTCGCTTACTCACACCTGAGGAAGGTGTTTCACTAGTGCGTGTAGCTGGCACAGATCGACCACATCCTCTCCCTGCAACAGGAGCGCCACCAGCAGCACCACGACCTGGGCCACGTCCCCTTTTTGATGATCTCCTCATATTTTCAAAATTTATGATCTCGCCCTAAATGGGTGTTTTTGTCTATAGCAGAATACACGTACAGTGTCTAAAGCGTTTATGAACACGCAGAAAATGCTATTGGGAAGAAAAAAAACACTGCAAAATTAAATTTTTTTGCAATGTTTTCCCAATATCAGAATACACGGATAGTGTCTAAAGCGTTTATGAAAACGCAGAAAATGCTATTGGGAAGAAAAAAAATACTGCAAAATTATATTTTTTTGCAATGTTTTTCCAATATCAGAATACACGGATAGTGTCTAAAGCGTGTATGTATGAACACGCAGAAAATGCTATTGGGAAAAAAAAAAAACACAGCAAAATAAAACATTTTTGCAATGTTTTTCCAATATTAGAATACACGGATAGTGTCTAAAGCGTTTATGAAAATGCTATTGGGAAAAAAAAAACACTGCAAAATAAAACATTTTTGCAATGTTTTTCCAATATCAGAATACACACAGACTATGGTGTATCTCTTACTATATGCAGTGTTGGTCCTAATGGTGCACTGAGCTTGCAGGTAAAACTTTTATATTTTGTCTGGCACTGGCCTCATGGCACTGTTAAAAGACTGTGCACTGCACCCCAGCCAGGGTACAATTGATTTAGGAATCTCTTCAATAATTCTCTCTGCCTCTTTCTTTTGCTTAATAAAGAAACTCCCTACTCTACTCTAGCTATCTAGATCGCTCACTGATCTAACTAATTTGAAGAAAATTCAAGGAATGTGGACTGACTGACTGACTGACTTTATCACACTAACTCCTAAAATCCTCTCTCTCAGCAGCACAGGAACCTGTCTATAGCAGAATGATGCTGTGTGCTGTGTGTCTGGACTATATATAGAGGCTGCACTGCCCAATCACAGCCATGCCATTAGTAGGCATGGCTGTGATGGCTTCTAAGGGCACACTAGTGAAACTAGTGTCGATTGGCTGCCCTGCAGCTGTTAAAAAGGTGCTAATACATCGCCGAACACCGGACCCGAACCCGAACTTACAGCCAATAGTTCGGGTTCGGGTCCGGGTCCCGGACACCCAAAAGTCCGGTACGGACCCGAACTTTACAGTTCTGGTTCGCTCAACCCTAGTCACTAGTACATTCCATAAGGAAACAGCTGCAAATACCCTCCTCCTGGCACAGAACCATTATCCTAGGTCACTCATTAATGGCATACCCACAGGACAGTTTCTACGAATTAGGAGAAACTGCTCTGAGGATAAACAATTTCAAAAAGAAGCACATGATTTGTATCAGCGATTTAGACAAAGAGGTTATTCATATCATACTCTCAAAAAAGCTAAAAATAAAGCAACATAAAAAGAACGTAAGGACCTCTTGATCAATTCCAAAAAACAGTCACTATAGGCAGTTGACGCAGGACAAAATTATCCCAGGATTTTCACCAGGTTCGGCTCCCAATGGGCAGAGGTACAGTGAATTCTGGCCAAACATTGGCACATTTTGAGATCTGCCAATATAGTAGGTCCCAGACCTTTACTTACTGCCAGGAGAGCATGTAACCTTGGTGATACTTTGGTACACTCCGAATATACATGGAGTACAAATGAGAACTGGTTGACAAGAACTAAACCTCTCCCTGGTATGCACACCTGTGGACACTGTGCTATCTGTAGGTATATTCATCAAACTGATGTGTTCACCAATCCACGCGGAGGAAAAGACTATGTGTTCAAACAATTTATTAACTGTTAAACTACACAAGTTATTTACATGTTAACATGTCCTTGTGATAAAATCTACATAGGCAAGACAAAACGTCAACTCCGCATAAGGATTGGTGAACACATCAGCAGTATTAAGAAAAAGGATGATGATCGTCCGATTCCCTTGCATTTTGCTAAATATCATAATGGTAATCCTAAGGGTCTTACCGTGAAGGGGATTTATGTTTTAAATTTGCCCCCTAGAAGGGGAGACTTTGATTCTATACTTCTCCAGAAGGAGAAGATGTGGACATACGGCTAGCCAGCGTCTAAGATGGACGCTTGAACTCACAGCTCCTCAGTGAGGGAGGACCACGGAGCGCCTACAGCCTGCCAGACACAGCGGACCCGGGCCATCTCTACCCCAGGGGACCAGCACAAGCTGGCCTACGATGTCCTGCAAACGGATGGGCGATCACACTCCTAAAAAGCTTACTACTTTCATGTTCCCGCCGGAGGCCCAGGTCAGTGACATACATGATGGTGGCGACCTTGCGGCATATACAGACCTCCCAGATGAATACCAGGGAGAAATGGACATAGCAGCACTACCGCTGTCCTCCACACTGGACAAAGAGTCAGATCCCCTCACTAACAGCCCAGACAAGGCCCGGATGCGGATGGATGCACCGATATCGTGGCCGCCTCAGGCACTAATATTATACCAGATGCTTCGCCCAGAGACATTGTTGTAGACAGAATTCATAGAATTGCAAAACCCTCCCATCTAGCAGCATCAGTACCACGGGATGTTCTCATGCGAATACACTTCTTTCACATAAAAGCAAGATTGTTGTATGAAGCAAGAAATAAAATCGCCTTTGCCACGCCCATTTGATGGAGTTCAGATATTCTCAGATCTCTTCAAGTACACGCTCCAGCTCAGAATAGACCTGAACCCTATCACCAAAGGCCTCCACAACCATAAAATCCTGTACAAGTGGCGATACCCCGTGACCCTCCTCATCACAAAGAATGGCACCACCCACACTGTCAGTGATCTGCAGAAAGGATTGCATCTCCTGCATGACTGAGGCATCATCCTAGAACCCCCAGCAAATACTGCCTATCCCCTACCACAGCGCAAAATACCACATCCTCGCCGCAACCAAGGAACCAAAGGATATCAACCTCAAATCAATACCTGACCAAGACAGGTTGACATCAACAATGCAAAATCTCCCTCACTGTTCATTGTTGAACACTCAGATCTTCTAACCCATTAACTGTTTCCCCCTACAGTGGCCTAGCTGATTTCAGCTTAAGTATAAGTTTGTTCAAGCCGCACCTACTCCTGCATAGACATGTGCGATTCGTTTCGTACGAATTCGTAATTCGTACGAATTTTTCGAAATTCGTACGAATTTACGAATCTGTAGTACGAATTTTTTTTTTTTACGAATTCCGTACGGAATACGAATTTTTTTTTACGAATCGTTACGAATCGTTACGAATCGTTACGAATCGTTACGAATCGTTAACGCGGCTAATGAATTGTTGGTTCTCATAACACAGAGAACAATTCGAATCCAACTACAAATATCGAATTTCAATTTCAAGTTACGAATCGTTACGAATCGTTATGAATAGTTACGAATCGTTACGAATCGTTATGAATAGTTACGAATCGTTAGTAAATCCAACTACCAATATCGAATTTCAACTAATTTGAACGAAATTATTATAGCAGATATAACGAATGAATTCGAATGACAAAGTGTCATTTTTGCAGAAAAAAAAAAAAGCGTAGGGGTCCCCCCAAATTCAATAACCAGGCCCTTCAGGTCTGGTATGGATATTAAGGGGGACCCCAGCCAAAAAAAAATAAAAAAAATGGCGTGGGGTCCCCCCCCAAATATCCATACCAGACCCTTCCGGTCTGGGATGGATTTTAAGGGGAACCCCGGACAAAAAAAAAAAAAAAAATGGCGTGGGGTCCCCCTCAAAATCCATACCAGACCCTTTATCCGAGCACGCAACCTGGCAGGCCGCAGGAAAGGAGGGGGGGACGAGAGCGCCCCCCCCCCGCCTGAACCGTACCAGGCCACATGCCCTCAACATTGGGAGGGTGCTTTGGGGTCCCCCCCAAAGCACCTTGTCCCCATGTTGATGAGGACAAGGGCCTCATCCCCACAACCCTGGCCGGTGGTTGTGGGGGTCTGCGGGCGGGGGGCTTATCGGAATCTGGAAGCCCCCTTTAACAAGGGGACCCCCAGATCCCGGCCCCCCCCCCCCTGTGTGAAATGGTAAGGGGGTACAAAAGTACCCCTACCATTTCACCAAAAAAGTGGCAAAAATGGTAAAAATGACAGGAGACGGTCTTTGACAATTCCTTTATTAAAATCTTCTTTCTTCTTTCTTCATCCTTCGGTTTCTTCATCTTCTCCTTCCGTCATCTTCTCCTTCCGTCATCTTCTTCCATCTTCTTCTTCCATCTTCTTCTTCCTTCGATTCGCTTCTTCTTCCTCCGGTCTTCTCGTCCTTCTCGTCCGGCGTCGTCCTTCTCGTCCGGCATCGTCGTCTCTTCTCGCAGGCCGCTCCTCGCAATGGGAGGCTCCCGCTCTGTGAGGCTCCGCTCCGGGTGACAGGTCTTTTATAACGAAGGCACCTGGTGACCCCGCCCCCTCTGACGCACGGGGACGTCATGTGGAATTCCCTATGGCTTTCCCCATGACGTCAGAGGGGGGGCGGGGTCACCGGGTGCCTTCGTTATACAAGACCTGTCACCCGGAGCGAAGCCTCACAGAGCGGGAGCCTCCCATTGCGAGGAGCGGCCTGCGAGAAGAGACGACGATGCCGGACGAGAAGGACGAGAAGACCGGAGGAAGAAGAAGCGAATCGAAGGAAGAAGAAGATGGAAGAAGAAGATGGAAGAAGATGCCGGAAGGAGAAGATGAAGAAAGGAAGACCAGAAGAAAGAAGAAAGAAGATTTTAATAAAGGAATTGTCAAAGACCGTCTCCTGTCATTTTTACCATTTGTGCCACTTTTTTAGTGAAATGGTAGGGGTACTTTTGTACCCCCTTACCATTTCACACAGGGGGGAGGCCGGGATCTGGGGGTCCCCTTGTTAAAGGGGGCTTCCAGATTCCGATAAGCCCCCGCCCGCAGACCCCCACAACCACCGGGCACGGTTGTGGGGATGAGGCCCTTGTCCTCATCAACATGGGGACAAGGTGCTTTGGGGGGACCCCAAAGCACCCTCCCAATGTTGAGGGCATGTGGCCTGGTACGGTTCAGGCGGGAGGGGGGGCCGCTCTCGTCCCCCCTCCTTTCCTGCGGCCTGCCAGGTTGCGTGCTCGGATAAGGGTCTGGTATGGATTTTATGGGGGACCCCACGCCATTTTTTTGGGCTAGGGTTCCCCTTAAAAATCCATCCCAGACCTCAAGGGTCTGGTATGGATTTTGAGGGGGACCCTACGCCATTTTTTTTTTTTTTTGGCTGGGGTCCCCCTTAATATCCATCCCAGACCTGAAGGGCCTGGTTATTGAATTTGGGGGGACCCCTACACATTTTTTTATCAATGACTTCAATGAATGACAGTTCTCTGTATTACGGATCCAACAATTCATTTGCCGGCAAATAGCTGCGACTCGATTTTAAATAGTTTTTTTTTCCTGCAAAAATGACACTGTGCGGGAACAGTTCTCTATATTAGATATACTGAATCTCGAATCATTCGAAGCATTCGTTATATCCGCTATTATAATTTCTTTCATATTAGTTGAAATTACATATTTGTTAGTTACAATACAACATTCGAATTGTTCTCTGTATTACGGGAATCGGCAATTAGCCGCGAGTGATTTTAAATGTCTTTTTTTCCTGCAAAAATGACACATTGTACAGAGAGAGTTGTAAACACAGGAAACCTGCGCCCTTCTATATACTATATACTCTATAGTATGCCTATGAATGGGGTCATGTTTCCCGTGTTTACAACTCTCTCTGTACAATGTGTCATTTTTGCAGGAAAAAAAAGACATTTAAAATCACTCGCGGCTAATTGCCGATTCCCGCAATACAGAGAACAATTCGAATGTTGTATTGTAACTAACAAATATGTAATTTCAACTAATATGAAAGAAATGATAATAGCGGATATAACGAATGCTTCGAATGATTCGAGATTCAGTATATCTGATATAGGGAACTGTTCCTGCACAGTGTCATTTTTGCAGGAAAAAAAAACTATTTAAAATCGAGTCGCAGCTATTGCCGGCAAATGAATTGTTGGATCCGTAATACAGAGAACTGTCATTCATTGAAGTCATTGATAAAAAAATGCGTAGGGGTCCCCCCAAATTCAATAACCAGGCCCTTCAGGTCTGGGATGGATATTAAGGGGGACCCCAGCCAAAAAAAAAAAAAATGGCGTAGGGTCCCCCTCAAAATCCATACCAGACCCTTGAGGTCTGGGATGGATTTTAAGGGGAACCCTAGCCAAAAAAAATGGCGTGGGGTCCCCCATAAAATCCATACCAGACCCTTATCCGAGCACGCAACCTGGCAGGCCGCAGGAAAAGAGGGGGGGACGAGAGCGGCCCCCCCTCCCGCCTGAACCGTACCAGGCCACATGCCCTCAACATTGGGAGGGTGCTTTGGGGTCCCCCCCAAAGCACCTTGTCCCCATGTTGATGAGGACAAGGGCCTCATCCCCACAACCGTGCCCGGTGGTTGTGGGGGTCTGCGGGCGGGGGGCTTATCGGAATCTGGAAGCCCCCTTTAACAAGGGGACCCCCAGATCCCGGCCTCCCCCCTGTGTGAAATGGTAAGGGGGTACAAAAGTACCCCTACCATTTCACAAAAAAAGCGTCAAAAATTGTAAAAATGACAGGAGACGGTCTTTGACAATTCCTTTATTAAAATCTTCTTTCTTCTTTCTTCATCTTCTCCTTTCTTCATCTTCTCCTTCCGGCATCTTCTTCCATCTTCTTCTTCCATCTTCTTCTTCCTTCGATTCGCTTCTTCTTCCTCCGGTCTTCTCGTCCTTCTCGTCCGGCATCGTCGTCTGTTCTCGCAGGCCGCTCCTCGCAATGGGAGGCTCCCGCTCTGTGAGGCTTCGCTCCGGGTGACAGGTCTTGTATAACGAAGGCACCCGGTGACCCCGCCCCCTCTCTGACGTCATGGGGAAAGCCATAGGGAATTCCACATGACGTCCCCGTGCGTCAGAGGGGGCGGGGTCACCAGGTGCCTTCGTTATAAAAGACCTGTCACCCGGAGCGAAGCCTCACAGAGCGCGAGCCTCCCATTGCGAGGAGCGGCCTGCGAGAAGAGACGACGATGCCGGACGAGAAGGACGACGCCGGACGAGAAGGACGAGAAGACCGGAGGAAGAAGAAGCGAATCGAAGGAAGAAGAAGATGGAAGAAAATGCCGGAAGGAGAAGATGAAGAAAGGAAGACCAGAAGAAAGAAGAAAGAAGATTTTAATAAAGGAATTGTCAAAGACCGTCTCCTGTCATTTTTACCATTTTTGCCACTTTTTTGGTGAAATGGTAGGGGTACTTTTGTACCCCCTTACCATTTCACACAGGGGGGGGGGGCCGGGATCTGGGGGTCCCCTTGTTAAAGGGGGCTTCCAGATTCCGATAAGCCCCCCGCCCGCAGACCCCCACAACCACCGGCCAGGGTTGTGGGGATGAGGCCCTTGTCCTCATCAACATGGGGACAAGGTGCTTTGGGGGGGACCCCAAAGCACCCTCCCAATGTTGAGGGCATGTGGCCTGGTACGGTTCAGGCGGGAGGGGGGGCCGCTCTCGTCCCCCCCTCCTTTCCTGCGGCCTGCCAGGTTGCGTGCTCGGATAAAGGGTCTGGTATGGATTTTGAGGGGGACCCCACGCCATTTTTTTTTTTTTTTTGGCCGGGGTTCCCCTTAAAATCCATCCCAGACCTGAAGGGTCTGGTATGGATATTTGGGGGGGACCCCACGCCATTTTTTTTTATTTTTTTTTGGCTGGGGTCCCCCTTAATATCCATACCAGACCTGAAGGGCCTGGTTATTGAATTTGGGGGGACCCCTACGCTTTTTTTTTTTTATGCAAAAAATGACACTTTGTCATTCGAATTCATTCGTTATATCTGCTATAATAATTTCGTTCAAATTAGTTGAAATTCGATATTGGTAGTTGGATTTACTAACGATTCGTAACTATTCATAACGATTCGTAACGATTCGTAACTATTCATAACGATTCGTAACGATTCGTAACTTGAAATTGAAATTCGATATTTGTAGTTGGATTCGAATTGTTCTCTGTGTTATGAGAACCAACAATTCATTAGCCGCGTTAACAATTCGTAACGATTCGTAACGATTCGTAACGATTCGTAACTTTACTAACGATTCGTAAAAAAAATTACGATTCGTCCGAATTTCGTATTTCGTACGAATTCGAACGGAATTTCGTACACGAATTACGAATTTTTTTATATACGAAACGGGACGAAACGAAACGAAACGAATTTTTTGGCAGTTCCCATGTCTACTCCTGCATTGACCAGCCTACGCCTAACAGGAAAGTTCAACGGTTTACCTGTTTTTTTTTTTACAGCTATTCTGACTTGTTGTTTTCTCCAGAGTTCCAATTCTCAGCTTAAAACGAAGCAGATCTTCCCACTCAGGGGGTTCACCAACTCAGGTCAAGTGAACCCTATCTTCAGCTCGCCTACCGCCACCTAACTGTAAGTGTTTATCGTTTTAGTTTCCACCCACACACCACCGGAACCCAACAATGTCGATCAACATTCTATCACTGAACACCAAGGGACTTAATCATCCTGCTAAACGACATTCCCTATGGCTCACTGCGGAAAAAATCCATAGTCATATCATCTGTATTCAAGAGACACATCTACTACCTCAATCAACAAACCTTTGTTCTAATGCCAAATACTCCCATATTTACCATTCTACTTACACATCAAAAAAAAGAGGAGTCCTCATAGCTATCAAAAACAACATAGACTTCCACCTGATACAAAATATTTCTGACTCCCACGGAAGATTCTTTTTTTTTTTTTAACTATATATATTTATTATGAAATTTTTACACATTTACATATAACATACGGAGTCAAAACGGCAAACAAACAGTAGACGATTAAGGGATAAGAGCAAAAAAAAAGAAAAAAATTAGATCATATTGTGAATATATTTTACCTCTCTCACCCCCCCTACCTTCCCACCCATATCTCCCCTCTTGCACCACCCATCCACCATTCACTCACCCGACTTTTCCTCCCCCCCCCCCCGCTACAGTTTTGTTTTTCCGCTTCATCTAGTAGAGACTCCATTATATTAGAAGTTAATATTTGTGTCCTTTTCGTACCATGGTTTCCACAGCAAGTGGAACTTATCGTAGCTCCCCTGTTTAATATAGGTTGTTCTCTCTTTGAGGATCACCCTCTCCATGTTTTGTTCCCATTCCTTGACTGATGGGGGAGTGGGGGACTGCCATTTCTGGGCAATAAGTTTCCTAGCCTGAAAGAGGCAACGCAAGATCGCTAGTTGAGTCTCCCCTGGCCTGCCCCTTCCCTGCCCCTTCCCTCCGCCCCCCCCCAGAACACATAGGATAGGATCTAAATCCAAATGAGTTTTAAAAATCTGGCCTATCCTAGCCACCACCTCGTTCCAATAACGATGTCATTTTGGGCATCTCCAAAACATGTGAATCAGATCTGCACCCGATCTCCTACCACATCTAGGGCATATGTCATCTTGCCTGCATCCAAATTTAAACAATTTTGCTGGGGTATAGTAAGCACAATAAATTAGAAAAAGGTGTGACATCTTCTCAGAGGGGGAGAGTGAAACCCACGGGGCAAGCTCAATTATCCTCTCCCATTGTGCATCCGACATGTTTCCCACATCCTTTCCCCATTTTACTTTGTGTGGACTTATTTGGGGCCCTTCCCGGCCCCCTTTATATAAGTGTAGGTATACTTTGGATATCAGCCCCTTACGAGTCTCAGCCCCCACTATACTCTGTAGTACCGGAATGCTGGATCATTCTAAGGTCGATTCTTTAAACTGTTCAGAGAGGGCGTGTCTTACTTGCAAATACCTAAAAAAGGACTTCTGGGGGAGCGCAAATTGGGTCCATAAATCCTGGAAGCTTCTAAGCTCCCCCTCGTGGTAGATCTGAGCAATATACTTTAGGCCCAATCTATCCCATTCTCTGATTATGCCCATTTTTTGTAGCTCACCCAGATTATTATTTTCCCACAGGGGGGAGTAAACTGTAAAACCGTTATACCCCAATATTTTTTTTGCCGTTCCCCAAGTTCTTGCCATCAAGTCCTGCGTAGGCAGCCCCTTCTGGAAAGTCCCTGCCTCTAATATCTCCACTAAGGAATTATGTACCGAGTTATAAAGGAGGATTTGCCATTCCCGTCCGTCTTTAGTAGCCTCACTTTGCCCAATATGTTGGAGCTGAGCGGCGACAAAATAACTAAAGGGATGGGGCAAGGCAACTCCTCACAATTTATTTGAAAGTTGCAAAGTATTGAGTATATATAGCAATTGAGGCATAAGTACCATTTTGATTAAGTTACAACGACCTGCTGGTGAAAGGGGGAGTTTTTTCCAAATTTAGATTTTCCCTTTAAATTTGCCGAGAAGTGGAATTAGATTCTCTGCTAAAAAAATTTTAGGGTCCCTTGAGATGGTTATACCTAAATACTTTATTTGGTGAACTATTTGGAGCTTCTCAGCCTCTTGAGGCAGAGGACTGCCCAATGGATCAATAGGCAATAGATTGGATTTTTCCCAATTTATCCTGAGACCTGACAGAAGTCCAAAGTCTTCAATTCTACACATGGTCTCACGTAATGAGCCCTGTGTGTCATTAAGCAGTAAAAGAAGATCATCTGCATAAAGTATCACTTTTTCTTCTAGATCACCACGTTTGAAGCCTTTTATTTCTGGGGCTGCTCTAAGGGAAAGGGCCAAAGGCTCAATTGCGAGGGCGAAAAGGAGGGGAGACAATGGGCATCCCTGCCTCGTCCCCCTCAACAATCGAAACCTGGATGAGAATTCATTATTCACTTTTACTCTTGCCCCAGGAGAGCCGTATAGAAGTCTCACCCATTTAACAAAGTTCGGACCAATCCGAAATTCTGTCAAAGTTCTGAACAAAAATTTCCACTCTAAGGTATCAAAGGCCTTGGCAGCATCTAAAGAAAGGACGGCCCTGTTGCCCCACTCTTCCGTAGGAATTCTAAGATTCAAAAAAAGCCGTCTGATGTTAATACTGGTGGACCTTCCCGGGATAAATCCCGATTGGTCAATGTGAACCAATTTATGAATAACTTTATTTAGCCTGGCTGCCAAGACCTTTGCTAAAACCTTCATATCTGAATTCAATAATGCTATAGGTCTATATGAGGCAGGGGATAGTGGGTTCTTATTATCCTTATGGATCACTATTATAGTCGATTCCATCATTGACAAGGGGAGTTCTCCCTTCACTGCCGAGGAGTTAAATACCTTCAACAGTTCAGGGAGAAGTACCTCCCTGTATCGGCGATAGATTTCGATGGGGAGACCATCCGGTCCAGGGGATTTCTGACTTGCCATCTCTCATATGGTCCGCTGTATCTCCTCCAGGGTGACAGGGCTGTCAAGGGCCGCCCTGTCCTCCTCAGAGAGACAGGGGACCGCCAAGCCCTCGAAAAATTTATCCGTCTCCTCAGTCATGTCAACTTGACTAGAATAGTATAAATTCTCGTAATACGAGCGAAAAATTTCCACGATCTCTGGTGTATATGTAGTTGACCTCCCTGATATTAATCATCGGTACAGTTGATGGGGGTGAGTTGGTTCTGATTAAATGAGCCAGCATTCTACTTATTCCTTCCCCCTCTCCGAATGCAGTTTGTTTCTGAAAATTTTTTTTTGTTCTGCTTTGGCCATTAGAATTAGGCGATATTCTTTTTGTGCTTTAGTCCAGTTCCCAAAATTTTCTGGGGTTGGATTATTTATATAATTAGCTTCTTCAGTTGTTACTTTACTTGCTGCAGACTCTTCCCCTGCCCTTGACTGTTTTTTTATTTTTGAGATCTGCTGGATCAGTAATCCTCGGAGGATAGCCTTGGTTGTGTCCCAGATTACACCCTGGGGAGCCGATCCATTGTTCAGGTCTATACATTCTCTCAGAGCAGTCAAAACCTCTTGGGGATCTCCCATAAGCTCCAGCCAAGAGGGATTAATTCTCCATTCCCGATAAATACTTCTTTCCCCTACATCTATTGAAGCAGTCAGTGGGGAATGGTCAGAAAAGCCCCGAGGCCTATATCTGATATTGTCTACCATATTAAACAAAGCGTCGTTACCTAGCATCATATCAATCCTAGACAGTGTTGAGTGTGTGCTGGAGAAGCAGGAATATCCCCTAATCCCGGGGTTCCTCAGTCGCCAAATATCTTTCAAGCCTATTTCTTCCAAAAAACGGGAAAAGTGGCCATCCGTTTGTCCCCCCCTGTTAATCCCCTGAGGTAGTCTATCTATGGACGGGTTCAGAACTGTATTAAAGTCGCCGATAGCCAATACCTGAAGACCCGGCCTCTCCAGCACAAACTCCATAAAGTCAAGGAGGACCTTAGTATCAAAGGGCGGGGGAACATAAACATTTGCCAGCAGGACGGCTTTATTCTCTATCTTGCAATGTAAGAATATATACCGTCCCTGTTCGTCAATCTTGGTTTGAATACACTTAAAGTTAATCCCCGAGCTAATCAGAATACTGACTCCTCTAGAGAAAGATGAGAAAGTCGAGTGAAACTGTTGAGCAAACTCTCCCCATCCGAATCTGGGGATAGAGACGTTAGTGAGATGCGTCTCCTGGAGGCACACAATAGAAGCACCATAGGATCTGACCATAGACAATGCAGCAGCTTTTTTCCCTATATCACCCAATCCCCTAGCATTCCATGAGCATAAAGTGACCATCTTCTTTCCAAATTGTGTTTTACTACTCATTAGTGAAAGTGAAATTCTATAGTGTCTACAATAACATTATTACTTAAACCCATACTCGATGGTACGTATAAAAAATGTGTTTTTGTCTTTCTATTTTTCTTACTTTTTCCCCCTGTGAGTAATGCTTTTGAAGTCTTACAAATTACATTTATCTTGTGAACGTGATTTTTTTGCCTGTATATATTTTACCCAATCAATCTTAAACCTTGTGTACATATTATTCCTCTCCCTCCCATCCCTCCATTCGTATCCAACATTCTTTTCCCAGTTATATCTCTTCCATTCTTCCATACCTTCCCATTCAGGTGCCTGGTAGCTCGTGGTGATCCAAGACTGATTCATTTTGATGAAGGTCAGTCGATCAACCGAGTCGGTGGACAGGCGCACCCTATGATCGGTGACAAATCCTCCAGCAGCACTGAATGTGCGTTCGGAAAGAACGCTGGAGGCAGGACAGGCCAGTAGCTCAATTGCATACTGTGCAAGCTCTGGCCAGTGATCCATCCTCAGGACCCAGTAAGCCAGAGGATTTTCGGTGGGAAAGGTGTCCAAGTCTGACCTTGCCCCAAGGTATTCCTGCACCATGTATATCAGACGCTGGCGATGGTTGCTGGAACCGATCATACCTTGGGGCTGCGGACTAAAAAATTGTCTGAACGCATCGGTCAGACGTCCACCTTCCCCACCGCTCCTTCTGCTACTGACCGAAGCCTCAGCAACTCGTCGCCCAGGACCAGGAGTTTGTAACCTCCCAGTTTCTGGGAACGCGTTGCACAGACCTTTCTGCAAGGCCTCCCTGAGATGTCTCATCCTCTGCTCCCTATGAGACGGCAAGATAAGGTCCGCAACCTTACCCTTGTACCGTGGATCAAGGAGAGTGTCCAGCCAGTAATGGTCCCTCTCCTTGATCCGAAGAACACGAGGATCCTTCCGCAGGCTTTGCAGGATCAGGGAGGCCATGCAGCGTAGGTTAGCTGAGGCATTCGGTCCGGAGTCTTCTGGGTCACTGAGGATGACACGATCGCCAGCCACCTCCTCCCAGCCACGTACAAGTCCACTGGTTTGTTGGGACTGTACATCATCCCTAAAAGACTGCTGCTGCTGATGCTGAGTGCCAGGCTCCACCTCCATGCTCACACAATCCTCCTCCTCCTCCTCCTCCTCCTCCTCCTCATCCTCTTCCTGTGTGATGGGTGGGACAGAAGGAACACTGTCCGGATAAAGGGTGCCTTGAGAGGCAAGGAAGTCCTCCTCTTCCTGCCTCTGTTCTGCCTCAAGTGCCCTGTCCATTATCCCACGCAGCGTATGCTCCAACAGGTGGACAAGAGGTACAGTGTCACTGATGCATGCACTGTCACTGCTCACCATCCTCGTGGCTTCCTCAAATGGTGAGAGGACAGTGCATGCATCCCTGATCATGCTCCACTGACGTGGGGAAAAAAAAACAAGCTCCCCTGACCCTGTCCTGGTGCCGTAGTCGCAAAGGTACTCATTGATGGCCCTCTGCTGCGTGTGCAGTCGCTGCAGCATGGCCAACGTTGAGTTCCACCTGGTGGGCATGTCACATATTAGGCGGTTCTTGGGCAGGTTCAGCTCCTTTTGCAGCTCAGTCAGCCGAGCACTGGCATTATAAGATCGGCGGAAATGCACACAGACTTTCCTGGCCTGCCTCAGGACATCCTGTAAGCCTGGGAACCTGCCCAAGAACCGCTGCACCACCAGGTTGAGGACGTGAGCCATACAGGGCACAAGGGTGAGCTGCCCCTGTCGCAGGGCGGAGAGGAGGTTGGTGCCATTGTCAGAAACGACCATTCCTGGCTTAAGCTGACGTGGCGTCAACCACCTCTCGGCCTGCCCCTGCAGAGCTGCCAGAACCTCTGGCCCAGTGTGGCTCCTGTCCCCCAAACACACCAGCGCAAGCACGGCATGGCATCTTTTTGCCTGCGTACTTGCGTAGCCCCTTGTACGCCTACGGTGCACCGCTGGTTCCGAGGACAGAGCACTGGAGGAAGAAGAAGAGGAGGGGGTGGAGGAGAGAGGTGTGTCACAACCAGTAGCAGTAGTAGCGTTTTGGAGGCATGGTGGCGAAACAACCTCCAACACTACTGCACCTTGTCCTGCATCCCTCCCAGCTGCCAATAGAGTGACCCAATGGGCCGTGAAAGAAAGGTAACGTCCCTGTCCATGCCTGCTGGACCATGAGTCAGCGGTAATATGCACCTTACCGCTGACCGCCCTGTCCAGCGAGGCATGGACATTGCCTTCCACATGCCGGTAGAGAGACGGAATCGCCTTCCGTGAGAAAAAGTGGCGTTTGGGAACCTGCCACTGAGGAACCGCACATTGAACAAACTCACGGAAGGGGGCCGAGTCTACCAACTGAAAAGGCAGCAGTTGAAGTGCTAGCAATTTAGCCAAGCTAGCATTCAACCGCTGGGCATGTGGATGGCTGGGAGTGTACTTCTTTCGACGGTCCAGCAGCTGGGGCAGGGAAATTTGCCTGCTACAATCGGACGTCGGTGTACTGCAAGTACTTGGTTGTGACACACCTAATTCTACACCTTCAGTCCTCTCACAGCAGCTTTCAGAGAGGACTGAAGGTGTAGTGGGGATGGAGATCCCAGCTGATGAGGAGCAAGGAGAGGTCCGCTTAGTTCTTTGGTGTGGGTCTTTTATGTGTGCCTGCCAACGAGCTGCATGGCAGGTCGACATATGTCTGCTCATGCTTGTGGTGCCCAAGCGGCTGATGTTTTGGCCACGCGAGATACGCTTGAGACAAATATTGCAAATAGCAGTGGTGCGATCTGATGCACTCGTCTCAAAAAAGGCCCACACCAAAGAACTTTTCTGATAACGTGCAGAGGCAGCGCCCTGCACAGGCGGAGCTCTGCGGTGTTGTACAGTTGCTGTGCTGGCCTCTAGCTGGCCTCCAGGGGGGATCCTGCCTCGTTGGACATGTGACGCCGCATCCTCCTCCTCCTCGTCCTCCTCCTCATCCTCTCTCCCTTCAGGCACCCACGTGGAGTCAGTGACCTCATCATCCCCTCCCTCTTCACCACTAGAGCAAACCTGGCAGTAAGCTGCAGCTGGTGGAACAGTACTGCCAGATTGCTGTCCTTCAGCATCCCCTCTCTCTGCGCGCACACTACTGACTTCCTCAAGCTGGGTATCATCATCCGAGCCTTCGAATCGTTGGGCATCCTCCTGGAGCATGTACCCAACACTGTGCTCAAAGAGTTCGGGGGACTCCTCAGGAGGACATGGTGGGTCTAGGGAAGGGGTGGCTGATGATGCCATTGAGTACGCGTTGGCAGCTGCTCTGCCAGTACCCTGAGCCTGGGTGAGAGAGGATGAGGAGGATGAGGAGGGCTTGGTCATCCATTCTACCAAGCCTTCAGCATGATGCGGCTCCACATGTCCAGCTGCCGAAAACAAAGACGCGCGTGTCCCATGGCCACGTGCTGATGACGATGCACGACCACGGCCACGGCCACGTCCACTAGAAACAGAGCCTGCCTGCCCTGTGTTCTTGGCTCTACACGCTCTGCCTCCCCTTGGCGGTCTTCCAGCCATTGTAGTCGGTAGTCCTGTGGGTGCTGCTGAGAAGAAAATATAGGAGCTCTGTGTGATGCCACTAACACACTAGAAGTCCTATAGGTGCTTCTGCAAAGAAAATATAGGAGCTCTGTGTGATGCCACTAACACACTAGAAGTCCTGTGGGTGCTGCTGAGAAGAAAATATAGGAGCTCTGTGTGATGCCACTAACACACTAGAAGTCCTATGGGTGCTTCTACAAAGAAAATATAGGAGCTCTGTGTGATGCCACTAACACACTAGAAGTCCTGTGGGTGCTGCTGAGAAGAAAATATAGGAGCTCTGTGTGATGCCACTAACACACTAGAAGTCCTATGGGTGCTTCTGCAAAGAAAATATAGGAGCTCTGTGTGATGCCACTAACACACTAGAAGTCCTATGGGTGCTTCTGCAAAGAAAATATAGGAGCTCTGTGTGATGCCACTAACACACTAGAAGTCCTGTGGGTGCTGCTGAGAAGAAAATATAGGAGCTTTGTGTGATGCCACTAACACACTAGAAGTCCTATGGGTGCTTCTGCAAAGAAAATATAGGAGCTCTGTGTGATGCCACTAACACACTAGAAGTCCTATGGGTGCTTCTGCAAAGAAAATATAGGAGCTCTGTGTGATGCCACTAACACACTAGAAGTCCTGTGGGTGCTGCTGAGAAGAAAATATAGGAGCTCTGTGTGATGGGACTAACACACTACAAGTCCTATAGGTGCTTCTGGGAACAAAATATAGGAGCTCTGTGTGATGGGACTAACACACTACAAGTACTATAGGTGCTTCTGGGAACAAAATATAGGAGCTCTGTGTGATGGGACTAACACACTTCAAGTCCTATAGGTGCTTCTGGGAACAAAATATAGGAGCTCTGTGTGATGGGACTAACACACTACAAGTCCTATATGTGCTTCTGGGAAGAAAATATAGCTCTGTGTGATGGGACTAACACACTACAAGTCCTATAGGTGCTTCTGGGAACAAAATATAGGAGCTCTGTGTGATGGGACTAACACACTACAAGTCCTATAGGTGCTTCTGGGAACAAAATATAGGAGCTCTGTTTGCTGCCAGTGCCTGCCACGAACACACTACAAGTCCTATAGGTGCTTCTGGGAACAAAATATAGGAGCTCTGTTTGCTGCCAGTGCATGCCACGAACACACTACAAGTCCTATAGGTGCTTCTGGGAACAAAATATAGGATCTCTGTTTGCTGCCAGTGCCTGCCACGAACACACTACAAGTCCTATAGGTGCTTCTGGGAACAAAATATAGGATCTCTGTTTGCTGCCAGTGCCTGCCACTAACACACTACAAGTCCTATAGGTGCTTCTGGGAACAAAATATAGGAGCTCTGTTTGCTGCCAGTGCCTGCCACGAACACACTACAAGCCCTATGGGTGCTTTTGGGGTGCAGTGCTGTACTAACAGCACTGCGGTTGGTACTACTGAAATACTGTACTAACAGTAAGACATGCACCAGACTAACCCCCAGCAGCAGCTAAAAACACACTAACCACATGGTCATTCTCAGGAACCCGAGATTTTAGCACAAATTGAACAGAAGAGGAGGGCACTGGACGCTATCCTCTCTGAGCAAACCGAAAAAGCATTGAGATGGTCTAAGGCCAAATTTCTCTTGTATAGTAATTCCTCATCGACCATGTTTGCGAGAAAGCTGAAGCAATCCACACAACCTACTCACACATACAGACTACGAGACAGAAAGGGAGACCTCACAACTCACCCCAAAACTGTGCTACAAATATTTAAGACCTATTACCAGTCCCTTATGGAGGCTCCTAGCCCGCCCGCCCCCTTAGGCCCTCAACATGGCTAGAATCAACCTGGTTACCGAAATTGACAGCGGATCAATTAGAGTCTTTAAATGCCCCCTGTACTGAGGAGGAAGTAAAAACCGTTATTTCCTCTCTTAAAACTGCAAAGACCCCCGGCCCAGACGGCTTCTCAGCCATGTACTATAAAAAATTTGCTGACTTACTGGCTCCTAGACTGACCAAACTATATAACAAGGTCCTCTCTGGTGAACCCTTCCCAAAGGACATGCTGATGGCCAATATGTCCCTAATACCTAAACCAGGGAAGGATCATACCCTCCCCCAAAACTTTAGGCCCATTTCGGTCATTAATAATGACCTAAAGATATTTAGCCGTATTTTAGCGGACAGACTAGCGACCAATATCACATCCCTAATCTCCCCAGACCAGACAGGATTCATCCCAACAAGACAGATAACGGACAACATTCGCCTAGCCACCAACATTATCCAGGACGCCAACCTTCACTCGAGAAAAGTCCTTATGCTTAGCCTTGACATTAATAAAGCCTTTGACAGTGTCCTATGGCCCTACCTAGACAAAATTCTACACAGATTTGGAATCGTTGGTAGATTTGTTAATGGTTTCCATGCTCTATATAATAACCCCCAGACGTGTATAAAACTCCCAGGTTGCTCCTCAGATTACTTTACCCTTGGACGAGGCACTAGACAGGGCTGTCCTCTGTCCCCCTTATTGTTCGCTTTAGCGATTGAACCCCTGTCTAGATATATAGCCTCCAATCCCAACATAAAAGGGTATGAAAAATGCGCATCCTCATACAAATTAAGCCTTTACGCAGATGATGTCCTGCTCTTCTTGACTGACCCCCTAACCTCCCTCCCCAACCTTTTAGTGGCCTTGGAGGAGTTTCAACTGGAATCTGGCCTGGGGGTGAACCCATCCAAGTGTGTAGCCATGCCTATTAATTTACCGCACCGGCTGGTGACATCCTTGAAGAGTAGTTTTAATTTCTCCTGGTCCCCTCAATCCTTACAATACCTAGGAGTAAAACTGGCCCCCACCCTTAAGATGATTTATGCACAAAACTACCCACAGGTCTTTACCACAATCAAAAGCTTGTTAAACCAATGGGCCCCATACCATATCTCATTTTTAGGCCGTATTCAGGCAGTCAAGATGTCTATCCTCCCGAAACTGTTGTTTTATTTTAGGGCCCTCCCACTGTACGTGCCCCGAGCCACAATTGGGCACTTGCAGTCGGAACTGATGAAATTCATTTGGAAAGATAAGAGACCCAGACTTAGCAGACACATGATGTATAGAACCAGGGCTGGGGGGGGTTTGAGCTGCCCCGACTTGTGGAAGTACTTCCTGGCGGCAAGATTGGTCCAGCATGCCCAATGGCATTTCCCATCCCCTTGTACCCCCTGGATACGCTTTGAGCAAGACTCGATTAAACCATACTACCTCCCAGGGATTCTATGGTCTGCCCAATCAAACCAAAGAGATATCGCAGCTCTTAATGGGGTGGTGGGGCAGTCTCTCTACCTCTGGACCCTGTATGGGGATAAGTTTGGTCTGTCCTCTAAACCAGCTCCTCTATCTTCCTTCCTGGGGGACCCTGGCTTTCCGGGGGCCTTTGGGACGGAATCTAATTTTGCACACTGGTCCTCTCGGGGCCTGGTAACCCTACGCTCTCTATGTCAGGGGAGGAACTTCCGTTCCTTTGAGGACTTGAACCAGAATTGGGGTATCCCCCATTCAGAGTTCTACAAATACTTACAGATTCGCCACTATTTCCAGAACTCAATAGCGCAGTGGAGAGCAGCCCCTAAAACTGCATTTGAGGCACTTTGTCCTGAGGGGTCCAGGGGTGGAGGGGTGATCTCGGCAATCTACTGTCACCTTAACGACTTCAATTCAGAGCCTAAATCACAGGCCATGTTAGCATGGGAGACGGACCTAGCACTGACTATCACATCGGATGAATGGTGTGACATGATAGGTAATATGCATAAATGTACGCGCTCAATTGCTGTAAAGGAGACAGTGGTTAAATTACATACTAGATGGTACTACACCCCGTACAAACTAAATAGGATGTTCCCTCTGGTCTCAGACAGGTGCTTCAGGGGCTGTGGAGAGGAGGGCTCTCTCCTCCACACCTTCTGGAGCTGTAAACACTTGGACCCCCTTTGGAGGAAAGTTTCGGAAAAGATACAGCAGATCACTGCCAATGACATTGCCCTCACAGCTCGTATATGCATTCTTTTTGACGACATCCCGGGAACCCTGCCCGCAGAACAGAAATTAATACACACACTATTCAGCGCAGCGCACTGGGCCATAGCTATGAACTGGCGGAAGGCGGTAGTACCCTGGCCGCAAGTCATTTACCGCATGGACTCTATAAAACTGATGGAACGCATTCATCACACACTTATGGACTCCATGCCGGCCTTTGAGAAGAAATGGGACCCCTGGCCTACCCCGGGGCAGGCAGATCGCCTTGCCCCGGGGTAGTCACACAAACTATCAGAGTTTGATAGCTTTGCCTACTCAATAGATGAAAATGTCTAGAAAAGGGCTTTATTCGTACATATACAGCAATATTGCAAGTATGCAGTGCACGTCAACACTTACTCTATTTTATTTTGTTTTTAGTTATCCTATAGTTTCTGTTTTTGGTTGTTGGCACAATTTTGTTTGCCTTATTCATGTTCAACAGTACTATCCAACAGGAATATTTGATTCTGTGTAATGATGGCATTATAAGTTTTCATGTCATTTGGACATTCACATCTGTCACCGATGCTCCATGGACTGTGCTTGCTTGGAAAGAGCTTTACTTGTAACCGAGATAGGATCACGGTCGTTGTTCTCTTTGACACACTGTTTGTACATCATTATGACTTTAAAAGTACGTACTATACTGTATATTCTTGTACATTTTCTCAATAAAAGTTTGTAAACAAAAAAAAAAAAAAACACACTAACCAGCAGCAGCAATGGACGATCAATGACAGGTAGCAATGGTTTAGCAAAGTAGAGCAAATCTTTCTAAATGAATCTAGCAAAGAGTGACACAGAATCAGCCTGCACTCTCCTAAAGCCGGAACGCATGTGACCGGCGCCGACGGCGTGGCGGCCTTTTAAATGAGGGGGGCGTGTACTAAAGCCCCTGAGCTGTAATTGGCTACAGGCGTCCTGCCTGTAGCCAATTATGGCTCTCCGAGTTTCCGGCGCTGTGATTGGCCAAGCATGCGGGATCACAGTGCATGCTTGGCCAATCATCAGCCAGCAATGCACTGCGCCGGCCGCGCCGGCCGCAATGCATTGCGGGGCCGCTCGCATCACACGAATGTGATGCGAGCGGCCAAAATAGTTCTGGGCTCGCCGAGCGAGCGAACACCCGGTGCTCGATGCGAACATGGGTTCGCATCGAGCACCGGGCCCATCCTTAGTGGTGGTGTTGCCACAACACTGCAACCCCTCACAGATACTCTAGTTGAGTGCAGGAACGTGCCCTGCTTCAAAATATTACAGCAAAAATTGTAGTTAGACATCCCTGTTAAACAGGGGCAGAAACATTGGGCTTTAGGCACCGATGGTGGTGCCCATAACAGGATAGCCACTCAGAATCAGCATAGGCAGTCTTCAAGGGATCTTACATTCATAAAACATTTTTTATCGGTTACATCAGCATCAGGTGCCTGGTAGCTGGTGATCCAAGACTGATTCATTTTTATGAAGGTGAGCCGACCAACCGAGTCTGTGGACAGGCTCACTCTGTGATCGATTACAAAGCCTCCAGCAGCACTGAATGTGCGTTCAGATAGAACGCTGGATGCAGGACAGGCCAGTAGCTCAATTGCATACTGTGCAAGCTCTAGCCAGTGATCCGTCCTCAAGACCCAGTAACCCAGTGGATATTTGGTTGGAAAAGTCTCCAAGTCTGATCTTGCCCCAAGGTATTCCTGCACCATGTAAATCAGATGCTGGCTATGGTTGCTGGAACCGATCAGACATTGAGGCTGCAGACTAAAAAATTGTCTGAACGCATCGGTCAAACGGCCACCTTCTCCAACTCTCTTATGACTGACCGAAGCCTCAGCAACACGTTGTCCAGGAGGACCAGGAAATTGTAACCTCCCAGGTTCTAGAAACGCATTGCACAAACCTTTCTGCAAGTCCTCCCGAAGATGTTTCCTCCTCTTCTCCCTCTGCGAAGGATGGATACGTTCTGCAACCTTACCCTTGTAACGTGGATCAAGAAGGGTTGCCAGCCAGTACTGATCCCTCTCCTTGATACCACGAATCCGAGGGTCCTTTCGCAGGCTTTGCATTATAAGGGAGGCCATGCAGTGTAGGTTTGCTGAGTCATTTGTCCAGAGTCCTCTGGGTCACTAAGGATGACCTGATCCGCAGCCACCTCCTCCCAGCCACGTACAAGTCCATGGGTTTCTGGGGACTTAAAAAGATCCCTTGAAGACTGCTGCTGATGCTGAGTGCCAGGCTCCACCTTAATGCTGACACAATCCTCCTCCTCTTTCTGTGTGGTAGGTGGGCCTGCAGGAATACTGTCTGGATAAAGGGGGCCGTGAGAGGTAAGGAAGTCCTCCTCTTCCTCCCTCTGTTCTGCCTCAAGTGCCCTGTCCATTATATCATGCAGCGTGTGCTCCAACAGGAAGACAAGAGGGACAGTATCACTGATGCATGCACTGTCACTGCTCACCATCCTTGTGGCCTTCTCAAATGGTGACAGGACAGTGCATGCATCCTTGATTATTAGCCACTAGCGTGGCAAAAAAAAGCCAAGCTCCCCTGACCCTGTCCTGGTGCCATACTCACACAGGTACTCATTGAAGGCCCTCTGCTGCATGTGCAGCCACTGCAACATTGCCAACGTTGAGTTCCACCTGGTGGGCATGTCACAAATGAGGCGGTTCTTGGGCAGGTTGCATTCCTTTTGAAGGTCAGCCAGCCGAGCACTGGTATTATATGACTGGCGGAAATGCCCACAGACTTTCCTGGCCTGCCTCAGGAGATCCTGTACAAGAACCGCTGCACCACCAAATTAAGGACATGAGCCAAACAGGGAACATGGGTCAAGTGTCCCTGTCGGAGGGCGGAGAGGAGGTTGGTGCCATTGTCGCAAACCACCATTCCTGGCTGAAGCTGGCATGTCGTCAACCACCTCTGAACCTGCCCCTGCAGAGCTGCGAGAATCTGTGCCCCAGTGTGGCTCCTGTCCCCTAAACAGACCAACTCAAGCACCGCATGGCATCTTTTTGTCTGAGTGCTTGCGTAGCTCCTAGAATGCCTACGGAGCACCGCTGGTTCCGAGGACAAATCTGCACAGGAATAGGCCATAGAGGAAGAAGAGGCGGGGGAGGAGAGAGGTGTGGCAGAATCACCCCTACCATCATTTTGGAGGCATGGTGGCGGAACAAGCTCCAACATTACTGCACCCTGTCCTGCATCCTTCCCAGCTGCCAGCAGAGTTACCCAGTGCGCCATGAAAGAAAGGGAACGTCCCTGTCCATGCCTGCTGGACCATGAGTCAGCTGTAATATGCACCTGACCGCCCTGTCCAACGAGGCCAAGACACTGCCTTCCACATGCCGGTAGAGAGCTGGAATGGCCTTCCAAGAAAAAAAATGGCGTTTGGGAACCTGCCACTGAGGTACCGCACATTCACAAATTCTCGAAAGGGGGCAGAGTCTACCAGCTGAAAAGGCAGCAGTTGGAGTGCTAGCAATTTAGCCAAACTAGCATTCAGCCACTGAGCATGTGGATGGCTGTGACCAAATTTTCTTTTGACGGTTTAGCAACTGGGGTAGGGAAATTTTCCTGCTACAATCGGATTTAGGTGTAGCTAGCTAATTCTACACCTTCATTTCTCTCAGTGCAGGTCTTTGAGAGAACTGAAGGTATAGTGGGGTTGGAGATCCCAGATGATGAGGAGCAAGGAGAGGTCTGCCTTGTTCATGGTGTGGGTCTTTTAAGTACTGTTGCCAACGGACTGCATGGGAGCTCGACATATGTCTGGTCGAGCATGTGATGCCCAAGCGGCTACTGTTTTGGCCACGCTTGATATGCTTCAGACATATGTTGCAAACAGCAATGGTGCGATCTGCTGCACTCCTCTCAAAAAAACCCACACCAAAGAACTTTTGAAAAAACGCGCGGAGTCAGTAGCGCCCTGCACATGCGGAGCTCTGTGGTGTGATGCAGTCGGTTGGCTGTCCTTAAGCTGGCCCCTGGAGGGCATCCTGCCTCGTTGGAGATGTGCCTCCTCCTCCTCCTCTCTTCTATCAGGCACCCACATGATAGCATAGATTATTGGACAGCTGACCACGCTTGGTAATCCACAGCGACCTCGTCAGAATTCTGGAGACCCCAATGACACACACAACAGGCAGCTTTCATGTGCAAAGTGAGTCTGAACTCTTTATTAAGAATGATATTTTTATATGTGAGTTACAAAACAGAGGGGAGTGGGTAAACTAGCTCCTAAGTTTCTAAGGGATAACCAGGATTCTACAGAGAGATTTTTTTCATGATTCATTTTAAGCAGCTGAAAGGAATTTACAAAGATAGATTATCTTCAAGACTAACTACCTAGAGTCAGCCTAAACACAATGGGGCTGATTTACAAAGCATTTGCGCCATGAGTTGCGGCGCACGCCGATGCGCAGCGGTCGCTTTCTTATTCACAAAGCATTTGCGTCTGTAACACAGCGCAATTCCCTATTTACTATGAGCATGCTGGCGCACGGGCGGCCACGATCTGTGCGCCGATATAGACCTGGTGCACGCATTCTTCAACTCAGAATTAAAAGAAGCTGGAAGTGGCAATATTATGGGGGTGATGTGGGTGATGTGAGGAAGTATAGATATGACTGTCCAAGTAACAAATATACCCAAAATAGAACGGATAATTAACTTTCTATGAGCAAGCTTGCTGCGCCTGCAAATACACTTGGAACTGCGCTAGGTCAATTTATGTACTGCGCATGCGCAAGCGGCATTTGTGCCTGTTCAAGTGCTCTGGTTCACTGTCCCGGCAAAATCTTAGTAAATGTCAAGCCATGTAGGTTCATTTGCATAAGTTGAACAGGCGCACCTCTCAACTTGACTTTTTTTTTTTTTTTTGCTCTGGTTCAATTCTATGTTTTTTTTAAGGCTATTTGCACACAGGTCATGTTAGCATTAAGAAAATAATAAAATGAAGAAAAAAAAAAGCGTGGGGGTCCCTCGAAAATTCCATATCAGGCCCCTCAGTCTGGCATGGATATTAAGGGGAACCCCACGCCAAAAAAAAAAATGGCGTGGGGGTCCCTCTCAAAATCCATACCAGGCCTTTATCCGAGCACGCAAACTGGCAGGCCACAAAAGAGGGGGGATAAGAGAGCGCCCCCCCTCCTGAACTTTACCAGGCCCCATGCCCTCAACATTGGGAGGATGCTTTGTGGCCCCCCCTAAAGCAACTTGTCCCCATGTTGATGAGGACAAGGGCCTCATCCCGACAACCCTGGCCGGTGGTTGTGGGGGTCTGCGGGCGGGGGGCTTATCGGAATCTGGAAGCCCCCTTTAACAAGGGGACCCCCAGATCCTCCCCCTGTGTGAAATGGTAAGGGGGTACAAAAGTACCTCTACCATTTCACCAAAAAAGTGACAAAAGTGTTAAAAATGACGGGAGACGGTCTTTGACATGTCCTTTATTAAAGTCTTCTTTCATCTTCTTTCTTCTGGTCTTCTTCCTTCTTCCTTTCTTCATCCTTTGGTTTCTTCATCTTCTTCTTCCTCCGATCTGCTTCTTCTTGCTCCGGTGTTCTCGTCCGGCATCTTCCTCCACTGCGTCTCTTCTTCGTTCTCGGGCTGCTCCGTGCAATGGGAGGCTCCCGCTGTTTGACGCTTCTCTTCTTCTGACAGGTCTTATATAGCGGCGGGCGGGGCCACCCGGACATGGACCGAACGTCAGGCGAGAGTGGAGGCCATTCAATGGTATGAATTTCTTCATCCTCCAGGAATTGGCTGCATACTCTCACCACATGAGGCTGGGCATTTTCGTGCACCAGGAGGAACCCAGGACCCTCTGCACCAGCGTAGGGTCTGACAATGGGTCCAAGGATTTAATCCCGATACCTAATGGCAGTCAGGGTGCCATTGTTTAGCCTGTAGAGGTCTGTGTGTCCCTCCATGAATATGCCTACCCAGACTATCACTGATCCACCACCAAACCGATCATGCTGAGCAATGTTACAGGCAGTATAATGTTCTCCACAGCTTCTCCAGACCCTTTCACGTCTGTCACATGTGCTCAGGGTGAACCCGCTCTCATCTGTGAAAAGCACATGGTGCCAATGGTGGACCTGCCAATTCTGGTGTTCAATAGCAAATGCAATTCGAGCTCCAAGATGCCTTGTAGTGAGCACAGGGCTCACTAGAGGACTTTGGGCCCTCAGGCCACCCTCATGAAGTCTGTTTCTGATTGTTTGGTCAGAGACATTCACACCACTGGCCTGCTGGATGTCATTTTGTAGGGCTTTGGCAGTGCTCATCCTTTTCCTCCTTGCACAAAGGAGCAGTTACCGGTCTTGCTGATGGATTAAGGACCTTCTACACCCCTGTCCAACTCTCCTAGAGTAACTGCCTGTCTCCTGGAATCTCCTCCATGTTCTTGAGACTGTGCTGGGAGACACAGAAAACCTTCTGGCAATGGCACGTATTGATGTGCCATTCTGAAGGAGTTGGACTGCCTGTGCAACCTCTATAGGGTCCAGGTATCGCCTCATGCTATCACTTGTGACACTGACCATAGCCAAATGTAAAACTAGCGAAAAACTTTAATAAAAGGTAAGTAGGGAAAAAAATGTCAGTGGCCTCCACCTTCATGTTTTGGAGGTTGTCTCATTGTTGCCCATCTAGTGCACCAGTTGTATATTTCATTAACACCAAAGCACCTGAAACTGATTAACACCCCACTCTGCTACTTAACTGACCAGATCAATATATCAGGAGTTTAATTGACTTGATGCTATACTCTAATTAAAAAGTGTTCCATTTTTTTGAGAAGTGTATTCACAAACCACCTTATTTGAATTCCAGATAGCCAGGATCTTACTTTGTTTAAATGGATTTCAAGTTATAAGGTAAAAAAAAAATGTAAATATCCTTTGCTAAACTAAAAATCCAAATCTCAACAGTATAATGTCTGTACGGGACTAGGGAAGAGCTTGATGTTCGACTTAAGTTGGACTCTGCCTGGGCCCAGGAATGAAATGCTGCCCCCCCCCCAAAAAAATCACGCCCACCAAAAGGCCCCCACAGGGGGGTATTAGACACAGGCAGGGGTGGCAGGGGGTTAGACACAGGCAGGGGTGGTGGGGGGTTAGACACAGGCAGGAGTGGTGGGGGTTAGTCACAGCAGGGGTGGCGGGGGGTTAGACACAGCCAGGGGTGGCAGAGGGTTAGACACAGGCATGGGTTACGGGGGGTTAGACACAGGCAGTGGTGGTGGAGATGGGATTAGTGGCACTGGCACTTACTTTCTCTCAGCATCAGCCATGCCTCCAGCGATCCCTCTTTAAACATGGGGTCTTCTTTTCAGCAGAAAGCTCCTCTCCTTTAGGCTGTTGGTCATCAGCTGACTTTCTCTTGTCCCGACATGTCAGCAGCAATGGGGGGGAGCTGTGGAGAGCATGGGCGGGCGCGCATCTGTGCAGATATGGCAGTGAGGGTTCTGCCATTACCTCTAAAAGCAGCGGCGCCGGGCCATTCACACAGTGGGATAAGGAGCAGGGCGGGTGGGTGTTGCGTAGCCAGTGTACGGGACCACTGTATTCTTGGGCGTCAATGTGCCGCCCCTCAGAACCTGAGGTAGGGCCGGCCCTGGTTGGACTCAAACATCGGGTGTTCGCCTGTTTGCCGAACAGCGAACATTATGCAGTGTTTGTTGTAAATTTGAAAGCCACGGAACACCGTTAAAGTCTACGGGACACTAACATGAAAAACCAAGAGTGCTCATTTTAAAGGCTTATATACAGGTTTTTGTCATAAAAAGTGTTTGGGGACCCAGGTCCTGCCCCACGGGACATGTATCAATGCAAAAAAAAAGTTTTAAAAACTGAGTTTTTTTTCAGGAGCAGTGATTTTAATAATGGTTAAAGGGAAACAATAAAAATGAAATATTCCTTTAAATATCGTGCCTGGGGGTGTCCTTGGTATGCCTGTAAATTAGTGCATCTTTCCGTGTTTAGAACAATACCACAGCAAAATGACATTTCTAAAGGAAAAACTCTAATTTAAAACTGCTCACAGCTGTAATGAATTGTCAGATCCCAGCAATAGAGATAAAAATCATTGAAAAAAATGGCATGGGGACCTGGGTCCTGCCCCAGGAGACATGCATCAATGCAAATTTTTTTAAAAACTGAAGTTTTTTCAGGAGCAGTGATTTTAATAATGCCTAAAGTGAAACAATAAAAATCAAATATTCCTTTAAATATCGTGCCTTGGGGGGGGGGGTCCTTAGTATGCCTGTAAAATAGCGCATTTCCCCGTGTTTAGAACAATACCACAGCAAAACATTTAAAACTGCTTGTGGCTGTAATGAATTGTTGGATCCCGGCAATAGAGATCAAAATCATTGAGAAAAACGGCATGGGTTTCCCGCCGTCCATTACCAGGCCCTTTGGGTCTGGTATGAATATTAAGGGGAACCCTGCACCAATATTTAAAAAAAAAAAAATGGGTGGGAGTCCCCCCACAATCCCCACCAGGCCCTTCAGGTCTGGTATGGATATTAAGGGGAACCTTGTGACAATTTTTTTATTTAAATGGCATAGGGGTCCCCCCAAAATTCATACCAGGCCCTTCAGGCCTGGTATGGATTTTGAGGGGAATCCTGCGCCAAAATTAAAAAAAAATTGCATAGGGGTCCCTCCCAAAATCCATACCAGACCCTTATCCAAGCATGCAACCTGGCAGTCCGCAGGAAAAGGGGGGGATGAGAAAGTGTCCCCCCTCTTGAACCATACCAGGCCACATGCTCTCAACATGGGGAGGATGCTTTGGGGTCCCCCCAAAACACCTTGTCCCCATGTTGATGGGAACAAGGGCCTTGTCCCCACAACCCTTGCCTGGCGGTTGTGGGGGTCTGTGGGTGGGGTGCTTATCTGAATCTGGAAGCCCCCTTTAACAAGGTGACACCCAGATCCCGGCCCCCCCATGTGAATGGGTATCAGGTACATTATACCCATGCACCTTCACCAAAAAAAGTGACAAAAATTGTAAAACTGACAGTAGACAGTTTGGGACAAATCCTTTATTAAAAAAATAAAAAATAAGAATGTCCCGCAATGTAAATCCATCGTCCATCACGCCGCCTGACGAACGAAAAAACAAAATGCAACTCCACCTCCATGGGAGGCTCCCGCCGACTGAAGCCTCTTTGCGATGACAGCTGTCCACGTGACGTCAGAGGAAAAAGCGGGGTCATCTGTTTACATCACCAAGTGGCCCCGCCTTCCTCTGACATCACGTGGCATCAGTAATAGGGCAGGGTCACCTGATTACGTCACTCAGCTATATAACAGCTGTCATCACGAAGAGGCTTTAGTCGACGGGAGCCTCCCATTGAGGTTTTTTGGGGGGGGGGGGGGTTTGGTTTGTCTGGCGGCGTGATGGATGATGGCTTTACATCGTGGGATATTTTTATTTTTTAATAAATGATTTGACCTAAATTGTCTACTGTAATTTTTACTATTTTTGACACTTTTTTGGTGAATGTGTAGGGGTACATATATATATATATATATATATATATATATATACCCCATACCCATTCACATGGGGGACCGGGATCTGGGGTACTCCAGATTCCGATAAGCCCCCACCCGCAGGCACCCACAACCACTGGGCAAGGGTTGTGGGGACGAGGCACTTGTTCCCATCAACATGGGGACAAGGTGTTTGGGGGGGGACTCCAAAGCATCCTCCCCATGTTGAGGACATGTGGCCTGGTATGGTTCAGGAGGGGGGTGATCTCTCTCACCCCCCTTTTTCTGCAGCCTGCCAGGTTGCATGCTCGGATAAGGGTCTGGTATGGATTTTGGGGGACCCCTACCCCATTTTTTTTTAAATTGGTGCAGGGTTCCCCTAATATCCATACCAGACCTGAAGGGCCTGGTGTGGATTTTGGGGGGACCCCACGCATTTTTTTTTACATTTTGGTGCGGGGTGCCCCTTAATATTCATACCAGACCCAAAGGACCTGGTAATAGACTTGGGGGGAACCCAATGCCATTTTATTCAATGATTTTTATCTATATTGTCAGGATCCTACAATTCATTATAGCTGCAATCAGTTTTAAATGAGATTTTTTCTTTTAGAACTGTCATTTTGCTGTGGTATTGTTCTAAACACGGGGAAGATGTGCTACTTTACAGGCATACTAGGGACACCTCCCAGGCACAATATTTAAAGGAATATTTCATTTTTATTGTTTCACTTTAAGCATTATTAAAATCCCTGCTCCTGAAAAAACATCTGTTTTTAAAACTTTTGTTGCATTGATACATGTCCCCTGGGGCAGGATCAGGGTCCCCAAGCACTTTTTATGGCAATAACTTGCATATAAGCCTTTAAAATTAGCACTTTTGATTTTTCATGTTCGTGTTACATAGACTTTAATGGTGTTCGCTTGTAGGGATGGGCCAAACGGACCCCTGTTCGGTTCGCACCAGAACTTTTGAAAACTGCGAATGTTCGGACCCGAATAACAAACTCCATTAAAGTCAATGGGACCCGGACGGCAAAAATCAAAAGTGCCCAATTTGAAGGTTTATATGCAAGTAATTGGGCATACAATGATTATAGGAGCCGGGTCCTGCCCTCAGCAATGATTTTTCGATTTTTAAAGTGAAAGCATAAAAATGAAAAATTCCTTCCAATGTAGTGCCTGGGGGTCCCCGTATACCCGGACACACGAGCGGATTTTCCGTTGGAAAAATCTTGGATGTTTTTTCCGATGGTATTCTGCTCAAGCTTGGCTTGCATACACACGGTCACACAAAAGTTTGTTGAACTTTCAACCGTCAAGAACGCGGTGACATACAACACTACGAAGCCGAGAAAATTAAGTTCAATGCTTCCAAGCATGTGTCGAATTGTTTTCAAGCATGCGTCGGAATTGGAACAGACGATCGGAATTTCCAATAAAAACGTTTTCCGTCGGAAAAATTGAGAACATGCTCTCAAACTTTTGCTGGTGGAAATTCGGCCAGCAAAAGTCCGATGGAGCATACACATGGTCGCATTTTCCGATGAAAAGGTCTTTTGCTGGACAAAATCCGATTGTGTGTATGCGGCATTATTCTACCTGTAAAGTGGCAGATCTGTACCATGTCTAGAATCTGCTGCAGCAATAATTGCATTTATAAAGCCAAAAATGTTTTTTTTTTTCCTGCAAGCTGCCTTTAGTTTGCTCAGCAACAGCTGGGAAGCCAGTGTGTATGATGAGTGCACTGGGAACAAGATTAGAGATTTTTTCTGTAAAAATTGGTCTTTGGGTGTCGGTGGCCCCTTCCTACTGTAACCCTATACAGGAAATCTTGATGAAAGCAAGAATTGGCCTTGCTATAATAAAAATTGCAATGATATGCACCTGTCAAACAGGTGCAGAAAAATTGCTATTAGGGTGTCGGTGGTGCCTTCCCCCCGTAACCCAATAGAGGTACTCTTGATGAAAGTAAGAATTGGCCTTGCTGTAAAAAATTGCAATGATATGCACCTGTCGAACAGGTGCAGAAAAATTACTCTTTGGGTGTCGGGGTGCCCTCCCTATAGAGCTTCTCTTGATTAATGCAGCATTAATAAAGTCAGGTTCCACCTGGTGGGCATGTCACAAATCAGGCGGTTTGTGGGCAGATGGATTTCCCGCTGAATTTCACCCAACTGAGCACTGGCTGTGTATGACACTGTCTGTGACTGTCTGAAATGGCTACAGACTCTTCTGGCCAGCTTTAGCACATCTTGCAACCCTGGGTACATATTTAGGAAACGCTGCACCACCAAATTGAGGACATGTGCCAGGCATGGCACATGTGTCAACTTTCCCTGTCTAAGGGCAGACAGGAGGTTTGAGCCATTATCGCACACCACCATTCCTGGCTCCAGCTGGCATGGTGTGAACCACCTCTGGGCCTGTCCCTGCAGAGCTGCAAGTATCTCTGCTCTGCTGTGGTTTCTGTCCTCTAAACTCACCAGCTGAAGCACTGCATGGCACCCTTTATCCTGACTCATGGAATAGCCCTTTGAACACTTAGGGGGTACCTGATGTTCATAGGACGATTCTGCAGAGGAGGGCATGGAGGTGGCAGAGGAGGAGGAGGAGGCAGTAGAGCTCACAGGTCTGGCATCATCACCACCAGCTGTATGGAGACATGGGGGCACAACAAGCTGCAGCACTGAGCTCTGTCCTGCATCCTTTCGAGTTGCAAGCAGTGTTACTGTGAATGAAATACATCATCTCTGTCCATGCTTGCTGGACCATATGTCAGCAGTAAGTTGGATTTTACAGCTGACTTCCTTGTCCAATGATGCCAGGACATTCCTTCCATGTGATGGTAGAGAGATGAAACGGCCTTACGTGAACAGTAGTAGCGACTGGGAACCTGCCATTGCGGTACAGCACATTGTGCAAATTAACGGAAGGGGGCAGAATCCACCAGGCTGAAAGGCAGAAGTTGGAGAGCCAACAGCTTTGACAAGCTTGCATTTAGACGCTGGGCAAGTGGGTGGCAGGGACTGTATTTTCTTTTTCCGCTGCAGCAGATGTGGCAGAGAATTTGCTACAGTCTACAGCTGGTGGTGTGCTGCTGACAGATGTGTTGCTAGGACCTGGTACAACCTGTGCTATACCATCATCCCTGTCAGTGGAGGCTGCTGAGAGGTAATGACTCGGTATAGCAGGGGCAGACTGAAGGGAGTAAGGAGGAGGAGGGACAGATTTGTGCCCCTTTTGTGTGGCTTTTAGGTGCTCTTGCCAACGGGCTGAGTGGTTGGACATTAAATGCCTTGTTAAGCATGTGGTACCCAAATGGCTGGTGTTTTTGCCACGTTTGAGCCATGTATGCAGTCACTGACAGTCTCTTGGGCCATGTATGCAGTCTCTGACAGTCTCTTGTGCCATGTCTGCAGTCTCTGACCATCTCCTGTACTACGTCTGCAGTCTCTGACCATGATAATGACATTGTCGAAAAGGGTCAGAGCATGGCTGACCTTAAAACTATGCCCCCCCACCCAAAAAAAAAGTTCTGTGGACGCCCATGCACTGACGCTATCTGAACTGTCCCTTCTCTAGCTATACAGTAATGTCAAGATTACTGACACAGCCCCACTACACTACACTGAAACTATCTGAGCTGTACCTACTCTACACTAATGTATGTATGAATGACATGGTCTCACTACACTACTGTGAAACTATCTGAGCTGTCCCTACTCTAGCTGCACACTATGCAAAGCTGAATGACGGTCCTCCTCACTACACTCACACTATCTCTAGAGTGACACTAAACTAATATTCTACACTGACAATTTAAGCAAAATAGCACAGTATAGCACACTAACTAACTAATAGCACTGAACAGAGGCCTGTTCTATCTCTCTCAGCCGAAATCACACTGAAAATGTCTGCCATTGAAAGAATACTTTCATACTGTGGGGCAAGAATGAGCCATGATTGGATAAAGTCATGATGACAGTGTCCAATCATGAGTCTGACAGTGCTCTGTGCTCTGATTGGCTGAAGCTTTCACTGCTTTAGCCAATCAGGACTTGCAGTGCACTGTTCAGCACCACAATGCATTGTGGTCTGTTTGGGGGCTGAATGATCTGTTTGTTCGGCTATTCGTCGAAATTCTGAACAACGAAAGTTCGGCCTGAACTTATGTTTGGGCCAAACCGTTCGCCCATCTCTATTCGCTTGTTCGTACAAATTTTTTGCCTGATTGCATGTTTTGGTGCGAACGGAAATGGGGGGGTGTTCATCTCATCTCTATATGGGACAATTTACACCACTGCAGTAATGTTGCAGGCTTTGGTGTGCTAAAATACCTTTCACTGTATTTGGTACCTTCACCTTCCCAATGAACCTGTATTGCTGAACACCATAACATCACACCACTGTGAATTATGGTGTGCTGCACTTGCAAAACTTGATGCAAGAGTGTTTTTGGTCTGATGTGGTAAGTTAGGAAGCTAATTCAAATGAACGTAATATAGGTTAATGGGCACCCACTAAACACACTCCAGTGTACCATTCTAGTGTAAATGGGCTCTAACCTATCCAGCTTTACAAAGGAACTGAAATCAAAGCTAGCATTTAAATCCCAGTTTCTGACAAAACTGTATTTTTTTTTACTTTTAGGTTAGGGTTAGAAACTCTGTCAGATTGTGAGGGGAGGAGCATACAAAAGTGATCGAAAGCCAATTAGAATGACCTTTGTCCTTCATAGTAGTAACATTGGTAGATAGATTTGGTAGATAGATATGCATGGTCAAGTAGATATGCTTTAAAAAGAATGCATTTATGTTGTTTAATAGACCAGTCAGAGAGGGCCGTACCGGGATGCAGCAAAGCAAAGGTAGGGCAGGCCTGGCCATGACAGTGTGTCTAGGACACACATTGGGATTTGTAAGGGGTGTGGCTTAGCGCAGCTAAGCAATCAGGAGACGGGGGGAGCGGCCATATAAAAAGGGGGCGTGGCTAGGACGGACATTCGGCGGGCAGTAACACACGAGGAGGCAGGTTTTTTACGCCACGTCCAGGAGTCCCTACCCAGAGGGACTGCCGTTTTTGCCACCACAGGAGGTTGAGAGCAGGTCGGAAGGAGAAATTTCGGAGGAAGAGGAGCTGGAACCCAGTCGTCCACAAGCACCGGTGGAGGTTGGCCCAGCAGCTGATGGAAGGGTGCCCGGTCGGCCCGGTAAGTCGTGTGACAATTTAGCATTTACAGCTGTATTACAGAACTTAATGGGGGTTGTATCTGGTGGGGGGCTGCCCCTCCGGCGCTGCTGCTGGTAGACGCATACCAAACGCGGGCAGGGAGCGGGCCCACAGTGGGGCCCAGTGGTCAGATACAGGAATTGTTAGAGGGCCTACGGGCGTTGGTGGGGCGGATGGAAGGGGGACAGCCGTCCACAAGGGGGCCAGGTGAAGGCACCGTGGGTACGACACGGGAGGTAGGGTCGGTCGCAGCAGCTACGGCGGCGCCACAGGACACCAGAGCAGGTGATGTGGCGGAGAAGGTGAGTTTGACGGAAAAAGAGGGGACAGAGGCGGCGGTCAGAGCTGACATTGTGCGGTTGGCAGATGCTGCAAAATGTGAAGTGTATGTTTGCTTCGAGGGACACCTAGGCGCTCACCTGAAGCAGGAGATGAGAGAGAAGATATGGAAGGGCGAGTATGTAGAGATTTTCTCCCTATTGCCCTTAGAAAAATTTAATCTGGACAAGGTAAAACCAGATGATACCAAGAAGGAGGACGAGGAGAAGCGGAGATACAGGTTGATTCCCAGGACGTTTGCCAATTGGCTGCAAGCGTTCGCCATTTTGGCAGGTGTAATAGGCGAAAAGAACCCCGAACACTGTTCGGCATTATTTTGCTTCATGGACGCTATAGGGGAGGCCTATAGGGTATATGGGGGCACGGCGTGGCTACGTTACGACGAGCAATTCAGACAACGCGTCCCGCACTGCGGTGGGATCACAAAGACATCAGTCTTTGGATGCGACTTATGGCATCGGCTAAAACACCTGCACAGCCATTTCATGGAGGGGCCGGAGGTAGTAACTCCTCGGGATCGCCGGCCGGTAGGAAGTGGGGAGTTTGTTGGCAGTTTAACGAGGGATCATGTAAGTATGGGGGATTCTGCAAGTTTAAACACGAGTGCTCCGGGTGTGGGGGGGGCGCATGCCAAATGTTTCAAGAAAGGAAAACGGGGTGGGGAGTCTGGCAACAAAAGGGACGACTCCGGTGATGGGGGAAAGGATGCTTCCTTTTCTAAATAGATACCCGGACAGGGTGGCGGCGTTGCTACTCGAGGCAGGTTTTAAGCACGGTTTTCATATTCCGTGCACATTGACAGTTGTCCCTCCCATGGCCAATAATTTGAGATCGGCATTGCAGCACCCGGCAGTGGTATCTGAAAAATTGGCCAAGGAGGTGGCTTTGGGTAGGATGGCGGGGCCATTTGAGGTGAAACCAATAGAAGATTTAGTAGTATCCCCGTTGGGGGTGGTCCCTAAGAAAGAACCAAACAAATTTAGTTTGATTCATCATCTATCGTTTCCCAAAGGGGGATCGGTGAATGATTTCATTGACCCAGAGACCTGCTGTACGGTTTCGTACACGTCTTTTGACGCGGCTGTACGCTGGGTGCGACGTTATGGAAAAGGGGCATTGATGGCTAAATCGGATGTGGAGTTGGCGTTTAGACTTCTCCCGGTTCACCCGGCCAGTTTCAGGTTGCTGGGTTGCCATTGGGGGGAACAGTTTTATGTGGATAAATGTTTGCCCATGGGCTGTTCTATATCATGTGCACTGTTTGAAACATTTAGCTCCTTTTTGGAATGGGTGGTCAGGGACGTTGCGGGTATTGAATCCGTCATCCATTATTTGGACGACTTTCTCTGCGTGGGCCCTCCTTCTTCCAATGTGTGTGCGATACTGTTGTCCACGTTGCAACACATTGCGGAGAGATTTCGGGTGCCTCTGGCAGCTGATAAGACGGAGGGTCCACGGACAGAGCTGAGCTTCTTAGGTATAGTTATTGATTCCATGAAAATGGAATGCAGGTTACCTGAAGAGAAGCTCAGGGATTTGCAGAAGGAGATCAGGGAAATACATGGGTGCAAGAAAGTGCAGCTGCGTACGTTGCAATCCCTGTTAGGAACATTAAATTTTGCATGCAGGATTATTCCCATGGGGCGAATATTTTGCCGTCGGATGTCTTCAGCTACGGCTGGGGTGAAGGCTCCCACGCATTACATTAGGCTGCGGAAGGAACATAGGGATGACCTGCAGGTATGGTATCAATTTTTAGCAGAGTTTAACGGAAGGTCGGTGTGGATGTCTGGTCCGGTAAGTAACTTCGACGTGGAGTTGGTGACAGACGCCGCAGGATCTACCGGGTATGGGGCGTACTTCCAAGGACGGTGGAGTGCGGAACCGTGGCCACGGGCTTGGGTAGAGGCTGGGTTTTTGCGTAATCTGGTGCTCCTGGAACTCTTTCCGGTAGTACTAGCGATGGAACTGTGGGGCGAGTCATGTCGAAATTTGAAATTGCGTTTGAATTGTGACAACATGGGGGTAGTGCAGGTCATCAATAGCATGTCGGCGGCTTCGCCACCTGTCATTTGTCTGATGCGACAGTTGGTGTTGCGCTGCTTGCGATTGAATGTGTTTTTATATGCTGTACATATCCCGGGGGTGGAGAATACACTGGCTGACTCTTTATCTCGGTTCCAGTGGGACAAATTCAGGGCTCTGGCGCCGGAGGCACAGAAGGTGGGAGTTCCTTGCCCCGCCTGGATATGGGATTTGGCACTAGAATAGCGGCAGGATGGATACAGAAGTCGGTGAGTACGTCCACATGGGCAGGGTACCAGAAGGTGTGGAGAGAGTGGGGAGAACTGATGCAAGAAGCAGGTGTGGGTGAGTATGGGTCGTCAGGTCGCCTGTTGGTGCTATATTTGGTATCCAGGAACATGGAAAGGGGGCAATCGGTGTTGGCTATTGAGAAGAAAATGGCGGCTTTGGCCTTTTTGTTCAAATTACAAAATAAAGTGGATTGGACAAAGGATTTTTGGGTGAAACAGGCCATTAAGGGTTACAGGAAAGAAAACAGGACTAAGGACACGAGACGGCCGATTACATTCAAAAACTTATTGGATTTGGGGATACAGTTGGGATCGGTTTGCAGGGATAGTTATGAGCGTTTATTGTTTACAACCGCTTTTTCATTGGCGTTTTTTGGAGCATTTCGTATAGGGGAATTGGTCAGCCCAGCAAAAGGAAGGGCGGGCGGTTTACTGCGGGGAGATGTAGTAGTCCTGGAGGACAGGGTGTCCGTGCGGTTGCGGAAGTCCAAAACGGACCAAAAAGGTGTGGGGGTACAGATATCGCTGTATGCAGTAGAGGGTTGTGCAATGTGCCCTGTAAAAACGGTAAGGGATTTTGCGGGCATAAGGCCGGGTGGGGATGGCTCCTTTTTGGTACACGAGGATGGAGCTAATTTGTCCAGGTTCCAGTTTGTTGCTGTTTTGCGTAAGTGCTTAAAGGGGTTGGGGATGGATAGTTCCGCCTACGCCTCACACTCCTTCCGCATCGGGGCGGCCACTGAGGCCGCTCGGTACGGGCTGGATGAGGTGGATGTGCGACGGATGGGGAGATGGGAATCCAGGCGATTCCGCACCTATATTCGGCCTCAGTTAGTGTGGGAAGGAAAAAAAAAAAAAAAAAAAAAGTGGTGTGTTAAGATGTTGTTGTTGTGCATATCTGCCTACAAAGGGGTAACCTGGTCAAGGGTCCTGGGGGTGCAAGTCCTTTACACTATGTTTGTCATTTCAGACGCAGTGCTCCCACGCCTTATCTGGATTCTCGGTCACTCGTATGTGTGTTGGGGCGCACGGAGAGGGAACGCGAGACCAGGTGGGAGGCAGTTGGGGATTTCAAGTAGGGAGGCAACCATAAGATGGTTGGGTAGACCGGGAATGATGTGGGGCAGGGTAGTCCCAGAGGCTGAGAGGTTTGCGTGGCTGGACAGGCCGCCTGCAGTGCTTGTCGTCCATGCTGGGGGGAACGATCTGGGGGTCCGCACGGTCAGGGATCTGATCGCGGACATTAAAAATGACTGGATTTATCTGCGAGCGAAATTCCCAGACACGTTGTTAGTCTGGTCGGACATAGTGGCAAGGACAACATGGCGTACGGCCAGGTCCGTTTATCGGATCAACAAAGCCAGAATTAGGGTGAATAAGGTGGTTGGGAGGTTTGTGACATGGCATGGGGGGTTGGTGGTACGTCACAGGGAACTAGAGAAGAATGTGGGCCTCTATTTGAGGAGGGACGGGGTCCATTTAACTGATGTGGGCATCGACCTGTGGTCGTTGGGTCTGCAGGAGGGGATTCAGTCGGCCCTGCGGGTGTGGAGGTGCCTGCAAGGATGAGGTGTCAACCTTTTAGGCTATGGCGTGTTTGTTCGTTGGTCAGTGACGGAGCAGTTATGTAGGTGGTAAGTGTGTGTGGGGGGCTCATCATTAGATGGCCCCTCCGGTTTGTGGGGGGCTCATCATTAGATGGCCCCTCCGGTTTGTGGGGGGCTCATCAGTAGATGGCCCCTCCTGGTAGTACATCAAATTATTTATTTGATGATTACTCGTGCACTGTGGGATAGGTGTTTGTCTCCGGGCGGCACAGATGGAGGCCAGTTGGTTATGTTTTATCCCGCAGTGCCCCCGGTGGTGTTATATATATATATACAGATACAGTAGTTATATATATGTTTTATAGTACTTAGCTCCGTCACTGACCAATTAACAGGGTGTAACTGATTGTTTACAGTTCTTGATGTTTGTTTACTGGTTATGTGTTGATATGTTATTTATCACTATGGTTATTTATATGTGTTTTCAGTTATTGGAGTTATGTTTTAATAAAAGGCTGTTGTGGCCATTTACTCCATAAAAGAAGGTGTGGTCTATTATTTAATTTAAAGTAAGGGGAAGTATTTTGGCTGTACCAGCTGGTGGGTAATATCTAGGCTACACTAGTCAAGGGATAATTGTGTTCAAGTGGGCACTACTTGTTTTTAGTGAAAAACACTAATGTACTGTAAGTATAGTTCAGATTGTTTATAATATTTTTAAAGATGCTCCCTTAATATAGGGCCTTTGTGTGCTATAGTATCACTTACTAAGAATATCTTATCTAAATGGTTGAAATAAATAAATAATGAACTGCTTTAGTATACATATGATAATCGCACGTTTTCTGACACATACTGTACATAAAAAGCATGCAATCTATATGATTCTTTAAAATCACATTCTGGCATTTAAAAAAAATAATAACTTGCATTATCAGTAGGTAATGACAATGTAAATGGGTTTCTTTATTATTAAATTAATTTATTGCAATTAAAGGCACTGAACAAATGCATTTATTTAAATGGATGTACTAAGTAGGCATTGTTATATTTACTAAGCCTTTATGTGTGCATTATTCGGTATAACTATCTAAACAGTTGTTATGCTGTTTTTTGCTACTGAATTATAATGAAAGTCAAACAAGTGGCTACAAGCTCTCATTTACATACATTTATTAAGCTCAAAGGTGTTTTTTGGTATGAACTAGAAAAGCTTTTAACTGCATGCCTATCCCACACATGATTGTCAGTATATGTACACGTTATAAATAACATTATTGTCTATTTTAGCACTTACAGTGCTGCTGAATTTGCAGTATTTGGAAAGAAAAGTGCTTTACTGTGCTGGAGTATATGACTGTAGCACTGAAGGGCTATGACACTAGCTTTATTGTACAACAGAAAATAAATAAAATACAAATAGGAATAGTCAACAGCAAACAAAGGGGTAAATGCAACTTTACCGAATACGTCAAGAAGCTTGTTTTCAAGGAAGCCGGTGGGGTCCCTGCCTTCCACGCCGCTGAGGTAGACCCACTAAGGCCTCAGCCTGTTTTCGATACCATCTGTTTTATCTCTATTATCGCAGGCTAGGCGAGCTGTGGAATGGGTTTTGGCAATCAGAGGAGGCAGTTTGTCTTTTGGATCACTGTTGAGGTTTTCAGTGGCCGCAGTTCACTCCCTGATTTTTTGTAAGTCCCGCCGCAGTAATGAAACTTCCTCCACCAGCCCTTCAAACCAATCTTTTACAGAATTGACTGAGGTAGTGCATTTATTCACCACGCATAATATTTTGCTCAGGGTGGGTTGATCATCCCCTTCTATAGGATCGTCAGCATTATTAGGGTGCTCACAGTCAGGGAGGGATGTGGCATCAATGTCTGCACTTGGTTTCTGTGCACCATTCTGCTGTGGATCTAAAGGATCAGCAGCCTCCTAAAATGAACCCTGTACCTGTGTGTCTGCCAGCTTCAGAGCATAGTAGAGAATGTCCCTGGTGCTGTCTTTCCCTGCTGGCCAGGTGGACTTACCCAGCTTACTGGCTGCATCTTTGGGATTGTCAGTGCCTCATGGTGTTTGCCGAGGCAAAGCTACAGCATGTTGAGTCTCTGGGGCCGCCACATCCTCCTTGTTTTGTCAAGTTATGCTGTCGACAGAGTGGTAGTGAGCAGTACCAGTGAATTCCTGGGAGATCTAGGAATAAATGTGTGTGTATATATAGGTCGTATTACAGTTAAATGTGAAAAACCTCTAGTTTGGGATTTTTTAAGGCAAGAAATAATTACTTTAGAAAAAAATCTATATATAAGAAATAACATTTTGACATGTAAAAAAGACAAATTGAGTAGAAAAATCTGTACTTACTTCTAGGCAGACACATTGTCAGGAGACATAATTACAGACTCCCTAATGTTAATTTTACGGTTTTGGAAAGAATACATATTCCTACCAGAGGAGGCGACTGGAAAAAGAATGCGGTGGATCAGATATCTTAAGGCTACAACTCCTCCAGTCCTCAATGAGGCAGAGCGCTTTAGCCCCTTTCTGTATGGTTTCAGCCAGTGGCGTCGGGGGGCTGAGGGAGGCTGGAGCCCCGAGTGGGTCCCCAAAACTCCCTGGGTCTCGGGCATGCACAGTTTTGTTATTAGCCCCAAGCATCGCCGCTGAGTGGGGACCGATCTGACCCCGAGTGCGGCCGAGTGACATAGCAGGTCCCGCCTTCTGGAGCCTGCAGTGCCTATGATGGACATCCCACTGGTCCAATGCCAGGACCATGGGACATGTGACGTCCATCATAGGTGCTGCAGGCTCCAGAACGATCAAATTACAATTCAGCCGATGTGCCACTGTGAGAAGATCCCCACTTGGCACTTGGTCAGGTGGCTCTCCTCTCCTGTCCTGTCATGGTTCTGGCTCTGGCTGCCCGGAGTGCCTGCTGTCTACTCTAATCTATTGCTGAGCTGCAGGAGGAGGTCACGTCACCTGAAGTCTGGTCAGGTAGGTCAGTGCGTGTCAGTGTGGGTCAGTGTATGTCAGATAGGTCAGTGTATGTCAAGTATGTCAGGTAGGTCAGTGTGTGTCAGGTAGGTCAGTGTATGTCAGGTAGGTCAGTGTATGTCAGGTAGGTCAGTGTGTGTCAGATAGGTCAGTGTGTGTTAGGTAGGTCAGTGTATGTCAGGTAGGTCAGTGTGGGTCAGTGTATATCACGTAGGTCAGTGTATGTCGTGTATGTCAGGTAGGTCAGTGTATGTCAGGTAGGTCAGTGTATGTCATGTATGTCAGGTAGGTCAGTGTATGTCAGGTAGGTCAGTGTGGGTCAGTGTATGTCAGGTAGGTCAGTGCGTGTCAGGTAGGTCAGTGCATGTCAGGTAGGTCAGGGTATGTCAGGTAGGTCAGTGTAATGGTCAGTGTATGTCAGGTAGGTCAGTGCGCGTCAGGTAGGCCAGTGCGCGGTAACACCCCCACCCACGCCCCCGGTGCCGGGCTCAAACTTCGGGCTGAAGCCCCTGGTCTTTTTGCCACCTTGCAATGCCCCTGGTTTCAGCTCAGGAAAAACAGATTAACCTTAGGGATTCCCTTGATGGGATGATTTAATGAATAAATAGGAATTATGTTCCCACGCATGGTGTTTACAAATAGGTGGTTCTTTCCCTTTTTCAATTCTAATCTAAATCCATTCTTCCCCATGTTTGGGATTTCTGTAGATAATATTTAGAGGTGGCTTTTTTTTCTTATAGTCTCCGTAGTGGGATTTCCTTGTCCGTATAGTTTTGGAGCTGAAATATTGATGAAATATGACCTTTGGGTTTCCTTTCATTTTTACCCCTTTTTTTTTTTTGGAATATTCAGGTTCTTTCCCTCTCTATTTTCTGTTTGCATTTTTTTCACTTCATCACGGATTGAGATATATTTATTGTTTGGTTTGTAATGGCAGAGGCATTTCCTTGTTGGTGTAAATTATGCATTTTTTTTGCAAGTCCTCACACTTGTACCCGGCACACAAAGGCCCTTATATTCTATATCAGGGTAACTTGTTCTCCCCTGGCTGTATTAGTAATTCCAATCACCAGAGGATGCTTTTGTGTCGGTGGCGTTTGTCTCCAATATGGCCGCCAATCCGGTCTCCGGATGTTGTCATCCAATAGACCAGATGTGACGCACCAACACGGGACACGCCGGCAATGCGTCTGACGTCATTGCGGCACGCCTGTGAAGTATATGGAGATGCCAGGGACTGCAGCTGGCACCATTCCTCTCCTCCATATGATATCTGGAGGAGTCAAAACCAGTGGAGCCGCGCCAATACAGGTGGCGGAAGTTCTACTACTCTGGAACCTTTGGATTTCACAAGCAAACTGTCCCTAACAGTAAGTAACCTCTATTAAGCATAGGGTTTGCTAACTTGATCCCTTGAGGGATGTTTTTACACCCCAATAGATGGAGCTGTAGTGTGAGTAATGTTTATGTATACATATCACCCTTTGGACTTATTTCTCCTTATCTGTCTTTAAATAGCCTATGGTGTCCCTCTCTGCTTTGAGTGCCATATATTTGGATCACATCTAGCAGTCCTGTACAGGGTGAAGGGCAATTTGTGTAAATCCTGGACTTTTTCCACCGACATATGGGGAATGGTTCTGCCAAAAGTTACGGGGCTCCACTGCCTCTGATGTTTTTTTTTTTTAAGTGTCATTATTAAATAACTTAAATAGTAAATGACTTACTCACGTGCCCCATTTCTAGTAGTTGTGCCGTTAGTTTTTTCCAATCTAAAAACACTTTATAAAGTGTCTTACAGCGGTCTTCATCTTGCCTGTGGGCATGTGCAGCCCACAGGCATTCTCTTCCGGGATCTAGTGACGCCCATTCTTAAAATCTCACGCATGTGCAGTACGATCATCATAGGAGCGCCGTCAATAGCTCCTGTTGCCATCACAACGGGCAGCGGCGTCGTAAGTCCTGCCCCGTTGTGATGGCAGATAGAGCGGCGCCCTCTGAAGGTGACTGTCGTAATGACGTCACGTTTGGTTTCCAAGTCTCGAGATATCTCGGGCCAGGCCGCCGCACTGACTCCTGGGAACTATGACACAAGCTCCCAGGAGACAGTGCAGGATAGGGGATATTACGAAATAGCCATAATATCCCCGCCCATATCCGAGATCTGGAGGAACGGAAGTGCAGGATGTCAGCAAGAAAAATAAAAAAGGTACAGAAAAAAATTAATAAAAAATACTGTTTCGTATAGAGGAATGCCAGCAGATAATATTACATATATGTGTTCAAATCAGGTGAAGCTCCGCTTTAAACATGTATTTAGAACGTAAGGGTTCATGTCATATGTTTGCAGCTATTGAAAATTTGTACTTTATATGGTACTGAATTCTAAAATGCTACATTTTGTACTTTCACAAGTGGTATAAATCCCTGATGAAGATTTTGCGTATGCACTTATTATTCGAAACGCATTGGATATCCTTCTACTCTTTACCATCCGGTTTCCACTGGTGGTCATTCAGAAAGTAGTTGGGAAATACCACTTCCAACTCAATCCAATACAATATGCATTGTTTTTAATCTTTGTTTAATTATGCAACATGTTGAATTTTTCTACTCAATTTGTCTTTTTTACATGTCAAAATAAAATTTCTTATATATAGATTTTTTTCTAAAATATTTATTTCATTGCCTTAAAAATCCCAATTTAGAGGTTTTTCACATTTTCTTGTTACCATAGGGATGATGTCAATTACACACCTAGTCACATGAGCTTTCTCATTTTTCTGGTTTTATTACAGTTTGTCCTCCGTCCCTGCTGCAGGCACTGACTAATGAGTGGTTTGTGGTAAATGACAACCAATTCGGTGACAGCCATAGGTATTTAAAGTAGAAGTTTAGTCAAAACCTAATTAACTCTAAACCTACACTCTGCCACATTCTAAGCCCAATCTATCTAGCCCTATAAAGAAAAAAAATGCTATACTTTCTTGTTCTGCAGCTGCTCTGGTCCGGTCCCACGCTGAGCTGTCGGCAGAGGCTTCAGTGTGTGGGAGTGTGCCAGAGAGGCAGCTGACAATAGAAACCCCATAGTAAGTCTATGGGTGATGTCACTTCTCAGACATTTCACAGCCTTTGTCAGTTCACTCCTGCACACATCAGACGGGCTGGAGACCAGAGACCAGAGTGGCTGTAGAGCAGGTAAGTATAAAGGTTTTTTCTTTACAGGGCTAGATAGATTAGGCTTAAAATGTGGCAGAGAGCAGGTTTAAAGTTAGTTAGGTTTTGACAAAACCTTATTTAGAGTTAACCTTATTATCAGGTACAAGGTTATCTCAACTCATGTCATTCCCAATGAGAAGGTTATTTATGAAGAGGATAACTTAAAGCGGAGCGACACCTGAAATTTTTTTTTTAAAAGTCAGCAGCTACAAATACTGCAGCTGCTGACTTTTAATAAATGGACACTTACCTGTTCCAGCGGTGTCGGCAGAAGATGACGAGCGATCGCTCATCTCTCGCTGCCCCGCCGCCATCCTCTGTCAGGGAATCAGGAAGTGAAGACGCAAAGTCTTCACTGCCCGGTTCCCTACTGCGCATGCGCGAGTCGCACTGCGCGCCTCTATTGGTCCCCGCTGTGTCCTGGGAACTGTGTTTCCCAAGACACAACGGGGCATTCTCGGATAGGGGCGGGACAGCTCGGATAATGCGTCCCGGAAGTGGGAGCAGATACCTGTATTATACAGGTATCTGCACCCCCCTGAAAGGTGCCAATTGTGGCACCGGAGGGGGGGAGGAATCCGATAAGCAGAAGTTCCACTTTAGGGTGGAACTCCGCTTTAAATTAGGTCAAAACCCAATCACTAAAACCACATATGACCTTTAGCTTGTTGATTTCATTTCAAAAATTGTTTTCAATATTTTCAAATATGCAGCTTCCATTTAAAAAAAAATACCAGGTGATCCTGCCATAAAGGCACATGCTCTAAAACTTCCTGTTATGGGGTCAATGACACTATTTCCTGTGTTTCTGCATTGTCACCCTGTCACCTGCACTGCTGGTTTATACTGCAAAGAGCCTTGCTAACATGCATTGTACAGACTTGACCATCATTTAGGAAGCCAGTTCAGATGATGATTTGCAGCTGATGCTATTGTAGACAGGAAGTGGCTAAAACAGACTAGAGAAGATCAGCAGCACTGAGATAGAAAAAAAGATAAAGGCTGTATTATGATAAAAAAATTAAAAAAAAACAATTATTAAAGATAGTGCTTTAGAAAACGAAATGTTATCCACTTAGAGTTTAGATTTATTTTAATGCAATCACTGAGATTTTGTAATGCTTTTCAAACATATTAAAGTGCACACAAGATTACTTAACCCGATAAAAGAAATTAATGGCACAAGTGAAATGATCACTTAGACAGGGGAATAATGCATTCCAATAGATAGTGGCATAAGTAAGATAAAGAACAAGTCCATCCTGGGATAGATGGAGGCAGGGAGCATATAAGTGTTAGTAACTCAGACGCAAGCCTCTTGAAAGGAGCAGAAGCAGGCTCCAGGTACATGCAAAAAAAGAGAACACAGAAGCGCCTCTAAGTGAAGACTTTTACTGTTCAATAAAAATAGTAATGTAGGCAACTCACCTTTATTAGGATTAAAAAGGGCACATGAACAAGTCCATCTCTGGTGGGGAAGAGTCAATACCTGTGCTGTGGTACATTTCTGCAGCTTGTCTGTGTCCCAGAGCCGGCTGTGTGTAGAGGTGTCAGAGAATGGTTCGCAGAAGAACTGGCACATCTGCTAATAATCTGCTAATACTCAACAGGATAGCAGATTTGCCAGTGTAAATGCGCATGCGCGCACGGCCGGGAAGGGTCGTGAATATTGATGCGCAATCGTGACAGATCCTGGCGCCCAGTGGCCTATTTAGAGTCAGCAATCTGGTCCACGAGTTGCTGGATGATCGTCAGCTCCACGTGTGTTCCTGTATTCCTGTTTCTGCTAGTACATTGTATAACCCTGTATATTGTGATCGGTAAGGTGCCCATCTAATAGTTTTTTTTAAGCTATCAACACTCCCTCCTGATACCACTGCTTGTGGAAGAGAATTCCACATCCTTACCACTCTGACAGTAAAGAACCCTCTATGAAGTTTAAGGTTAAACCGCTTCTCTTCCAATTTCAGTGAACGGCGGTGTGTATTTTTAAATTCCCTTTCACTGAAAAGTTTTTCCCCTATGCTAGAGTCACCGGTATGGTATTTGTACATCGCTGTTATATCGCCTCGCAAGTGTCTTCTGTCCAGGGAGCATAAGTTCAATGCTTGTAATGTTTCCTAGTTCCTTTATTAACTGTGTTGCACTTCTCTGGACTCTCTCAAGTTCCAGTAAATCCATCTTGAGGACTATTGCCAAGAACTGGACGGCATACTCAAGATGCGGCCAGACCAGAGTCTTGTAGATAGGGAGAATTATCCCTTTATCTCTGGAATGAATCCCCTTTTTAATGCATGCCAATGTTCTGTTGGCTTTGCTTGCAGCAGCTTGGCATTGCGTGCCATTACTGAGCCTGTCATCTACCAGGACACCCAGGCTCTTTTCCACCATGGTAGTCGGGTACTCTGATGGACTGTGACAGGTACTCGGTACTCTGATGGACTGTGACAGGTACTCGGGTACTCAGATGGACTGTGACAGGTACTCGGGTACTCAGATGGGCTGTGACAGGTAATCGGGTACTCAGATGGACTGTGACAGGTACTCGGGTACTCAGATGAACTGTGACGGGTATTATGATGGGTGATGACAGGTCCTCTTTATTGGGGGGGCAATCGGTGTGATTGGTGTACACTGTAAGCGGTAGCAAGATGTTACCGCAATCTCCTCCTCGCACACGATGGGTGTGTGGGGGAGAACCAGGTAACATCTCGTTACCGCGGTTTGTTGACATTTAGTGATCAGCTGTGAAAGGATCACAGCCGATCATGTGGTAAACAGCCAGCCAATGGCTGTTTACCAGCATCAGTGACGAGCAGTGTTCCCGGGAACATGCTGCCACTGACGTGCACGCGCAGCGTGCCCGTGATCGCCCGTATGCGCCCTGCACAGTGGGGCGGAACCATCTGTAATCGCTCATGACTTCATCACGGCCGATCACGTGGTAAACAGTCATGACCAATGGCTGTTTACCCCCTTCGGTGGCTAGTGGTGTCTCCGTGACACGCCGCCACTGAAGGAACAAGGATGCGCACACACAATCGCACGCCTTCCCTGTTTAAATGGAGGGCCATCATATGACGCCCTCCCAGAACGAGAGCCGCCCCGCCTGGCCGTCATATGACAGATGGCGGGCGGCAAGCGATTAAATAATTTATTGCTTTTATTTACTCTCCTATGCTATGTGCCTTTCGTGGTCTATTTTAGCTGCCCTGATTTTACCCTTACATATTTTATTGCATTCTTTGTATTGTTGAAATGCTGACAATGACCCCTCAGCCTTAGTATTTTGCTTTCATATGCATTTTAACGTTAGAGTTTAGCCACCCAGGATTAATTTTATGTCTTTTAAACTTATTTCCCGTTATACCTTTATTTAGTATTCTCTTAAAGCATTCCCATTTTCCCTCCATGTTCTTTGTTCCTAGGATTTTGAGTGCAGTTTAAGGAAGTTGGCTCTTATGAAATTCAATGTCCTTGTATTACCCTTGTGCTTCTTATTTCTGTGATTTATACTGAAACAAATTGACTTGTGGTCACTGTTTTCTAAGTTGCCCTGTATTTCCACATCCGCAAACAGATCTGTATTGTTATTAATCAGTAGGTCTAGTAATGCGTTATCTCTTGGTGCATTCACCAACTGACTCATGAAATTATCCTGCATTTAGGAAATGGCAAGTTTTAGACAAATGCGGTTCCTTCTGCCCAGTCTATATCCGGATAATTAAAATACCCCATTATAATAACCCATTATAAACCTAGTATAATAATATTTTGGTATTCTAGTCATCCTACTGCTAATGCCCCCATTATTACCCACTGAACCTTATTTCATGCTTGGTAGCTCTACATCTGGACCCCCCCCGGCACCTAGTTTAAAAGCCCCTATTGGATTTCCTGCTGCAGACCCGGCTTGCCTTTGACCTGTCTTGTCTCCATTCCTGGCTTTGACCCTCGGCTTGCTCTATTGACTCCAATCCTGCCTGCTTACCCGTGTACAACCTTGGCTCGCTCTGCTGACTGCTGCCTGATTCCCAATGTATGACCCCAGCTTGCTCCTCACTCTGCTTCCTGCCTTTTGCTTCTGGCTGATATCTTGTGTATGACCATTGGCCTGGTTCCTGACCCTGATTCTGGCTCTCCCTACTGCCAAGTCCCATCTGGTACATCTCAGGGATTCCTGCCCAGCAGTGCATCCTGCTTGTCTAGTCACCATCCAGTGAACATCTCCTCTGCACCTCAGCCTTTCATAGCTGGTAACTCCTGCTTCTTTGGTCATAGCATTCCCTGTCACCACCTTCAGGGGTGCCCTGCACTCAGCTGCAAGAGGAGCCCTCCCAGCACTCCAGCCTCCGGCCAGGTATGTGACAAGAAGAGAACCAGCAAAGAGTGCTGGAGAGCTCATGGAGCACAGCGTCTGGGGTGATCATGTCACCGGGCATATTGTGATGTGTTTCTGAGAATGTGCACTGAGAATGTCCAGTCAGAAAAACTCCTTTGTCAAGCAAAGAGTATGGAGCTGGTTGGGCCTTCAATATATAGCGCTAACTACTGGTTTAAACCAAAAATGCATAATACATGATACTTATGGACAAAAGGAACATATACTGTATATGGTGTGGCAATTAAAACAAAGATATTGTGGATATATACAAAACAAAGTATGAATAATATACCATGATGTGTTTTTTTTGTGCAAACTAAGTGAGATGATATAAACATTAAATACCATAGTCGTATGCTACATCAGGGTGTCAGATACACATATATGTGATGAAGAACTTTAGATAAAATTAGAAAGAGTTAAAAATGTATATATAAATGAATACATTTCTTATGTGTAAAATGGTTCACTCTAATAATATAAGATAGTTGTGCCCAGCTATATGTGGGGAAAAATGGATACATAAATTAATTGACAAAGATGGATTGGTGGATAAAAAATTAATTTATATATCGAGTTATATTTATAGGAGACACCATTAGAGTTCACGATATATAGTATAAAATGATAGGGGATGGAAGGCGAACAAAAATGGGAGGGGGGGAGAGGGGGTAATATATTAGTATTCATTAGATATAGACATACACCATAGGAACAGCTCTATGTTATGCATAAATGAAAAAAACGTGTGTCTCAGCATGGAGAGGATATACCTATCCTTGTATAGGGTAAATGTGCATAAAGAGGGATTTCTTTAGCCCCCCACTAAGGCCTAGTGCATATTAACCATCTGGAGGCACTATGCTGTGTATAGATGAAGCTACAAACTCTCTCGACATAGGCAGATAGGCAACAAATAAATAGGCTCCCTTTTTCTAAGGTAGGTACACATAAAGAAATAGTTTATATGTGTTTCCCACTAATGTGCATATATGTGTGTTCCCAACTAATGACAGCTGCAAGCCTGTACTGTATACGTATTATGAGTGTGAGGACACTAGAAGGTACAACCATTGGGGGATATACTATAATGTATACTTACTGAAAAGTAGTAAAGGCCAACCACTACAAAAAAAACGTAAAGCCACCCAACCAATCAAGAAGTCCTTTAAAAAATTAAAAAGAAATGTGTGAATGTTTCAAACTTATATAATAATGGGAATCTCAAGTTCTTCATTTAGTCCACTGGGGGAAGATTATGTAGAGTATATACAGTATTCAGTGTGTCTCCCTTTTGCAGAACCTATGGAATCACTCTGCTTTAGGGAGACACTTGGGCATCTGTTCTATAAACCAGACTTATAGACCCTCAGTGGACTTCTGGTGAAATTCCGCAAAATCGCTGGGGACACTATGTTTGTCCTTTCCTTCTTTCACTATGCGGTTGTGTTCACCAAAACGCTTTCTGATGGGGAGAATGGTACGATCTACGTAGAGAAGTTTATAGGGACAGGTTAAACAATATATGACAAAATCAGAGGAGCAATTGTAAAATTCTTCTAGTTTGTATATTTTCCCTTTGCTCTAAATTTCTTTCTACCATGTTTGCTTTTTTTACACAGATACATTCCTTGCAACAAGATAAAGCACATTTCAGCAGATGAAGCAGTGTTAAGGGGCTTAAATTTACTGGAAGCTATTTTATTTTTCAAGTTGGGGACCCTCCTTTAGATAACACAGGGTTGGGCAGGAAGAATTTGTGTGGGTCTTTCTATAGAATGTTGCAAAGTTTACTAAGCCTCTTTTTATGCTTTTTTTTTTATCAGGTTTACTGTTGAGATGTGAAGAAGGTGTGAGCTTGGTTAATTAGGAATTTAGGATATCCCTTTCCTCAGAATTTTCCTTTTAAAGATGAGCTTTGTTCTATATAATCTGTTGTTTTGGTGCAATTCTGTTTGAGGCGGCAGAATTTTCCCTTTGAAATGTTTATACTCCATTTGGGGTAGTTGCAGCTCCTAAAATGTGGGAATAAGTTTCCTGCATTGAGTTTAGTGCAATTTTTAACATAAATGTTGGTGTTATCATGACTTACTGGGAGGTCCAGGAAAGCGAGTTTATGTGCATTCTGTAAGTGAAAGATAGTCCAAAAGGTTTGTCATTACAATGATCTACTAATTATTTTACCAAACTGTGCGGGCCATCCCAGATGATAATGATATCATCTATATATCTGCAAAAGTAAATTAAATTTGCTGCAAAGGGGTTTCCTTGCCATATATACTGGGACTCCCAATATCCCATGGTGAGGTTTTCATAGGAAGGTGCAAAATTTGCGCCCAACGCAGTCCCTTTAGTTTGTAAGAAATAATCACCATTAAAACTTAAATATTTGTGGGTAAGACAGAATCCAGTTACTTCCAAAACAAAGTTTGCTTGTCTGGGTTTAAGGAAGGGTCCAAGGGTAAAAAATGATTGAGAGCTAAGGGTCTAAACTGATGGGAAATGTGTATAGAGAGTTTAATGATACCCATGAATAGTTGGATTCCCATGTGTAGAGTTGTAAGAGTTCTAATAAATGTATGACTGTAGACCTTGTGCTAATGGCTGTAAAAATGTGTCAATTTATTGTGAGAAACCTGTGGTTATACTATTCATAGCCACGATGATGGGTCTACTGGGAAGGGTTTCTTGGTTCTTATGTATGTTCCGTAGGTGATAAAAGTAGGGGGTTCAGTAGAACTACCTACTAAGAAAAGAGGTCTCTGATTTATCAATGATGCCACTATATATCGCTCATGCCACTAGAGAGTCTGCCTCGGTTAGGGGGTCTTTTTTCAATTTAACATAGGTGGTAATTTCAGAAAGTAACTTGTATGCCTCAGTTAGGTAGTCTTTTATTGTGTTGAATAACAATACCCCACCCTTATCAGCAGTTTTGACAATTATGTTATTGTTGTTCAAATGTTCAAAGGTCTTCAAATGCTTGATTTTATTTCTGGGTTAGGTGGCCCAGAGTGCTGTATTTTGGCATAGGTTGTTGGCAAAGCTTAAGGAAGTATGAATATACTACCTTGTAAAGGGTTTCTAGATACAGATTTGGGCCTAAGTGATGAGTGCCTTATAGGGAGAGAGGTAATAAGGTGCTGAGTATTTTTGCACACAGAATCTTTTAACCTGGGACATATCTTACAGATTCCAATTTATTTTTACACGCCTATGGATTTTACACTAAACTGAGCACTTTAATTAACGCAATACTTGTATCAACATTGTGATTTCATTTATTTTATTTTTAACTTTCACTTATTATATATATATATTTATAAATTTTTATCATTACTTACCTCACGGAGTCACCTTTATTATTTTATTCATAATTTAGTGGTATATTTATTTATCTGAAGGAACCCCTTCACAGTTACTTACTATCATCTTTTCACTGAGTCACTTTAATATATACTTTTTTCAATATTTACCTGGGTTGATTAGAGCACTAAGGATTATTGTACCATATATATATATATATATATATATATATATATATATATATATATATATATGTTGGCATGGTTTGTTATACTATTCATACGTATACATAGTCTTTGATCTTTCACCCGGTATGATATAATAGTTTATAATATCCTGCTAAGTGACCTTTAATCTGGCATTCTCTACGTTTACCCTGAGCAGCGCCACTATCCCTTATTTTACCATATAAAAGTACAATATTGCCCCCTAGACAGTGGTGCCATGGGTACATGGTAAACAACATGTCATTTGACGACATTGATTATGTGGAAAACTCATCCATGCCTGTTTTCTTTGGGGGATAAGAGTGTGGAGTAAGATTAAGAGTGGAAGATGGAAAAAAAACAGGAAGGAAGGAGGTATACTGAGGAGAGGACAAACAGCTGACATCTCTCTGACAAAAGATTTTGATATTTATGGTGAAGTATGCATTTCTAATTATCTGTAAGAAATTGTATTGGACATATATCGGACTGGGCTATTTAATATGTGCAGCATTAAATTGGAATAGAGATAATTTTAACTGCAGTATAATTATTCCTGTTTCAATTAAAGAGAAAAATTACACATATTTGTATATTTCATAATAAATGCAATCCTAGTGAATGGCTTAGTTATGATTTATTTTTAAACATTAATTAAAATGTAAAATTTGTCTTTACCTTAAATATAAAGTTTATAGGTTATATCACCAAGTACACATACATGGTATAACATTTTGTCCATGTGTTTTTAAGGAGTAGGGATGAGCTCAACAGGAGTAGGGATGAGTTCGGTTCACACCAGAGCCTGCAAACAGACCTAAAGCTTGTGTGAACTTTAGAACCCTATTAAAGTCTATGGGACTCCAACGTTCAAAATCAAAAGTGCTAATTTTAAAGGCTAATATGCAAGTTATTGTCATAAAAAGTGTTGGGGACCTGGGTCCTGTCCCAGGGGACATGTATCAATGCAAAAAAAAGTTTTAAAAACTGCAGTTTTTTCAGGAGCAGTGATTTTATTAATTCTTAAAGTGAAACAATAAAAGTGTAATATTCCTTTAAATTTCGTACCTGGGGGGGTGTGTATAGTATGCCTGTAAAAGGGCGCATGTTTCCCGTGCTTAGAACTGTCCCTGCACAAAGTGTAATTTTTTCAGGAAAAAAAGCTATTTAAAATCACCCGTGGCTATAATGACTTGCCGGCTCCCGTAATACAGAGAACAGTCATTGATAAAAAAAAAGCTTGGGGGTCCCCCCAAATTCAATTACCAGGCCCTTCAGGTCTGGTATGGATATTAAGGGGTACTCCATGGCAAATTAAAAAAAAAATATGGCGTGGGGGTCCCCCTCAAAATCCATACCAGACCCTTATCCAAGCACGCAACCTGGCAGGCTGCAGGAAAAGATGGGGGACGAGAGAGCGCCCCCCCCTCCTGAACCGTACCAGGCCACATGCCCTCAACATTGGGAGGATGCTTTGGGGGTCTGTGAAAGCACCATGTCCCCATGTTGATGAGGAGAAGGGTCTCTTCCCCATAACCCTTGCCGGTGGTTGTGGGGGTCAGAATCTGGAAGCCCCCTTTAACAAGGCAACCCCCAGATCCCAGCCCCCCCTGTTTGAAATGGTAAGGGGGTACAAAAGTACCCCTACCATTTCACAAAGAAAGTGTAAAAAATAGTTAAAAACCACACAGACACTGTTGGGAAAAGTCCTTTATTAAAAATAAAAAAAATAAAAAAAAAGATTCCAGCGGTGCTATTCCACTCTTGCTATCCAGCGATGGGTGGTCTGTTCTCCAGGGTCCAGCGACGTATGTCACTGGGGAAACCCAGGCTTCCCCAGTGATGTAAGGGTGACCCCGCCCCCTCTGATGTAACGCAGGTTTCTGTTACATCAGAGGGGGGCGGGGTCACCCGTACGTCACAGGGGAATACCAGCTTCCCTCTTGCATTGCATCAGAGGGGGGCGGGGTCAGGTGACGGAGTGGCCCGGTCCTCCTCTGCAGACGGAATTCCCTCAGTGTCTCCGTGGAGACAGGACGCACAGCGCTGGACGTCGGAAGAGATCAGCCATCGCTGGACCCCGGAGAACAGACCACCCACCGCTGGATAGCAAGAGTGGATTACCACCGCTGGAATCTTTTTTTAATTTTTTTTATTTTTAATAAAGAACTTTTCCCAACGGTGTCTGTGTGTTTTTTAACGATTTTTTACACTTTCTTTGTGAAATGGTAGGGGTACATTGGTACCCCCTTACCATTTCAAACAGGGGGGGGCCGGGATATGGGGGTCCCCTTGTTAAAGCATCCTCCCAATGTTGAGGGCATGTGGCCTGGTACGGTTCAGGAGGGGGGGGGGCGCTCTCTCGTCCCCCCTCTTTTCCTGCGGCCTGCCAGGTTGCGTGCTCGGGTAAGGGTCTGGTATGGATTTTGAGGGGGACCCCCACGCCATTTTTTTTTTTATTTGGCCTGAAGGGTCTGGTATGTATTTAGGGGGAACCCCACGTCGTTTTTTTTTTTAATTTGACCCGGGTTCCCCTTAATATCCAGACCTGAAGGGCCTGGTAATTGCATTTGGGGGGACCCCCACTCTTTTTTTTTAATCAATGACCGTTCTCTGTATTACGGGAGCCGGCAATTCATTCTAGCTGCGAGTTATTTTTAAATAGCTTTTTTTCCTGCAAAAATTGACACTTTGTGCAGGGACAGTTCTAAGCACCAGAAACATGCGCCCTGTTACAGACATACTACACACACCCCCCAGGTACAAAATTTAAAGGAATATTACACTTTTATTGTTTCACTTTAAGCATTATTAAAATCACTGCTCCTGAAAAAACGGACGTTTTAAAACTTTTTTTGCATTGATACATGTCCCCTGGGGCAGGACCAAGGTCCCAAAACACTTTTTATGACAATAACTTGCATATAGGCTTTTAAAATTAGCACTTGAGATTTCTCCAATAGACTTTCACAGGGTGCTTGCGGCTTTTCGAATTTGCCGCGAACACCCCAAATTGTTCGCTGTTCGCTGACTCGAACTCGAAGCTCATTAAGGAGTAATCTGAGCTTGCAAGGTCTGTTGTCTGAGAGAGAGGTCACATGTTCAAATCAACACCTTGTTATTTTCACAGTCTTTTGAACCATTGGGAAGCTATTTACAAAACATTTAAAAGTCTTAATACATTGATATTTTTGTAACAAGAGCTTGTGGTTATATTCTCATCATTGATATTACCCATAAGGTAATATCAAGTAATTGTAGATGTTTTTTCAAAAAGACCAGAAGTCTTCACCTGTAATAAGGAAGATGCTAAAACAGTGGTAAAAATATTAGTAACAAAAATCATACCAAGATGGGGCTGTCCATTGATGATTGATTCAGACAATGGGCCAGCTTGTATTTCTAAGCTATGTCAGGAACTTGTAAGGTAATGACAGAAACAGATTGAATAGAAGTTCCACATTCCTTTCCACCTACAAAGTTATGGTATAGTAGAAAGAATGAATAGGAAACAATTACGGACAATACTAGGAAGGTTGCTGGGGGCACATTTGCCAAATGGGGAATTGTGCTGCTGGCAATACTAGCAGAAACAAGAATGACACATGCTGAAACAGCTAGGCTATCACAGTTTGAAGTGATTACAAAAGGCCCACTTGTTTCCATATTTTGAAATTGATTCCAGAAGAGTATTGTAGAAAATTGATTCAAACTTTGAATGACATCTATGGTGGTGTATCTGTCTCTTCACAGGAATAAACACACCCTTTCCAACCAGGAGATGTGGTCATGATAAACCAATTGAATAAAGTCAAGGGATCTGGATTCCCCTTTGGACCAGAGGGGACTGTGATCACAGTGACCAAAACAGCAGTCCTGGCAGAACAGTGTCCCCAGTGGATCCATGCAACCAGAGTAAAAGAGAGTAACAAAGAGGGGCGAAGCAGGTGATACTGATCCCGAAAATGAGACAACAGACAAACCGAAAGAAGACACAGAAGATGTCCTGGCTTCTGTCTCCCCAAACTTCTGGGAAAACACATTTTGTGGACTTATGCCGCGCATACACGATCGTAATTCTCGTCGGAAAAAACTCTGACGGTTTTTCCGACGGAATTCCAACGCTGTGTTGCCTACACACGATCACACCAAATTCCGACGGTCAATAACACAGCGGCATAAAACACGTTCGACAGCACTATAAAAGGGAAGTTTAATGCTTCCGAGCATGCGTCAAATTGTTTCTGAGCATGCGTCGGAATTTTGCGCGTCGGAATTGCATGCACACGATCGGAAAATCCGATAGAAAGGTTTTCCGTCGGAAAAATTGAGAACAGGTTCTCAATCCAAAGTCCGTCGGAAATTCCGACAGAAAAAGACCGTTGGGCATACACACGGACGGAAAATCCGATGAAAAGGTCCCATCGGACTGTTTTATTTTTTTTTTTTTTTTTTTTTTTTTTTCATTTCAAAAAGATTTTTATTGAAAATATGAACAGTACAACTGAAAAAAGATAACTGTAGCCACAAGCTGAGGTCAATACATAGAATGTGAAGCAGTTACACGAAGCATAAGGTCACTTCTAGGCGTATATAAAGCAAGATAGAACATATCAAGATATGCAGGGGGAGAATGGTTTTTGAAAAGGGGACCTGGAAGGTAGCGGATTCCAGAGGACCTAGAGAGGGACAATGGTCCCGGGCCTCCCTCCAGAATGAACACGCACCCCAATTGGGATCCTGCTGTGCGTGAATTGAACGGACCTGGGGTTCCAGGAAGGGCTCAATTTAGGTGGGCTAGAATTCCCTAACCCCTGGACTGTTTGCCATCCCCCGAGGGGGAGGGCACACAGCCTTGGAACTGTTCATAACTACAATTTGAGTAGTAGGGTGGACATCAGTGCCCACCCTGGGCTTGCGGCTGAAAGAAGTTTCATGAGGTGAGAAAATGGGAAAGAAAGAAGCGAAGAAAGAGAGGGGGAAAAAGAGGGGGAGGAGAAGGAAGGGTTAGAGGAGGAGGGAACCTTCGCGGAGATCCGGAGCAAAGATAGGACTGCCTGAATTAAAGTTAATCCGTTGGTAAGCTTTCTCATTGGGGGAGTAATGAGATGCCAACATACTTCGCCCAGGGATCCCAGATGAGGCGAAATTTGTCTGAAGTGTCTAGGATAGTGCTAGAGATTTTTTCCTGTGCCATTATCCAGGATATTTTAAGCTTGGTTTGGCGGAAGGAAATTGAGTGAGATTTCCACGCATGGGCCAGGGTAATCTTGGCTCCCAGGAGGATGAAGTGAATGAGGCAGTTGGTCAATTTAGGAACCTTTGGGATTTTGCTATTAAGAAGCGCTATGGTGGGGTCTTGCGGTACAGCAAAGCCAGTGGTTTTGCGGATTAGGTTAAACACTCTGTTCCAGAACCCTCTAATTTTGGGGCATTCCCAGAGAGTGTGGAGGAGGGACCCAGTGAGCCCACAACCCCTGAAGCACAATGGGGAAGATTGTGGGTAGAATTTGGTGAGTCTGGTGGGGACCAGGTACCAGCGAGAGATTACCTTGAGGTCTGCCTCTATTAGGGAGGTGTTAAGAATGCCTTTGTATGATCGGGCAAAGTTTGAGTGCCAGGTGTCCAGATCCCAATCAAATTGTAGGTCGTGCTCCCACTTTAGCATGTAATCCGCCTTTCCCTGTGGGTCAGCTAGCGCTGAATAGATGAGGGAAATACCTCCCCTGACGCCCATGTCCGAGGAGCACCAAAGTTCGTATGGAGTGACTGAGAGCGGATTGGCTGAGGCTTTCCAAATTTCCCTCAGGAAGTGTGTCAGTTGATGGTAACGAAAAGTTTCGGAAGCTGGCATGTCCAATTTGGAGATGCAGTATTTGAGAGATATGGGACCATTGTTATTGAAGTATTGCCCTATTCTGTAGAGGCCCTTATCGAGCCACCATCCAAAAGCCTTGATGTTGAGTCCCGGGGGGAATTGGGGGTTGTGGAAGATATGGGCGAGTGGATGCCAGGGGGAAATGAGGTGGGTATTTTTATGTAGAGAATCACAAAGGGACATCGAATGAGAGAGTGTAGGTGAGAGGATCGGGGGTCGGTCTTTGTGTGGTTTCCAGACTAGGAAGTCCAGGGTGTGGTTGGGGGTCGCCTGTCTTTCTATGTCCACCCAGTCTGGTTTTGGTCCTTTAAAGTAGATTGCCGAAAATTGGCATAATTGTGCCGCCTGATAGTACCACCAAATGTTAGGGAGGCCCAGGCCTCCTTTTTTCCTAGCTCTAAATAGGACTTTTTTAGAGAGGCGATGACCCTTCCCCCCCCAGATGAACCGGGTGATGGAGGATTGTAGTTTGTCCAGTGCACCTTTTTTGATGGGAATAGGGAGCGCCCGGAAAAGGTACAGAAGTTTGGGTAATAACGTCATCTTGACCGAGTTGACTCTGCCAAGCCAGGATAATTTGTGAAGAGACCACTGTGTAAGATCATCTGAGAGCTTCTTGAACATAGGGGGAAAGTTGTGTTGGTACAGGAGATCTATTCTAGGGGTGAGGGATATCCCCAGGTAGGGGAGAGAGGAGGCACACCAGGTGAAGGGGAAATGAGCTTTAAGTCTGTTAACCATATCCTGGGGGATTGTGACGTTTAACGCCATTGATTTTGCCATATTGACATGGAGGCCTGAGATCGTTCCAAAGGAATTGAGAAGTTTGAGGATGTTGGGGGTGGAAATGAGAGGAGAGGAGATAAAAAAGGAGGACATCATCCGCGAAGAGGGCGCATTTGTGTGTGCGTTGACCGCACTTTATTCCGTGGATGTCTGGGTTTTGCCTAATAGCCAGAGCCAGGGTTTCTATCGCTATTGCGAAGAGGATGGGAGATAGTGGGCATCCCTGTCTGGTGCCTTTCAAGATTGGGAATTGGTCGGATAGGTGACCTTGTAGTTTAATCTGAGCTTTAGGGGAGGAGTACAAGGAGGAGAGGGTTCTGAGGAATTCCGGGCCGAATCCCCATCTCTGGAGGGTGGAAAAGAGGTATGGCCAGGTGATCGTGTCGAAGGCCTTTTGGAGGTCTATTGAGAGAACATATCCTTGTTGGGGTGGGTTCCCATCCCAGGAGGATTGCATAAGGGAGATTAAGTCCACTGCCCTCCTGATCTGGTCCGGTCCCTGTCTCCCCGGGATGAAGCCCACCTGGTCCTTGTGAACGTAAGAGGCTATAAAGGAGGACATTCTATTTGCAAGGACTTTTGTCATAATTTTCAAATCATTATTAATTAATGAGATAGGCCTATAATTGCCTACTTCGCTTGGGTCCTTGCCCTGTTTCGGAATCACCGAAATAAATGCTAGGTTTGCAGCAGGTTCTAGGGTGGCGCCCCCTCGCAGGGAGTTGAAGAGACGGACCAGATGAGGAGAGAGGACCTCAGAAAACTTTTTGTAATAAAGGGCGGAGAATCCGTCTGGGCCTGGAGCGGATTCTGGCTTGAGGTTTTTAATGACCTCCTGAACTTCCTCTAATTGGAAGGGGGATTCCATAATGGACCTATGTGATTCTGAGATTCTGGGAAGACAGATGTTATTCAGGAAGGAGTCAGCGGATTCTGGGTCTCCTGGGGGAGAGGCCGAGTAGAGTTTAGTGTAGAAGTCCTGGAAGGATTCCAGAATTCTTTGGGGGTTCTGGGTGAGGGTGCCAGACAGGGATTTAATTTTAGGGAGGGCGAAATTTCTGACCTTCGGGGATAGTTTAGCCGCCAGACGGGGGCCAATTTTGTTGGCCTGAAGGTAAAATTTCCCGCTTAGCCATCTCAGATGCCTGTCGGCATTAGATGTCAGAGCTAAGTTCAGCGCCACACGGGCGGAGTCCAGCTGTGCCAAGGTAGCGGGAGTGGGGTTAGTCTTATGTGCTTTGCTGAGTATTTCGAAATCTAACTCAAGTTTATCTATTTCCTCCTTTCTTCCTTTTTTAAGTGAAGCGGCTAGCTGTATCATTTTACCTCTCAGGACCGCTTTATGGGCTCCCCAAAGGGTGCTTGGGGATGTGTCTCCAGTGTCGTTAAGACGGAAAAACTCTTGGATTTCCCTTTCCATCAAGGTACAGTGGACTGGGTTAGAGAGGAGAGATTTACTCAGGCGCCATTGGGGGGGCCCTGAGGACGATAAGGAGCTAGAGATTCTGAGGGTAACCAGCGAGTGGTCCGACCACGGGACTTCTTGTATTGTAGCTTTAGAGGCAGTGTGGATGTCAGAGTTGGGGATGAATATGTGATCTATTCTGGCATATGTCTTATGAGGTGCGGAATAGTGGGTGAAGTCCTTGCCAGTGGGGTTCAGTTCTCTCCACACATCAATAAGACCATGATCGTGGAGGAGGCGTGCTATTCTGAGACTTTGTTTGGGTGGCTTCCAAGTGCGGGGATAGGGTCGAGAGCATGGAGGCGAAAAAGTTTGCTTGGTTCTGATTAGGGGCGTAGTAAGAGGGGATTTGTCGTTTGGGTGGCTTCCGCAGATGGGCTCTAACGTGAGGGGATTTGTCGAGAGAGTGGTCAAAAGCAATGTTGGAGTCACCTCCTACAATGATTTTGCCTTCCAAGTGCGGGGATAGGGTCGAGAGCATGGAGGCGAAAAAGTTTGCTTGGTTCTGATTAGGGGCGTAGTAAGAGAGGAAGGAATGCATTACCCCTTCAATGACCCCTTTAACAAGTATGAACCTGCCTTCCTTGTCTTTGATCGTGTGGATATGGTTGAAAGGGATCCGTTTCGCAATAATGACGGCAACCCCTCTCTTTTTTGTTTCAGCATTTGCGAGGTAGAAAGTGGGGAAGTTACGGTGAAGGAAGGGGGGGGTGAAGCTGGAGGGGAAGTGGGTCTCCTGGAGAAGGACAACATCAAGACTTCTGGAGTGGTAGCTTTGCAAAGCCTTGCGGCGTTTAGAGGGCGAATTAAGTCCCTGTGTGTTATGAGTAGCAACCTTTAGGAAAGGTTTGCGAGTGTACGTGTCAGTCATGGGCGGCAGGGAGAGGTTGCGGTGATGTAAAAGTGGAGCTTACCTTTGAGATGAGACGGGTGGACTCCTTTGAAGAAGGGGCAGGTGCTTGGAGGCTCTTTGGTGCGTGGCAGGGGAGAGATCTCCGCGGAGGTTCCTAAGAGAGGGAGAGGGGTAGGCGAAGGGGGAGAGGAGAGATCCAGAGAGGTAGAGTAGGGCATAAGAAGGCTGGGAAGGAAGACAAAAAGGTCAATAACCAAACTTGTACAATCAAATATCTCAATCAGACAGGTGAATAAACACAATAAAAAATAAAGAATAAAGTAAGGCAAAATAAAACAAAGTTCAAAAAGAAAGATCACTGGACCGGCTAGCCGAGTCCAAGTCCAAGGACCCCGATTAAGGGGAACTTGGAAAAAGTGCAACCTCTGAAGAGGTTGTCTGCCTGCTGTCACCAGAGGGGTGGGTGGACCCGCTCTGTTACACCAGAGAGAGTGGCATGAGTCACCGCTCCGGTCTTCAAACCCCCTGTTGGGGGACAGATGACCCCTTAGTAGGGTCGGCCTATTAACATTTACTTCAAAAAATCGTAGGTAATGGAGAAAAAACCCAAGAATTTAGTAGTACAAACATTTTAAACATGGGTGAGTAAACCTGTAAATACCTGTAAGCAAATAAAGTCCTGCAAAAGGGGAGGGGAGGGGGGAGAGGGGAGAAGGATGTTGCAGCACCTAATCATAGGGAGAGGGAGTGAGCGTGGCAAAAAAAAAAAAAAAAAAACGACCTATTGGGCAATGAAGAAACAGCCCCTACCCCAGCCGGGGAGGGGGCATTTAGTCTGGATAGATATCCCAGTTAGCCATATCGTGGGCTAATGGGGCCCATAGTGTAATGTTAGCAAGCCCAGGAGGTCAAGAAAAAACAAAACAGAACCGAAAAGAAAAACCATTAAAGGCAGTGTCCTGACAGTTCAAGGTCAGGGGCGTCCGGGGTTGTCATCGGCCCGTCCGTTAGGGGAGGGCGAGAGTCACGGAGTATACTTTAGCAGAAGGGGAAGCCATCTCCCGGCCGGGAGTGTGAAGAGGGATTTCATCTTGGGGGTTGGGAATCCCGATATCTCTTCGGAAGTTGTTTGTTCCACAGCGGTGTCAGGGGGCTGCCCGGGGGGGGACGCTTGGATGAGCCTGGTTTAGTTGTCGGTTGCTGAGGGTCCAATTCCTGAGAGATGAGTCCCAGCTTGAGTAGTAGACGTTCTCCCTCTTGAAAGTTGGAGAATCCAAAGGATTTGTCCCTAAATTGGAATTGGAGGCGGAATGGAAATTGCCATCGGTACTTGATAGAATTTTGGTTGAGAATCTCCAGAAGGGGTTTGAGGGATCTCCTTTTCTGGATCGTGGAAGGCGAGATGTCTGCGAAGATTTGAATCTTGTTCCCTTGAAAGGAGAGGTTGTCCAGATTGCGAGTTTTTCTCATGACGTCCTCCTTGACTCCATAAAAGTGCGGTTTGACCACAATGTCCCTCGGGAGCCCATCTTGACGGGGGGGTTGGAGAGCTCTGTGGGCCCTGTCGAGTTCGAGTCTATGACCCTGGATGTCTGGGATAAGTTCCTTGATGAATGATTTAACAGTGCCGGGTACATCTTCGACCGACTCTGGGATACCGCGTATGCGGAAGTTGTACCTTCTGCTTCTGTTTTCCAAATCATCGATTTTGGATAATGCAGTCTCGAGTTGGTCTTGAAGGGTTTGAATGCAGGAGGTATTTTGGTTGGTGCGGGCAGAATTGTTGTCAACCACTTGTTCGATTGCATCCATGCGGGCTCCCAGACTCTGCAAATCTGCTTTTATGGTGGCAGTGATCTGTGAGGCATTATGAGCCAGTCCTGCTGCCAGCATTTCTGAAAAGCTCTGCAGCATCAGCTGCATGTCAGGGGGGTGATGCGGCTGAGTGGGGGTGGAGAGGTGGGGGCCTGCCAGGCCTAGGGGAGATTGCAGCCCAGGGGTTTGCAGGAGATCTCCTAGGGTCCTATTAAGGAGGGACACTGTGGAGGCAGGGGAGATCCCTTGGGGGGTAAAAGTACTCACAGGTGTTGCCAGAGGGTTCTGGTGCAGCTGCTGGGCTGTGTTAGCGGTCACTGGAGTTGCTGACCTGTAGACCTGGTGGCGGTTAGGGGAGGGGGGGTCCGCAATGGAGTCCTGGTCTTCTCCAGTGTTTGCACGTGTGGACGCGGCCGCCATCTTGGAAGGTGCAGGGGCCGTCAGGTTAAAGTCCAGCTGACGGCTCACCTCGCTTCTGTGTGCCTCGTTCGGCATGTGGGGTGATGCTGGGACCTTCCGCAGAGTGGCAGGGGGTGTTTCGGCTGAATCCCGCTCAGTCAGATTGCTTTGGGGGCTGAGAAGTGCCGGAGCGGCGCGGAGCTCCCGTTTACAGCGTCCTCACGGAAGTCCCGCGCATGCGCACACCCCCATCGGACTGTTTTCATCGGAAATTCCGACCGTGTGTACGCCGCATTAGTCTTCTGATCCTGGCGGTATTTCTGCCAACATGGATCATAATAAACTGTGTGTATCACCCGGAGGACTTAGGCCCATTTAGGCCTATGTGTTTTGAGGACAATTACAGTACAAATGTGTCAAAATTGCCCATGACTCACTCTGTTGCTCATAACACTATGAACAAGTTACACCACATGTAGAATTTTGTTTACATAATAGAAAGTAAAGACCCTGTTATGACACAGGGGGAACAGAAACCACTTTAGGAGTCCAGAATGGTATTGATTTAGAGACTGTCAGAAGTAAACTTGCAGCTGCTGGAAAAGATAGTGTAGGTGCCCTCAACATATTTGGTGATTGGAGCCCCACACTCTTAGCACTCCAGGTGGCACAGTTTATCCTAGACAAATCGATGGTGACTCAGCTTGGTGGTTTGACTGTGCTAATAGGTGATTTGAATAAGGCCCCTTTCACACGGGACGGATCCGTAATGATCCGCCCCGTGAATATCCGCTGCTCAGCGATCCCCGCTGAGCCGGCGGATGACAGGGCGGTCCCTGCACACTGTGCAGGGACCGCCTTGTCAGATCTCCGCTCTCCTCTATGGGGGATCGAATGAACACGGACCGTCTGTCCGTGTTCATCCGATCCGCTCTGCAGACGGATGGAAAAATAGGGTTTTCCTCGTCTGCAGAATCGGACCATAGCGGAGGCGGACGATATCGGGTATCAGCGGATGCTTATTCGCTGACACCTGCTATCACATAGACATGCATGTATGTCCGTATTTCATCCGAAAACGGATGGATGAAATATGGACATACGTCCGCATGTGTGAAAGGGGCCTAAGAGTCTTTCAAGTTGGACCATGTGTGCTGTAAGGTTCCTTTGAATGAGTCAACAGACAGATATGCTGGAGAACAGACTCACTTCCCCGGGTACCAGACAGCTAAGGTCTCTTTTCAAGATTCCTGTGGATTATTGGGTAATATCTTTTCCTCAGGAGATCTAGGCCAGAGGTTAACATGTGTATCTGGACTTTTTATCCACAGGGTTATAATGCGTTTATAGAAGTGGGCCCACAGCAGGTGTGCTTGGCAACAGAGGTAGGACTAAACGTTGCTGAAGTAGATACTCATTTGCCCTTTTCAGGCTGCATACACAATGTTTTACTTTTGTATTGGCATGGTAAAAATGATGTGTTAAGCCTCATACACACGATCAGATTGTTGGCCAACAAAGCGTCAGACTTTTGTCCGAAGGGTGTGTGCCAGAAACTTGTCTTGCATACAAGCGGTACACAATTGTCGGCCAACAAACACGAACATAGTGACGTACTACAAGTAATTTCAGCTCTTGAACGCCACCCCTTGGGCCCCTTCTGCTAATGTCATGTTGGGTGGGCATTTATTCTGAGAATGTGTGTTTGTACTTTGGACTTTTGTGTGACGGACTTGTGTACACACAATACGAAAAATCTGACAACAGACTGTTGTCCGCCAAAAATTTACTAGCCTGCCATCCAACATTTTTTGGTGGAAAGTTGGGCAACAATTGTGATTTCTCATTGCCCATAGACCCAATTGTAGAAATACTAAAACAAAAGAAGAAATCTCTGCAATATCTTAAAACATAATTTGACAGTACATCAGGCAATCATGAAAACTACCATTGTGAGAGGTAAATTTGAAGCAGCTGCTACTCAAATATCACAAGACACCCATCATTTGTGGTATGATGTGTTCACAGGTTGGTCACCGACAGGAAGTGAGGTGGTGAAAACTTTCTTCCACTCACTTGCTGTTTGTGTTATTATTTTGGTCATGCTTGTCCTGTACAATTGCTTTTTGGTTTGTACTATAAAGAGGAAAATTAACAGAATGGTCAATAAGGCTGATGATAAAGCCTGGGCAAGCTTATTTCCAAAGTAATATGGAGAAAATGATCATATTCATCATAAAAGAGGGGATTGAAGGGTTAATGATGTTTCTATGCTGTTTCTGTTCTGTCTATTTCCATGTTATTCCTATTATCTGAGTTTGACTTGGAATGTGTTTACTTGCTAGAAATGTTTAGGCTAATAGAACGGCATGGCTGGTTTCTCAGGCTAATGACGGCCTGACCTGTACTTTTTACCGAAATGGGATTGTTTTGACTGAATGGGTTGTCATGTGAAGGGGATATGAAGCCTATATAGGGCTGATCATTATGTGTAACAGGCTTAACTGATAAGGTGGATGTGACTGCTTTGGGAACCACCTCTCCTGGGGAACTTATGCATCATGTATTATACATTTCCAGTTCAAACCAGTACTTAGCGCTATATATTGAATATCCAACCAGCTCCATACGCATTGCTTGACAAAGGAGCACGCCTGACTGAACAGGCGAGACAGTGAGCATGCTTGGAAATGCATTGTGACATGCCCAGTGACATCATTATACCTGACAAGTGCTCCACCCCCCTTTCCTGGCTCTCCCCTACACACAGCCTGCTCCAAACGAGCGGCAGAAATGTTCTACCAGTACAGGTGTTGACTTCTCCCCACCGGAGATGGACTTGTTGATGCACCCTTTTAATCCTAATAAATGTGAGTTGCCTACATTACTTTTTTTATTGAACCGTAAAAGTCCGCACTTAGAGGCGTTTCTGTATTCTCTTTTTTAAACTACTAACAGCACCCCTGCAAAAAAATGTATACATTTTCAGAAATCCTCCAGAAATCAGAGTCCCTGCACAGTAAACTGGTGGCAGTTGCATCTTTTTTATGTCACACAATAATTGTGCTACTGTTTATTAAATATACAGTATATCTTCAGTAAAAAAAATACTCAAATTAAAATTAGAGTCCACAAACACAATATAGTACCCCATTTTTGATAAAATGTAAAAAGTCTCAAAATTACACATGCTTGTGAAATTGTGAAGAACTATGCTACCCAAAATTGCCTATATATATGATGCTTTAAAAGCACATATATTTAGCATTACCGATAAATGATAGCTTTAGAAATAGTGCTCCTACTGGCATGCACAGCAAAACCTAATATACATGTTAAAATCATAATTTTCATCCATGAGTGCATTCGGCATCCACTTTGTTCAGTTATGTGTGTTGATTATTTATTTTCTTTATAAAACTTCGATTTTTTTTAAACGTTTTTCTTTCCTTTAAAGAGGAAGTATACTCTCCCACTCTGATGCTTCTCTTCATTTAGTCCATTATAATAAGTAATTATCAAAGCCACTGTAATCCAGCCCAAATCGCATATTACTTACTGTTTAAAGAAACTTAAAAAAACTTGTTTCCAGGGGTTAGGCAGCGCCATCTTAAGTATTGTTTTCTGAGTCCACAGTGAAGTGTATTTCCGCCCTTACATTGACCACTTCCTGTACTGTTAACCAAGCCTCCTTCTCAATCCAATGTTTATATGGCAATCCTGCTTCCCTGTTCATAGCTGACGTTTTATTTCATAGTATTTACTTGTGCTGATTATCTAGTGTTTGCCTTTGTCAGTCGTATCAGTTTCAGCTGATAAGACTGGAGTAATGCTGTCTGATGCCCTGGTTTACACTGCATGTGATGTCACATGGGGTGTAGGAGGAAGCGCTGAATGATTTTGCAGTCTCCTTGGATTTCAGTGTTGTGTGCCGTAGGAAGTCCTGATAATAGATAGACAAGTAAACAAAGTGTGCCGTACATCAGGGGAGATCTGGGCATGCTCAGTGACGTCATTCTAAAGAACAAAAAGGATTACAACAATACTAAGCAAGTTAGGAGATATCTACAAGCAGTGTTCATAGGGTTTTTTATGCTGATTTACATGGGACAACGTTTTGGGGGAGAGTTTACAACCACTTTTTAGCTGAACTGATAAGCCCTATAATGATAGCATAGTGCAGGTGTCATATTCTCCTTAAGAACACATCTTTCCTGGCCAGAATAGCCAAGGTTTGACAGCTCTGAGTACATTTAGGTTCATATTACCAGGTTCTGACATCTGCTATGGTGGGCACCTAGAAGGGACAGGTAAGCCTGGGACACGTGCCAGGGGGGGTCAGAAGGGAGGGAACCTTCCTCAGCAGGTAGACATGATCAGTTCTACAAGAAAGTAAAAAAAAGAAACAAACTCCTGGCTGCTATATATGTTTGTTTACAATGACACTGCCACTGATGTACTGTATGTTGTAATAGTTACATTGGCAGGAGCAAAGGGTCTAATCTTCCATTACTAGCAAGAAGGTCAGGTACATCTTATCGATTGTGTATCATTACTGCTCCCCTTAAACCAAATTAGAAGTACTAACTACATAATTACTGACTGGCCTCCCCCACCCCACCCCCACACTACCCCTCTAATTTAATATAGATACATGGGTCAGAGCAACTGAAACCCCCAAGTCATAATCTACTGAACACCCATCTTGCATCCAGCATTGCTCCTGCCACCTGCTTACAGATTTTGATTTCTCTGTGAGCTCTTCTTGCCCCAACTATAGTCATGAAACCAGACTACATAAATCCAGACATTAATTGCTTGACCTTAGGGCAGGTTGTCCAGCATAGTTTTGGAAATTTACCGATTAAATGTATTGATGGCCCAGATTTGTTTTTGTGCATTTGTTGCTATAACCAAGTTTGTACACATTAGAAAATATTTTAACTGAAAACTCAGCTAAAGAGTCTTGATACTTTATGCATCCTTTACAAAATGTGCCAAGGTTTTGGATTGCTCATTTAATACATAAAAGAATATCCATTGTTTTTTTTTGTTTTTTTTTCAAGGAAAACTAATAACTACTAAGCATGATACACCATCTGCACAGTTTTAATTTAAGGCTTTTTCAATATTTTTCATTCTCGTTCACTGATTTTTATCATATTATCTACACAGAAGCCTTGATCTCCTATAAAGCAAGATCTCTAAAGATTATAGGATTATTTTTCACACCACAGTAGAATTTCATTGACAGTAAGTGCAGGCAGTAAGAGGTGTGGTGCTCCATGTACTTAATCACTTGCTACAAAAGCACAACAAATGTTTAACAAAGGGATTAAGGTAGTATAAAAGCAGTCATTATAAATGAGGTTGAACTTTGCAAAATGGATGCTTTTAACTTTATTCCATTATTAAATGCAACATTCCATTAACATATAGAAGCTTACAAAGCAAGCATATTGTGTTCTCATTTTATCAACAACAAGAATCTGTTAAGAATTTAGCATTTGTCTGTATTAATTAGATTTAATTTGAAATGGTTGGAAAGCGGAACTACATTTTTTTTAAAAGGGGGCATTTTTTTTAATAGCAGAAGAGACTCTGTATGTCTCTTCTGCTGTAAATACTTCTTCACAGCATGCTAGCATTTTCTTTCTAATTGTACATAGAGCCAAAAATGCGCAGCTCAGTATCCAATCTTGGCATTCCATTGGTTCTGGGATGAAGTAACTCCCCTGCAAATGTGCGGTACGTACGTCATCCTGGCAATTAAGACATCTGGAGACTCCAAACTTGAAAGAAGATGGAAACACAAAGCACAAGCATCTAGCTCCCAAAGCAAGTGTGCCATAATGTGCAAAAGTTCTTGAACGTTAGGACAAGAGCTCCTAGAGGCCCCAAAATTTTAGTTTTGCTTTAGGATGGGCTTATCTATACCGGTTGACATTTATACTTCGGTATTTCTTTAGGGGTATCGTTGTTTTTCTTTATTTAATTTTGTTACATTCCATGGGTTTATTTTAAGGATGAGCCGAACACCCCCCTGGTTCAGTTCGCACTAAAACATCCGAGCAGGCAAAAAATTTGTCAGAACACACTAACACCGTTAAAGTCTATGGGACACGAACATGAAAAATCAAAAGTGCTAATTCTAAAGGCTTATATGCAAGTTATTGTCATAAGATGTGTTTAGGGACCCAGGCCCTGTCCCAGGGGACATGTATCAATGCAAAAAAAAGGTTTAAAAATAGCAGTTTTTTCGGGAGCAGTGATTTTTTTTAATGCTTAAAGTGAAACAATAAAAATGAAATATTCCTTTAAATATCATGCCTGGGGGTGTCTATAGTATGCCTGTAAACTGGTGCAGTTTTCCCATGTTTAGAACAGTACCACAGCAAAATGAAATTTCTAAAGGAAAAAAGTAATTTTAAACTGATCGCGGCTGTAATGAATTGTCGGGTCTCGGTAATATGGATAAAACTCATTTTAAAAAAATGCATGGGGTCCCCCCAGTCCATTACCAGGCCCTTTGGGTCTAGAATGAATATTAAGGGGAACCCTGAACCAAAAAGAAAAAAAATTGCCTGGGGTCCCCCCAAAATCCATACCAGACCCTTATCCAAGCATGCAACCTGGCAGGCTGCAGAAAAAGAGGGGGGAATGAGAGAGCGCCCCCCCTCCTGAACTGTACCAGGCCACATGCCCTCAACATGGAGAGGGTGCTTTGGGTTCTGACCCCAAAGTATCTTGTCCCCATGTTGATGGGGGCAAGGGCCTCATCCCCACAACCCTTGCCCGGTGGTCGTGGGGGTATGCGGGAGGGGGGCTTAACGGAATCTGGAAGCCCCCCTTTAACAAGGGAAAATCAAGTGATTGTTCATGTTAGTGTCCTATGGACTTTAACAGTGTTCCAGCGGCTTTTGAATTTCCCGAAAAACGCATATTGTTCGGTCTTCGCCCGAACATCCGAACAACCAAAGTTCGGGCCGAACTTATGCTCGGGCCGAACCGTTCGCTCATCCCTAGTTTATTTATTTACTGCATGCCATTGCTTCTTGATCGACACTTGTGCAGGGATCGGCAAGGTGTCCGCTCACGGACACCAGTGTCCGTAGGCAGTCCTTTTAGTGTCCGCGGCCGCCGCAGACTTTTTTTTATAATAACTGACTTTGACTCACTGCTGCTCCTGTACATTTCTGTGTACCGTGTTCTAGATCAGGCCAGGGCATGGCACCGGCGCCGTCCACTCTAGTGGAGTTCTGAGTTTCCTGACCCCTGCTACGGAGTGTTCGTTCTGTGAGGGAGGGACTGGGACAGCGGCAACCCAGGCAGCGCGGGTCACGGGAGAACCAGAGAACAGGACAGGAGGAAGGCAGCTCAAGCCCAAGAAGCCGAGTGATTGTCTGTGACTGACTCTAAAATGGGGCAGCGTAAGTATATGCACAGTGTGGACTCCAGAGTGTGTTGTTCTGACTTCTGAAGTTCTGAAGGAGCAGGCCAGGACAGTCACAGGAGGGAGGGACTGGAACTCTGGTAGGCTGCACTGGTGGGCACAAATGAGACTGCAGTTACGGCATTGATGGGCACAGATAGTCTGCACTGGTGGGCACACATAGGCAGCACTAGGCACAGAAAAGCGGCACTGATGGGTACAGATATGCTGCACTGATGGGCACAGATAGGCTGCACTGGTGGGCATAGATGAGACTGCACTTACGGGCACTGATGGGCACAGATAGGCAGCACTAATGTGCGCAGATAGGCTGCATTGGTGGGCACTGATGGGACTGCACCTATGGGCACATGCTGCACTGATGGGCACAGATGAGGCTGCACTGATGGGCACAGATAGGCGGCACTAGGCACAGAAAGGTGTGTGATGTGTACAGATATGCTGCACTCATGGGCACAGATAGGCTGCACTGGTGGGCATAGATGAGACTGCACTTATGGGCATTGATGGGCACAGATAGGCAGCACTGATGTGAACAGATAGGCTGCATTGGTTGGCACTGATGGGACTGCACCTATGGGCACTGATGGTCACATGCTGCACTGATGGGCACAGATGAGGCTGCACTGATGGGCACAGATAGGCTTAACTGATGGACACTGATATGCTGCACTGGTGGGCACAGATGAGACTGCACCTATGGGCACTGATGAGCACAGATAGGCTGTACTGATGGTCACAGATGGGCTGTGCTGGTGGGCACAGATGAGACTACACTTACGTGCACTGATGGGCACAGATAGACGGCACTGATGAGCACAGATAGGCCATAGAGTAGACAGAGTGTTTTTTGATGGTTTTAATTTGAAATGTACCTTGGTGTCCTTCACTAAGAAAAATGCCACTGCCTTGGTCCGTTCCTATCCATGCATGTGTCCTTGTTTTATTTTTAATATTTTATTTCAACTTTGCAGCTTTCTCTATTCTATGTCTTTCATAAGGAAAAAATGTAGCTGCCAGACATGGTTGAATAGAGAAAAATATAAGGTAAAATGATACTTGCTGAAAGAGCAGCTTACAGTGGCCACCAAATGTTTGCAAGACACTGCATGCACACTAAGAGATTTCAAAAGTAGGGCACTCAAAGTCAAAGCTGCTGAAGCATTGAAGCATGTTCAAAGCACTGTAGGCAAAGATGAAGATTTTAATGAATGGTGTGCATCCCTCATAAACAAGTCTAATGATGCCCAAACAAAGAACAAACACCTAGTCTTTTGGTAAAGGTAGGACATGTGTCACTGTTATTTCCCATAAACCTGAATCTGATCAACTCAAATAGAGATAGCCATTCTGAATTAGATAAAAGGAAGGCAAGACCTATGATATCCGTGAGACAAACGTGGACACATAGCTGGGAATGGCATATTCAGTCACATTAGATGGTTTTTGTTTTCATACACTGGAGCACATTGCTAGAGTGCCATAGACTGGAGCACATTGCTGAAAGAGTGCCATGCTGTGAAGGCTGACCAACAGCAGGCCAATGTTTCGGGTACAGCATGGGGAGATATGCAGATTTGTGTTTCAAAGAACTTATTGAAGGTTTTTCAAAATAATAACATTGTAACAAATGGGAACAAACCATCAAATGGACTGGCATGGAATCAGGGATAATACAAATAAATAGAGAGATCTTTCCTGTAGATATACAAAGCTTTACAGAGACATGGATATATAAAGTAAGTGATAAAGGTGACAACAGAACATAATACACTGTAAAGGAGAAATAGTGAAGCGCTCCAATATGTGTAAAAGTGCAAAGTAGCTAAAAATTCACAATAATCATTAAATCATATTCAAATTATATAAAAATGCAAAGACCACTATAACAATCAAAAGTATAAGAAATAGAAAATAGAAAAATACCTCAATATTGATATAAATCATCAAATCATGTAAAAAGTACAAATCTTTTTGGAAACTTTTGTGTTTGCCTCTTTTTATCATGAGCTGAACTTAAAGATCTACAACTTTTCTATGGACACAAAAGGCCTATTTCTATCAAATATTGTTCACAAATCTGTCTAAATCTGTGTTAGTGAGCACTTCTCCTTTGCCGAGATAATCCATCCACCTCACAGGTGTGGCATATCAAGATGCTGATTAGACAGGTGTGTCTTAGGCTGGCCACAATAAAGGGCCACTCTAAAATGTGCAGTTTAACTGTATTGGGAGGGTAGAAAAAACAGTCAGTATCTGGCGTGACCACCATTTGCCTCACGCAGTGCAGCACATCTCCTTTGCATAGAGTTGATCAGGTTGTTGAATGTGGCCTGTGGAATGTTGGTCCATTCCTCTTCAATGGCTGTGCGAAGTTGCTGGATATATGCAGGAACTGGAACACTCTGTCATATACGCCGATCCAGAGCATCCCAAACATGCTCAATGGGTGACATGTCCGGTAAGTATGGTGGCCATGCAAGAACTGGGATGTTTTCAGCTTCCAGGAATTGTGTACAGTACCTTGCATCATGGGGCCGTGCATTATCATGCTGCAACGTGAGGTGATGGTCGTGGATGGATGGCACAACAATGGGTCTCAGGATCTCGTCACGGTCTCTGTGCATTTAAAATTCCATCAATAAAATGCACCTGTGTTCGCTGTCCATAGCATACGCCTGCCTATACCATGACCCCACCGCCACCATGGGCCACTAGATCCACAACGTCGACATTAGCAAATCGCTCACCCACACAATGCCATGTCTGCCACCTGCCCTGTACAGAAAAAACTGTGATTCATCTGTGAAGAGAACACCTCTCCAAAGTGCCTGACGCCATCGAATGTGAGCATTTGCCCACGCAAATTGGTTACGACGATGAACTGCAGTTAGGTCGAGACCCCAGTGAGGATGAGCATGCAGAGGAGCTTCCCTGAGATGGTTTCCGATTTGTGCAGAAATTCTTTGGTTATGCAAACCGATTGTTGCAGCAGCTGTCTGGGTGGCTGGTCTCAGACGATCTTGGAGGTGAAGATGCTGGATGTGGAGGTCCTGGGCTGGTATAGTTACACGTGGTTTGTGGTTGTGAGGCCGGTTGGATGTACTGACAAATTCTCTGAAATGCCTTTGGAGACGGCTTATGGTAGAGAAATGAACATTCAATTAAAGGGCAACAACTCTGGTGGACATTCCTTCAGTCAGCATGCCAATTGCACACTCCCTCAAAACTGTGGCATTGTGCTGTGTTATAAAACTACACATTTTAGAGTGGCCTTTTATTGTGGCCAGCCTAAGGCACACCTATGCAATAATCATGCTGTCTAATCAGCATTTTGTGAGGTGGATGGATTATCTCGGCAAAGGAGAAGTGCTCACTAACACAGATTTAGACAGATTTGTGAACAATATTTGAGACAAATAGGCCTTATGAGTTCATAGAAAAAGTTGTAGGTCTTTAAGTTCAGCTCATGACAAATAGAGGCAAACACAAAAGTGTTGCATTTATAATTTTGCTCAGACTGTATATATATATAAAACAGTATCTCACAAAAGTGAGTACACCCCTAACATTTTTGTAAATATTTTATTATATCTTTTCATGTGACAACAATGCAGAAATGACACTTTGCTACAATGTAAAGTAGTTAGTGGACAGCTTGCATAACGGTGTCAATTTGCTGTCCCATCAAAATAACTCAACACACAGCCATTAATGTCTAAACCGCTGGCAATAAAAGTGAGTACACCCCTAAGTGAAAATGTCCAAATTGGGCCCAATTAGCCATTTTCCCTCTCAGGTGTCAAGTGACTCATAAGTGTTACAAGGTTTCAGGTGTGTTAAATTTGGTGTTATTGCTCTCACTCTCTCATACTGGTCACTGGAAGTTCAAAATGGCACCTCATGGCAAAGAACTCTCTGAGAATCTGAAAAAAAAAAAAAACAGTTACTCTACATAAAAATGGCCTAGGCTATAAGAAGATTGCCAAGACCCTGAAACTGAGCTGCAGCATGGTGACCATATAGCAGTTTAACAGGACAGGTTCCACTCAGAACAGGCCTCGCCATGGTTGACCAAAGAGGTTGAGTGCACATGCTCAGCGTCATATCCAGAGGTTGTCTTTGGGAAATAGATGTATGAGTGCTGCCAGCATTGCTACAGAGGTTGAAGGGGTCAGCCTGTCAGTGCTCAGACCATATGCCACACACTGAATCAAATTGGTGTGCATGGCTGTTGTCCCAGAAGGCCTCTTCTAAAGATGATGCACAAGAAAGCACGCAAACAGTTTGCTGAAGACAAGCAGACTAAGGACATGGATTACTGGAACCATGTCTTGTGGTCGGATGAGACCAAGATAAACTTATTTGGTTCTGATGGTGCCATGTGTGTGTGGTGGCAAACAGGTGAGGAGTACCAAGCAAGTGTGTCTTGCCTACAGTCAAGCATGGTGGTGGGAGTGTCATGGTCTGGGGCTGCATGAGTGCTGCCAGGACTGGGCAGCTACAGTTCATTGAGGGAACCATGAATGGCAACATGTTCTGTGACATATTAAAGCAGAGCATAATCCCCTCCCTTCTGTGACTGGGCTGCAGGGCATCATTCCAACATGATGACAACCCCAAACACACCTCCAAGACAACCACTGCCTTGCTAAAGAAGCTCCTCAGCTTCTAAAGGTAAAGGTGATGGACTGGCCAAGCATGTCTCCAGACTTAAACCATATTGAGCATCTGTGGGGCATCCTCAAATAGAAGGTGGAGGAGCGCAAGGTCTCTAACATCCACCAGCTCCGTGATGTAGTCATGGAGGAGTGAAAGAGGACTCCAGTGGCAACCTGTGAAGCTCTGGTGAACTCCATGCCCAAGAGGGTTAAGGCAGTTCTGCAAAATAATGGTGGCCCCACAAAATATTGACCCTTTGGGCCCAATTTGGACGTTTTCACTGAGGGGTGTACTCACTTTTGTTGCCAGTGGTGTGCAGGTGGTCACACCAACTGCTACTCTAACCACTCCCAGCCCCGAGATCAAAACAGACAGGCCTAGCGCGCAGCTTAAAGAGGAAGTAAAGCCGGAAAAAAATAAAAAAAAGACGCCCTGCAAGGCAAAGTCATAATGAGCTAGTATGCATAGCGCATGGGAGCCGTCAGCGACGGCATGTTCGCCTTCACTTGAGGCACGCTCAGTGTGCCTGCGCCGTTGTCTACAGCGTGCAATGTGCCGTAGACAGCGGTATCCAGTTTTTGTAAAATATCTCCTTAACCATGTAGGTTAAGGAGATATTTCTTGCACCTACATGTAAACCTTAATCTATGCTTACCTGTAGGTTAAAGTGGTCCCAGAGGGTTTACAACCACTTTAAGCCGGCCTAAATTTACCTGTGCTGGTTAACTTAGTAAAATAAACCTTACTAGCACAATACAAGTGGCACATGGTTGCCTTTTATATACTGGTTAGAGGGTGTAGGATGTGATTAAGCAGCCATGTTCATCAGGTCATGAGGCCCACACAAAAACAAAAGAAAAAAACAAAAGAAAAAAAAGGGGTTAGGGGTTAGGCGCGTAGGGGGTAGGAGAAGTGCATAAAGGGAACGAAAGCATAGAGCAGTAAGAGGGGGAGAAATTAGGCAAAGATATGTGGGTGGACCCTAATCACCTCCACTTCTGTCAGGAGAAGATAGAAAAGGTATGACAGCCTGGGTTATGTGTCATGAGGGTTTTGCTATTTGCCGGATTAAGCCAGCGAAATGTTGGTAATGGAGCCAACAGTCCTACGTGTGTGTGTACTTGGAGGGAGTGTCATGGGCTATACTGATAAGCTTTTCCATTGGCAACTTTCTGGATGCGTTTGAACCAAAAACGTAAATTTGTTTTATTTGGATTTTATGTGATAGATCAACACAAAGTGACCCATAATTGTGAAGTGGAAGGAAAATGATAAATGGTTTTCAATATCTGAAAACTGTGGCGTGCATTTGTATTCAGCCCCCCTGAGTCAATACCACCTTTCGCTGTGATTACAGCTGCAAGCATTTTTGGGTGTTACCAGCTACAAGCTTTTCACATCAAACTGACATTTTGCCCATTCTTCTTTGCAAAGCTCATGCTTTGTCAGATTGGATGGAAAGTGTCTGTGAACAGCAATTTTCAAGTCTTGCCACAGATTTTCAATTGGATTTAGGTCTGGACTTTGACTGGCCCATTCTAACACATGAATATGCTTTGATCTAAAGCATTTCATTGTAGCTCTGGCTGTATGTTTAGGGCTGTTGTCCTGCTGGAAGGTGAACCTCTGCCCCAGTCTTTTGCAGACTCTAACAGATTTTCTTGCCCTGTATTTGGCTCCATCCATCCTCTCATAAACTCTGACCAGCTTACCTGTCCCTGCTGAAGAAAAGCATCCTCACAACATGATGCTGCCACCACCATGTTTCACAGTGTGCATAGTGTGTTCAGGGAGATGTGCAGTTTTGCCCATGTGTTACTTTTGCGCCACACATAGCATTTTGCTTTTAGACTAAAAAGTTTAATTTTAACCTTTTTCCTCATGTTTGCTGTGTCCCCCACATGGCTTCTCTTGAACTGCAAATGGGACTTCTTATGGCTTTCTTTCAACAATGACTTTCTTCTTGCCACTCTTCCATAAATGCCAGATTTGTGGAGTGCATGACTAATAATTGTCCTGTGGATAGATTATCCCATCTAAGCTGTGGATCTCTGCAGCTCCTCCAGTGTTACCATGGGCCTCTTGGCTGCTCCTTTGATTAATGCTCTCCTCGCCCGGCCTGTCAGGTAACGTGGACAGCCATGTCTTGGTAGGTTTGCAATTGTGCCATAATCTTTCCATTATTGGGTGATGGATTGAACAGTGCTCTGTGAGATGTTCCAAGCTTTGGATATTAAGCTTCTCCACAACTTTATCCCTGACCTGTCTGGTGTGTTCCTTGGCCTTCATGATGCTGTTTGTTCACTAAGGTTATCTAAGAAATCTCTGAGGGTTTCACAGAACAGGTGTGTTTATACTGAGATTAAATTACACACAGGTGGACTCTATTTACTAATTAGGTGACTTCTGAAGGCAATTGGTTCCACTAGATTTTAGTTAGGGGTATCAGAGTAAAAGAGGCTGAATACAAATGCATGCCACAAATAACCAGATATTTATTTATAAACCATTTTGAAAAACATTTATAATTTTCCTTCCACTTTACAATGATGTGCCACTTTGTGTTGGTCTATCACATAAAATCCCAATAAAAAAGAAAAAAAAAAAAATTGTAACATGACACAATGTGGAAAATTTCAAGGGGGTATGAATACTTTTTCAAGGCACTGTAGGTGCATGGCAAGCAATTTAAAATACGCCTTCCTAGAGAGGGATGAGTGGTGGAAGAGGAGCTGGGCTGGTGTGAATTCCAAGGTGTGGGTGGTTACCTAGCTGGACATGTGTCCAAAATGGGAACGTCTTCCCTTCCAATGCGAGAGGCTAGAGGCTCATAAGTCAGGAGAGTGTCTTGATTGAAGAAGTGTTCCATGCAGAAGCGTTTGTATGGCCAAAAGCAAGTTGTTAGACATATCTGGTGGGAAATCGGGGCTATAATGAAGGGGAGTTAAGGGTCTTGGTTAAGAAGACATTGTTGATTTCTTGTAAGCAATTTAGAAGCATTGGAGTGTGGGGCCAATGAGTGGGTGCTCCTTGTAAGCAGAGGGGATATTTTTCAGAGTTAGCCACGAGTCAAATATAGGGGTGTTGGGTCAAAAGTGTTTTTAAGCTTGATCCATGCTATTGTTTGGTAGCAGTCCACAAGTCTGGTTAATTGGCAGGCACAATAGTAGCGTAGAAGGTCTGGAAGTCCAATCCCACCTTTTAATTTGGGCAAAGTCAAAAGCTCATATCCAATCCAAGGACATTTGGACCCCCAGAGGAGAGAAGTGCAGGCTTTTTGATAAGAGGAGAAAAATGCAGTAGGTAACATGTTTTGGATTGCTTGCATTAAAGCAGTTCTAACCCTTCTAAAGAAAAAAACTTCTGTTCCTTTAAGACATGATCTATATTATTATGCGTCCGCAGTGTAATTTGTCCCTTTCTTTGATCTAAAATACCTGTTTGATCCTGCCTGTTCCTGTGTTTCCCTCTGTGTACTGGCCAAGGTAATCATGGATGCTGATCCATTGATTCGTGGTCAGTTTATGTGCCTCCGTCATCACACTCTCTGCTCTGAGTCTCTCCCTCTTCTCCTCTCCCCTTCCCTCTCTGCCTGTCAGTTCTGAAGCCTGTGTGTGAGAGTCGATATCCTCCCTGACCCTCTTGCTGCTATTCCCTGTTCTATCAATATACAAAGTACAGTATGTTTTTTTTTTTTTTTATTCTAATCCTAAATACCCTCTTACACAGCATCCATGTGCAGTCACGTGACCTCCCTCTGCTGGTTGCCTGACCTCAAAGGGGTATCTCAACCCCTCCCTCCACATTTCTCAGATTAGGGGAGTAGAGAGGAGTAGAACACATGATAGCACAGAGGTGCTGTGAGAAAAGGTATTTAGGATTAAAATTAAAAAAAAAAAAAACGGACACACAGTACTTTGTATCATGTTAAAACAGAGGGGATGGCAGTTATTAAGGACTATGATATTACAACCACTTTAATTAGAGCAGCCCCAGCAGGATGTTCATCTTTAGAATAGCTACCCTGCTGAACCACGAAAGAGGTTCTTATTCCAGTTATGTGGGTCCCATTGCATGTCATGAAGGATACGTAGGTCATTTTTGCCATATAATCTGATAGTCTTGCAGGGAGCTGAATGCCTAAATATGGGATGGCGTCCGAAGGGGAAGATGGATCAGCAGTAGTCTATGCCTTCTTATGGCAGTGAGACATTCAGAGCAAATCATTTTGAAAAGTTAATCTGTAGGTTGGAGATAGTGTTAAAATGGGAGAAGTCCCTGAGAGGATTCGGAATTGTGGGGTTTAGATAGGAAGAGCAGTATGTCGTACTTGAAGGTGGCAAGTGGAGCCAGAGATCGAAAGGCCTGTATTAGCTGCCCTATCTAGTCCTATTAGAGGAGGGAAAGATATGCATTAGGTGACCTTTGGCTCAGACTCTAGCTGTGGGGTGTCAGAAACCATGAATTCAGACAGAGACAGAAGTACAGTTAACCTCCCTGGCGGTATGATTCTTTCTGGTTTTAGGTGCTGAAAGCGGTACAATTATTTTGCATGGAAATTTGCGTTTTATATTGTAGACCTGCAATTCTTAGGAATAACTCACTTAAATATGTCCAAACCAGAGTCTAATAGACATCCTGGGTATGATAAACACAAAATCATAAATTAAAATATAATAAATAACTATAACAATTATTAAATAATTTAATCAAATCAAAAACGCTGAAATTTGCTCAGTTGCAGAATTGTTGCTGTCATTAGATTTAGTGTTTGATGACGAATTTCCCCACAAATCGCTATCGCAAGTGATTCTAATTTATTATCGCTGTTTTCTAGCAGGTCTAAAATCACTTTTGACATAAAGGGACACTTTTTGTTTGCTATGGACAATCTCCAAATTCCAGGCAGAAAAAAACAGTATTTATAATATAAAACTACATGCAGGGCACTGGACAGACTACTAGGGACAAATGGGATGTGTATTTTTTTTTATACAGTACTGTAATCTGTAAGATTACAGTACTGTATGTGTTTTGTGTGTTTTTACTTTTTTGAATTTGGCGCCGATCTCCGCTCCTGTGCGTCGTAATGTCACGGAGCGGAGATCAGTGGCACTCGGCACTGTGTGAATAGAGTGAAGGGAAACAGCTCGCACACACAGCGGGAGGACATCGCAGGATCCAGGGGACATTGTAAGTAAGTCTCCCTGTATCCTGCAATGCGAGCCAGGTTCGGGATTACCGCTTATGGTACTGAAGTTCCACCCCGTGCCAGACTCGGGATTACCGCCAGGGGGGTTAAATCACACTTGTTTAATAATAAAAGTAAATAGAACAAATGTAGTCAAAACATAGCCATAGTTCAGGAACCGGAATGGATAGTCAGACAAGCCAAACGTCAGCGAGCTGGAGATGAGTAAAACAGCAAGCAGGATCTGGAGCCAGAATGGATGTCAGCCAGGCAAGTCTTTTAATGGGAATGCAGGAGAGCGTCTCTGTGATGTTGACTACATTTGTTCCATTTACTTTTATTATTAAACAAGTGTGCCAGCTCAGAGAAGGAAGGGCTGAGGCCAGCCCTGACAAATACTAAATAAAATACTAAATATAATGTCTTATAGCCTCCTATAGCCTCCAGGACAGCTTCCATGTAGTCACAGGCCACTCTATCGAATGCCTTATTGGCATCCAAGGAAAACAGGTTGCTTGGAAGTGAGCTAATGATGCAACTTTAATGCTTTAATAGGGTTGTCTCTTGCTTCTCTTCTGGGAATGAAGCAAGCCCATTCAGTCTTTTGCTACAAGAGAGATAAGTAGGGGGAGTAGGCAGTTCACTATGAAAAGCTTAAGATCAAGGTTGAAGAGTGATATGGGATGATAATTTGTTACCAATGCTAGATCCTTCCCTGGTTTCAGTATAACAGTGATGTGGGCCTCTAAAAGGTCAGGTTAGTTAGGAGCCAAGGAGGCTAAAGAGTTAAAGGCAGTTAAGAAGTTTAAAGTAAGGACATCAGCGAAGGACTTGTCATAAGCAGCCATAAACCCATCCAGACCAGGACATTTCCCAGTTTTTAATTGTTTAAGGGTTAATTTCAATTGCTTTGCTGAGATCGGACATTCATGGTTCTTAGCGCCTGACAATGCTGTAGGTTTGGGAGTATACTGTCGTAGGAAGTCAGCAAAAAGTTGAGTTCTATGGTCCGGGGGTAACTGCGTGTGGTGATAGATTGTAAAGGTTCATGTAATACTGAATGAATTGGTTTTCTATGTCATCGTTGGACGCAAGTGATCGTCCACCAGAGTCCTGGATAGTATGTACATTCATGGCCGCCCTTTTGGACTGCAGGGCCCTGTCTAGGAGTTTTCCACACTTGTTTCCTTGGTCATAGAACAATTTCTGAATGAGAATAATTTTTTGTTTCGTTGGCTTTGCCAAGCTCTTCCAGAAGCAGCGCTCTAGAATTCAGCAATTTAAAAAAATAAAAGGGGGGGGGGGTGCACACGTGTGTCAGTTAGTATCAGCCTGCCTGCCATACTATCACAGTCCTGCTATAAGTCTCCAATCACTGCCATTACTAGTATAAAAAAAAAAAAAGATAGAAATTCCAGTATATATACACTATAGTTTGCAGATGCTATAACGTTTGTGCAAACCAATCAATGTACGCTTATTGGAATTTTTTTTACCCTAAATATGTAGCAGAATACATATTGGCTTACATTTTTTGAAGAAATTATTTTTTTTTTTTATTGGATATGTTTTCTAGCAGAAAGTTAAAAATGTTGTTTTTTTTTCAAAATTGTCAGTCTTTTTTTTTTTATAGCGCAAAAATAAAAAGCCCAGTGGTGATCAAACACCACCAAAAGAAAACTCTATTTGTGTGAAAAAAGTATATAAATTTTAATTTAATTTGGGGAATGTTGCATGCAATTGTCAGTTTAAGTAACGCTGTGCAAAAAAGCAAAAAATGGCCTGGTCATGAAGGGGAGTAAATCTTCCAGAGGTCAAGTGGATAATCTCCCAGAAGGGTGTAGTAGGAAATGAAGGATATGAAGGTGGAAAAAGGATATGGGCATTAGGTGTGGTTAAAGAAACATTAGTAGAGGTAGGGTTATTGGGGCAGATCAGTAGCTTTCAGGTCAGGCCACGAATATGAACCATAGGGACCGATCCATCTCAGTGCCTTAGCCTTTACTGCTAAAGATGGTAACCAGAATACATATCAGCAAACCAGAAGAATTACTGCTAAGTATAAAACTAGGAAAATAAAATAAAACCTCTAATAGTGTTATTCAAAAGCCATGCGCTATATGGTTCAGGTTATGTGTAACAAACAGGGATATAACCAGGGTTAGCTAAAAAGGTGAGTGCATTTGAAGTGGGGCACGGAGGTAGTGAGGATGATGGGCTAGTTGTGAGGGACAGCAGATGGAAGCTGATAACCGTCAGGGAAAGTAAATTGTCACTAGGAGAGGTAGCGGTTAGGGAGACCCCATAGGAAAGTGGAGTCTCTGGTGGTTACAGACCAGAAACCATGAAACAGTAGATACAAATAGAACCATAATTGGGAGGAGGGTCTAAGAGAGGTTAAAAAAGAGGTCTAGATGCAAACAGTCAAAAGGCAACAGTCCCTCCAAATAAAGCCAGGCCAATAGATGAATGTAGAGGAGCTAGGGATCTGACAGATCATCGTAAGGAGACCCATTATCAGAGCCAGGGGTAGGAGAGGATCTATCCAGAAGGCAGTCCAGGGTTTTTCTAGTAAATGGAACCTGCTCAGGGGATGTAAAAGGAGGTGAGGGACAGCTGAGGAAGAGTTAATGCTGGACAAATGTAAGTGGGCAGGAGATCCCCAAGGCAAATACTCAGGCAAAGGAAGTGATGGAGTAATATGAAAAAAGCAGGTTTACAAGTCAAGTAAGCAAGACACTTATATGGAATGGTAGTTACACCCGCTAGCCAGCGTGTGTAAGGTGCGTGGTGTCTGCGTCAGGCTCTGTCTGGAAGATCGGGAGGTCTGTGTAGAGGTTTGTGAGGAGGCTGCCATGGGGCTCGGTTGTGAACGGAGTAGTTGGGGGATGTTGTGACTAAGTTGGGTTCCTGAATCCTGTGGGGAGCAAGACCTCGATGACGAGGTGCTGCAGGAGGATTTTCCTGGATCAATCCGAAGAGCCTCAGATATAGCAGAAAAAGTGCCACAGTCAGCGGGAGCTCTGGAGTCAACTTATTCCAAGGTCAAGCCATGCCCTGATATACAGGTTTATTCTTTCTGCTGGAAAGCTATGCAGGCAAACCAGATAAAGAAGACAGATAAGATGAGGCAGACGAGAAGAAGAAATGAGAGCATGAGCAAGATGCAAATGATTTCCTGTTGATTGGAATTTTTCTTCCATCTACAGTATGTTACACAGACTGCCAATGACATTGCTAGCCTTTTTTAAAAGAACATTGCAGCTTGTCCAATGACAAAGTCTGAGTGCCCAAAACATCCCTCCCGTTTACAATATTAATAGTATAGTTTTATTTGCCCTTTTTTGGACCAAGACTTAAAAAGCTGCTGAGAAATGCTAAAAAAAAATAAAAAATTCTTAGGAAAGTAAGAGATAAAATCAAATCAAAAATTCCAGAATGTATTTTTAGAAATATGCCATGTGCTGTACTGGAAACAAAGTGAGAATCTGGGTGTTAGTTTAAAAGCTGGGTAAGGAAGTAAAGGTAATGTTTTTGAAGAACTGGGTCCACTTTTCTGTTGGCTACAGGCTCCATACTAGGGACAGGTTGTATCTTAAATTTTGATATTTCAAATATGAATCCACACAAGCTAAAGAAAATAAAAATACATTAACCGCTTCAATACAGGGCTTTTAAACACCCTTCCTTACCAGAGCACTTTTTGCGATTCGGCACTGCGTCGCTTTAACTAACAATTGCGCGGTCGTGCGACGTTACACCCAAACAAAATTGACGTCCTTTTTTTCCCACAAATAGAGCTTTCTTTTGGTGGTATTTGATCGCCCCTGCGGTTTTTATTTTTTGCGCTATGAACAAAAGAAGAGCGACAATTTTGAAAAAAAAACACAATATTTTTTACGTTTTGCTATAATAAATATCCCATTTTTTTAAAAAAAAACTATTTTTTTCCTCAGTTTAGGCCGATACGTATTCTTCTACATATTTTTGTTAAAAAAAATCGCAATAAGCGTATATTGATCGGTTTGCGCAAAAGTTATAGCGTCTACAAAATAGGGGATAGATTTATTGAATTTTTTTTTTTTTTTTTTTACTAGTAATGGCGGGGATCTGCGATTTTTTTTTCGTGACTGCGACATTGCGGCGGACACTTCGGACACTTTTGACACATTTTTGGAACCATTCACATTTACACAGCGATCGTTGCTATAAAATTGCAGTGATTACTGTGTAAATGTGACTGTCAGGGAAGGGGTTAACACTAGAGGGCGCTGCAGGGGTTAATGTGTTCCCTAATAGACGTGATTCTAACTGTAGGGGGAGGGGACTTAAGGGGAGGAGACCGATCATGTGATCCTCTGTACTGGGATCACATGATCGGTCTCCTCTGCACTGACAGGACGTGGGGCTGTGTGTTTACACACACAGCTCCACGTTCCCGCCCGGTCCCGTTGTTTTAACGGGCAATCGCGGGTGCCCGGCGGACATCGCGGCCGCCGGGCACTCGCACCGGGTCCCGAGCGATGCCGCGGGCGCGCGCGCGCGCCGCCGGCGGCGCGCGCGCGCCCCCCAGGCGGCCGGGAATCCGAGGACGTCATATGACGCCCACCCAGGATGGTAGATCCACCTTGTGGGCGTCATATGACGGCGGGCGGTATTGAAGTGGTTAAATAATGTTCCGAATTTCAAAATATGCCCAGTATTTTTTTACCTTTCATAAATGTGCCTCAATAATTGGGTGGCATAATTATTTATATTTTTTTTATATATTATTAATATACACTAGGCAGTGAACTTAGTACAGCTTTTTTTTACAAGTAGGCATTCAGGAAGTTTAGCAAACTATCAGATCTACACAGAAACCTATTTTATAAAAGTGGCTATCAATATTATGCTGAGATCATGCTACTGAAATGAACTGATGTGAATCGATAGATCTGTATGCACTCGCCAAAAGTTCAGAAAAGCATTAGTCTCTCTAAAGCTGGCACCTGCCTAGCACTGTAGCACAATGTCTACACTCTTTAAAGATTGATGGGCACCCTGTGTTCTTTGCTACTCAAATTGATGGAAACTGCTTTGGATGTATTCCAATGTAAAGCAGCAAAGAAATGAAAATTACATCTAGCACTTCCCCTACGATGGTTACTGTTAAAAGGCAATAATTAAACTACTTTTTTGATTGCTAGCATTAAATACAATTGAGAATTTCTAGTCAAACAATTTTCAGCATTTCATATAGTCAAGCTAAACACAAAATGAAACAGCCATTACTGCTTTGGAAAGCTTTATTTTTTTCTAGTGTAAAATTGCAATTGTTAGTGTTCCAAGTTGAAATCTACCGAAAGATCAAAATTCTAATTATAAATAATGGAAATGTCACAGTAAAAAGCATTACATAAACCTAAAAGAAGTTTTTTTTTAACATTTTTGTAGATAATTTTAATATAATTATTATACTATATTATTAGATCCTTAATAGTTTGATAATTACTGCTTTTTAATTATATTTTGTGTTATCAATATTAGTGATGGTAGTAGTAGTAGTAGTAGCAGTAGTAATAGTATAAACACAGGAAAAGGCCATTTATTTGTTATAACTTTTCACCAAGGAATTGCTAATATTAAGATATATTTACATAAGCCTTGGTTTTCACATCAAAGCCAAATAACACATTATTTAATTTTGGTGATATAATAAAGTGTCTTCTTACCTAAAACTGATTTAAATGTAGGTAAATGTTGGAAATTTAAACTACTTGGCAGTTTTTTACATTTCTTGGGGACTCTAATGGTGAGATGTTTGTACCGTGGCTCTCATGATGAGTTACCGCTCTTTCACTTTTATGTTTTATTTATTTTCTCGAAGAATGCAAAAAGGAGGTTCTGGAACACATAAAGCTGGGTGGCAACATTTAAACTCAGTTAGAAAAGAATAAAAGCAAATGTTATAGCACTTTTAGAGTATCAAAGACACATAAGAAGCCATGGATGACTCCTTCTGGCTTCACCTATAAAGGCTCCACCTTCAAGTGGACTTGCCCTTTGAGGATTTTCCCTTAATGTTTTTGTCTTTTCATATGGAATGAATGGTGAAGAACAAATGTAAATATACCTGCACTGCGAGTGTTTCAATAGAGTAGATGCTGAAGGTAGATAGCCTCATGTATTTTGCATGTGCAATTTATTTTCTAAATTGTACATTTAGCTTGGTTTTATTACAGTAGCAACACACCAATATTATTCATTTCAACATGAAAGAGAAGGCTCTCTAGTTTTTTTCTTTTCTGTGGCACATGATTTTTTAGCCATTTGTAATAGACCTAAATTGTATCTTGAAGGCACCAATCACAGAGGATCTAAAATCTATTTGAAAGTGTACTCTTAAAAAATAAATAAAAATAAAGCTAATGCCCTCAACTTCATAACAATTGATCAGTGGTAAAGTAGTTTTGTAGTTTCATTAGTAAACTTTTTTTTTGCAGTACCACACTGTATTTTCCTATAAAGTTTTAAAGTGTCAATTCAAAACCATAACCCCTCTTATTCCCATATCTTATGTTATTTCATAAATCTTCTAAATAGAGACTTCAGTTTTGTGCTTGTTCGACATTGGCCAGAACAGCATAGAACATGATCATTTGACTAGAAAGCTAATAGAAAGATCTCTGTAGTGTGTACCTTTTTTACATATCTGCTGCTGACAGCAAAGTTATGTTTTTTAGCATTTGCCTGCAGCATATCAACTATGCTAAAAGTAACAGCAACTTGGGTACCATATGGTTCAGGAAAGAGATGACTCTGCAGCAAAGAGCTCAGTGGGAGCAGCACCTCAATGAGACAAGCTGGCAGCAAAAGGCACACAGTACTAAAGGTTGAACAGTAGCCACTTTCTTTAGGCGTATGGATAATGAGCGCTTTTCCTCCATTATTGACCTGATAAAGGGCCCTTTTCCTTCTCCTCCTCAGGGGTGCATATTAACCATTTTTATGAACTCCTAATGTAGACGTTTTCCTTCCTTTACCTTCTCAATGGTGTATATCAGCCAATCTTTTCAAGCTGCTCTAATGAACTATTTCTCACCTCAGGCACATATTTCAGACATTTCTATGGACTCCTACTCCCCATTAAGGGCACATAGCAGCAGCAGGGACACGGAGATGACATTCTTTGGGAGCAAAGTGCTGGGTTTAGACGTGTCAGTGAGCGGTGGGTTATATTTTCCTTCAATGGTTCTGAAGCCACTGGGTATCATGATTGATACGGATCTGCATTACTAGACAATGAGTCTGATGGTGGATTTACATCACAGAACATTTTTTTACCTAAATTACTTAAAAAGTGTGTGTGTTTATTTGTCATTGATGTTCTTTGGGAATGAGTAGGGTGACTATGATACCCTTACCTAATCTTATTTTTTAAGGGGGTTTCCAGATTCCAATAAACCCTCTGCCCATGGACCCTACAACCACCACTCAGGGTTGTGGAGAAAATCCTCCCCACCGCTCCTGGCCACTCAGGCTGCATGCTTGAATGAGGGTTTGGTATGGACTTTTTTAAACTCTTTTGAGTTTACTTGTGTTGTGTATGTTTACTAGTAGCTGCAGATAGATTACATAGCCCAGCTATCCCTGACCATTCACAATAGTTAAAAAGTAATCAGCACTGAAGGGCAATGTGATCTATCTACCAACTGTTAGTAAACATACACAGCACCAACATATAGATCATACAGCCCCCCAGTGCTGAATGATCGTTTAATAGTGTTTTTGTTATGAATGGAACTGTGCTGAATAATTATGCTCCTCTCCAGTGTGCATTTGCTTCCAGTGATGAACACTGTCAATCAGCAATCATTAGTTATTTTTTTTCCTTGTGAGCACCATAAACAGTGTATTTGTTTGACATATAATTTATAATATAAATAATTTTAATATATATTGTAGTGAGTCCATGCACATTATTAATTCACTTTTCTAGGTCGCATTTGTAACAGGAGAGGCACCACTCAGCTTTTAATAAGAAACAGTGTATTTGTTTCACTGAAAAAAAATCTAATGATTGTATAACTACATGCACAGTATTTAGGCACTTTCACTAGATCACATTTTGAACAGGATTCACACCACCCAGCCAGCTTTGAATAAAACAAATAACATGCTTTCACTGAAAAAATGCCACCAAAATATTGTAATGGCTACGTTTTAAGTATTTAACGACTCTCACTAGGCCGCATTTTGAACAGGACCCTAACAAAGCCAGGATTAAAACATTAACATTAGAGTGTATTTATTTTACTGGGAAAAAAAACTGTTAAATATTGTAGTAACTCCATGCACAGTATTTAAACACTTACTATTCACTAAACCCCATTCTTTTTTTAACCTAACTGAAAGCAAATTGAAAATATGGAATTTAGAGAAAAATCAATACAACCTCAAATTAAGTGGTTTCTTACACGCATATAAGGGTATCTCTCCCTGCCAACACTGTGTGATTTCTCCCCATCTGCTCCAAGTGTCTCCAACACACACTGATTATAAATATAAGACTTTTAAGCAGCACTGCAGAGGATGGCAGAACTATCTCTCCCTGCAAACAATGTGTCACGTACCTGGCGGGTAGAGCCTGGATTATGCAGAAAAAGGCCTCTCTTATACCTCTGACTCAGGGCCCTTGGTAGAGTAAACAGGTGGCGCAGGAGTGCAGAGTCGCACGTGTGCTGGTAGACGTGCTGGCTGCTGGGCTGCTAGTTGAGGGGTATGCCAGATGGCAGCAGATGTCCTGAGGGCAGGAACAGGCGGGTATTTGGACTTAGCCGAAGAGCAGGTCCCACAGTGGCAGATGGACAGGTGCTTGCCACTTGGTAGCTCTGAATGGACTGGAACAGAAGCAGAGTCAGACAAGCTGGGTCATACACAGAGTGATCAGGTACAGATGTGGGGAAAGGAGAATGGTCAAAGAACAAGACTCAGTCGATGCAGGTGGAGAGCAGGTAACAGGGAACAGGACAGTCACAGAACTCTGTAGATGAGACAGCACTGATCCTGGGTGCTGATCCAGCTTAAATAGCCCATTTAGCATCCTTATCTGTCACGGGATGCGACACTCACATTTGTGCGCATATTTGCTTGCATTCTTTAGCACATGCTAACGCACCTCTTCTTTGGGAGGTTCAGGGAACAGGGATTTGTCTGCGAGCATTATTCTGTCTTCTGACAGAGCCTTCCTGACACAATATGTAATATCTCCCTATATACTCCATGTATACTCAGCACAAATTGACTGTAAATATAGGATTTTAAAGTGGCACTGTATAGGATGGCAGAAACTCTCTCTGCACATACTTTGTTTTCTATCCCTTGAGGTTTCAGGAGTATTCAACACACAGTTAGTGTGTCTGTTACTCAATGTAAACATAGCAGTTTATAGCAATTGTCAGCAGCAACCAGCTCTCCTTGTACAGACCTTGTTTTCTATCCCTATTTGCTTCAGGACTTTTCAGCATACAGTGAGTTTGTGTGACTCAGTTTAAATTTAACAGTTGTCAGCAGATGCCAGCAGCAACAAATAGCTCTTGAAGAGCTTCTTCTTGAAAACACTCTGTGACCTGTTTCTAACTACTCAATGTCTCCTTCAACACAAACCAACAAAACTCTTATGTCTATAGGAAGGGGGATGGTGAAAAACAAAAACAAATATACAACGCGTCTCTTTTGGATAATAAGGTAGCAGCCGGCACAGCAAAGGATCAGTTGCAAAATATAAACGTGTAGAGAATAAGTGCAGCGCTAATGAATGGTCACAGTGTAAACTGGGACTGGAAAGTGTATATAAACAGAATTTGCATAAACTGTAAAACTCTAAACAAAAAAAGTGATTAATGACAATGTGAAAATATCAAACATTTAAATTAAATAGTGTCCAAGGATAATGTCCAGAGGGCATACCACTGGTGAGAAAACATCGGTGAAAACCATAGAACGAATAATGTAATGATAAAAGTGTCCAAAAAACTATTTGAAACTAATCGAGAAGTAGACTAGACATCATTGTGAGTTGAGAACAAAAAAATGTGCTAGAAAACTTGCTGATAGAAGATCCACCACCAGAAAATCCAAAGCCTTACCAGAGAGATTGTACTCAAACAGATATACACCTAATGAGTCAATCTAGCTTGTGATAGATCTCAGTGGGATTTGTTTCAAACAGGAAACCAGATAGATGATTTCTCCAGTATAATATGATTATAAAAAAAGAGAAAAAGGGAGGCACATAGTGTAATTCCATTTCGAAACAGGAAATATTTAATATAAAAAAGGAAATACACTCACATTTTAGTAGACAAAAAAAGCGCTTGTGATAAAAAGCAGTGGCTTCAGCAGAGCATCCCAACGTCGTTTCTTCTCATAAGACTGCATCTGGGGTGCTAATCTACTGTAGCCACTTTGCTTTTATACATAAATGAGTACCCCTATAACTAGATACAGCTCCGTGGTGATGATCGTGTGAAATAATGATTATTTCCGGTACAAGCCTAGTTCTGAAAAGGCTAAAACCGAAAGCAGCATCACTGCATATGGTAAGGTTGTATGTGGTGAAAACCTTGTTCTGAAAATGGGCGGAAGTGGCGTCACCAGGTATATTTCAAATCTCACATCAAAAAGGGAATGGACAGGAAATGACATGGCCATACATTTTAAGATGTCATCGGATAGCGCTCAAGGTCAAAAATAACCAACCCTCGCTGTCAGATGTTTGACAAAAAGTCAAGCCTCACTATGAAGATATAGGCTTAACAGAGTTTCCTCACCTCTGAGTAACCTATGACGGCGAGCGACTATAATAGTAAGTCGCCCGCCTGTGCTGACAAAAAAATGAATCAATAAACTGGAACGGGACACCAAAAGAGGCAAAAAAACGCCCTATTGATCAGCCGCTAAGGGGTCCCTTAGTAGTGATAAAGATAAAAAATATATACATTAAAAAATATACATATTAAAAATGTCAAATTTTGAAAGGAAAAAAACTGTGATAAACACACCGTAAATTGGCATATATTAATATATAGCACCACGGAGTGAACCTGCAGTACGGGGTCTCCATATAACAATGAAGAGCAAAGAAGATGTATACTAAGATGATTAAATATAAATAACATAAAATCCCAAATTTCCCAAAACGGAAAATAAAAAATGATGTTGAAAAGTAAAAGAAATGTAAATAAATATTACAAATACAGAAATTGCACCCAGAATTCAGATTGTAAAAAAAATGCTTAAATTCCTCTATGCTTTGTTGATAAAGGCTTTAATGTCCCACTCTATGTTCAACCCGAACGGAGAGCGGGACTGTAATTCATATATCCAGTACGTTTCTAAATGTGAAACGCCCCTGGTCATAGCGCCTCCTCTCCATTGGGGGACATATTTATCAATGATGAGAAACTCAGGACCTTTTGGATCACAGTTATGATATTCTCTGCAGTACCTGGGTACATTATGTTTAGTGTCGCCACTTTTTATCCCAGCAGTATGCTCATAAACCCTAGTGGCGAATGCACGTATCGTTCAATCCACATATTGTTTGCCACAAGGACATGTGATCATATACACAACATGTTTGGTGGCACATGTACAAAATGGTTTAATCGGGTACACATGATTGGTGACATTTAATTTAAATTCCATAGTTTTACCTCTCCCCATATATTATGTTGACACACTACACATTTCTTGCAGGGATATTAACCCACTAAATTGTGAAAAAAAGAGGGACGTACTGGGGGTTGATGATGTTAGGGGCAATTTTACTTTGTAGGGAGGGAGCTCCCCTAAAAGTAACCCTAGCTTGTTCTGGTAACACAGAGCTCAAGACACGGTCATTCCTAAGGATGTTGCAATATCTGTTGATAATAGCCTTGATCTCTCTGTGCTGAACTGAAAATTAGGTAAGTATCGACCATTTAAAGGGTCATCCAGCTCACGTGGTGCTTTTTCAGTTAATAGAGAATGTCTGTCAACTTTTGCAATGTTTTGTAATTCAGAATCCACAGCAGCTGGATCATAACCCTTTTCAATAAATCTCTGCTTGAGAATATAGGCTTGTGTTCTGAAGGTTTCAGTATCCGTGCAGTTTCTACGTAGTCTCAAGAACTGACTGCAGGGAACTGAATGAAGCCAGGATCTATGATGACAGCTGTCAGTGGGAATAAAACTATTGCGGTCTGTGGGTTGGAAGTATGTCTGAAATTCTAATTGATGTGAGCTAATGTCAATCTCAAGTTCCAAAAAATGGATTTTTGTGGAACTGAATTCATAAGACAGGGAGATACCCCGATCATTCGCATTCAGACAAGAAAAAAATTGTTTGAGGGATTCTGTGGTGCCATCACATAGGTGGAGGATGTTGTCTATATATCTAGCCAAAAGGACCAGGTATGGTCTGTCTTCAGAATAGACGACATCCTCCTCCCACTTGGCCATAAACAAGATGACAAGACTAGGGGCAAATTTAGTGCCCATAGTGACGCCTTTCTGCTGAAGAAAGAACTATTGGTCAAACCAAAAGTAATTATGTTCTGTGGTGAACTCTAATAGTTCTATAACATAATTACCTTGTCTCTCTGTAAGAGAATCATTGCAATTCAAAAAATGTCTGACTGCTTCAATCCCCAATGTATGGGGGATACAGGTGTATAACGAAGCCACATCCGCAGTGGCTAATATATAATCACCCTGTATCTCTACATTTTCAAGCAGTCTAATGGTGCCCCTAGTGTCTTTGAGATATGAAGGAGTCCGTCTAACTAAAGGTTGAAGATAGAAATCGATATAACGCCCAATACAAGAGGTGACTGAATCAATGCCACTCACAATTGGTCGTCCAGGAGGGTGGGTGGAATCCTTATGGATCTTTGGTAAATAGTACATCGTGGGAATTCTGGGTGCAATTGGTACTAAAAATGCTCTTTCTTTCTTGTTTAAAATATGTTTGTCATATCCCTTCATGACAAGTTTTTCCAATTCTCTTTTAAAAGACATTGCAGGATTATTGGAAAGTTCTGTGTATGTATCCTGATCACTAAGAATCCTGTACATTTAATTAACATAGTCTGTTTTGTCCTGTACGACAATGCCCCCTCCTTTATCATCAGGGCGGACAACTAGGTCTTTCCTTTCACACAATGATTTAAAACCTGCCTGAGTAAGGAAGGACCATACATTTTCTTTGGGGTAATTTCGCTAAATCCTTGAGGACCAAATCTCCAAAAATAGTCACAGCTGGAGCCACGGGAACGGGCAGGCTGAACAACGAAGGGTTGGACAGCCCAGAGTGTACCGTCCCTGAGGTGGCAGCTCCTTGGGAATAATTAGAAGTATTGGAAATGAGATAACGTTGAATGTTAATCTTTCTTATGAATTTGTGAATGTCTATGAATGTGTTGAATTTATAAATTTTTTGGGGGGGCGAATTTTAGCCCCTTGTCCAAAATCATTATTTCTTCAGTGGTTAATTCCTTTGTGCTAAGATTAAATACTCATTTGCCTATTAGGTTCTTCTTCTTTTTTCTCTGCCTCCCCCACCCCCCGGAGCCTCTCTTGGGTCTGAAACCCTTTTTCTCCCTGATGCAAATCCTGTTTACCATAAATATTGTGGTCATATTGATTATGGCAATATGGGCATCAGTCATAATCGTCTTCCATATAAGCTTGAAGGGAAGAAAATCTGTTGTGCATGGTTATTGTGGGGGGGGGGGGGGGGCGGTTATGATGACGAAGGTCGGTGTATAGGAAGGGGGATGTCATATAAGAAAACACCCATGATTGGCCACTTGACCATAATTCTGAGGCCAGGAAGTGCATTGTTGGTAATTTGTTTGCTATTGATTCAATAAGTTCAGGATGAACTTATGTTATACTTGAACCTGAACCTTATCCCTAACTGTGAACTAGTAAAGTGGTCCATTGGACCCCTTACTAGTTCACCCAAAGATTGTATAATTCTTTCTTGCTGGACAAATTGTATCACAGAAGGAGGGGGTTTCTGACTCAAGATACCTTGCCATCTCTGCTACTAAATAAAATTGTGGTCCTTTATTAACCCATTTGTGACCTTTATTACTTGATTTCTAGATGCTCAGGCTAAATTTAGCAACAACAACATACATCAGTTAACTTAATAACCTTGTTACTAATATGCACACGTTATCAGTTTTTATATATGTTTTTAAGGACACAATTGGTATTTTTAACAGGCTACAAAATGTGTAAAGATATAAAAAATATAATTTTTATATGTTTTCTATTTTTTTTATTATTTTCATAGTGGGTAAGGTTGAATAAAGACAATAGTCCATCCAGTTCAACCTGTGTAGGTGTATGTGTGTCAATATTGATAATCATTTGCCATATCCCTGTATATTGTGTTCACTAAGATGCAAGTCCAAGAGTCTTTCAAAAATATCAATACTCCCCACTAGGGATGAGCCAAACACCCCCCTGTTCGTTTTGCATCCAGAACACGTGAACAGGCAAAAAATTTGTTAGAACATGCAAACACCGTTAAAGTCTATGGGACACGAACATGAATAATCAAAAGTGCTAATTTTAAAGGCTTATATGCATGGCATTGTCATAAAAAGTGTTTGGGGACCCAGGTCCTGCCCCAGGGGACATGTATCAATGCAAAAAAAAGTTTTAAAAATGTAAGTTTTTTCGGGAGCAGTGATTTTAATAATGCTTAAAGTGAAACAATAAAAGTGTAATATTCCTTTAAATTTCGAACTTGGGGAGTGTCTATAGTATGCCTGTAAAGTGGCGCATGTTTCCCGTGTTTAGAACAGTCTGACAGCAAAATGACATTTCTAAAGGAAAAAAATTAAAAACTACTTGCGGCTATAATGAATTGTCGGTCCGACAATACACATAAATGTTCATTGATAAAAACGGCATGGGATTTCCCCACAGGGGAACCCCATGCCAAAATTAAAAAAAAAATAGTGTGTGGTCCTCCCAAAAATCCATACCAGACCCTTATCTGAGCATGCAACCTGGCAGGCCGCAGGAAAAGAGGGGGGATGAGAGAGCGCCACCCCTCCTGAACCGTACCAGGCCACATGCCCTCAACATGGGGAGGGTGCTTTGGGGTAGCCCCAAAGCACCTTGTCCCCATGTTGATGGGGAGAAGGGCCTCATCCCACAACCCTTGCCCGGTGGTTGTGGGGGTCTGCGGGCGGGGGGCTTATCGGAATTTCACAAAAAAAGTGTCAAAAAGGTTAAAAAACACAAGAGACGTTTTTGACAAGTCCTTTATTAATTTCTTCTTCTTTCCCCTTCTTCTTCCATCTTCTTTCTTCTGGTCTTCCTACGGTGTTCTTCTTCTTCCTCCAACTTCTTCTTCTCCATCTTCTTCTTTATCTTCTTTTTCCTCCGCTCTTTTCGTCCTGCATCTTGCTCCGGCTTCTTCTCCACTCCGTCCGCACGATCCGCCTCAGTGGGAGTCTTCCACCGTGTGACGCTTCAGTTCTTCTGACACTTGTTATATAACGGAGGACAGGGCCACCCGGTGACCCTGCCATCCTCTGATGCATGGGGACTTCCCTCTGGCTTTCTCCCTGTTGTCAGAGGGGGACGGGGTCACCGGGTGGGGATTGTTTGTGGTCACCTACAAACAAGCAAGATTTGTGGCTCTCACAGACCTGTATCTTCTTTTAGAGGCTCCTCTGTCCTCCACTCATTACCAGTATTAATGGCACCTGTTTGAACTTGTTATTAGTATAAAAGACACCTGTCCACAACCTCAAACTGTCACACACCAAACTCCACTATGGTGAAGACCAAAGAGCTGTCGAAGGACACCAGAAACAAAATTAAAGACCTGCACCAGGCTGGGAAGACTGAATCTGCAATAGGAAAGCAGCTTGGTGTGAAGAAATCAACTGTGGGAGCAATAATTAGAAAATGGAAGACATACAAGACCACTAATAATCTCCCTCGATCTGGGGCTTCACGCAAGATCTCACCCCGTGGGGTCAAAATGATCACAAGAGCGGTGAGCAAAAATCCCAGAACCACACGGGGGACCTCGTTAATGACCTGCAGAGAGCTGGGACCAACGTAACAAAGGCTACCATCAGTAACAAACTACGCCGCCAGTGACTCAGATCCTGCAGTGCCAGACGTGTCCCCCTGCTTAAGCCAGTACATGTCCGTGCCCATCTGAGGTTTGCTAGAGAGAATTTGGATGATCCAGAAGAGGATTGGGAGAATGTCATATGGTTAGATGAAACCAAAGTAGAACTGTTTGGTAGAGACACAACTCGTCGTGTTTGGAGGAGAGAGAATGTTGAGTTGCAACCAAAGAACACCATACCTACTGTGAAGCATGGGGGCGGCAACTTCATGCTTTGGGGCTGTTTCTCTGCAAAGGGAACAGGATGACTGATCCGTGTACATGAAAGAATGAATAGGGCCATGTATCGTGAGATTTTGAGTGCAAACCTCCTCCCATGAGCAAGAGCATTGAGAATAAAAAGTGGCTGAGTCTTTCAGCATGACAATAATCTCAAACACACCGCTCGGGCAACGAAGGAGTGGCTTGGTAAGAAGCATTTCAAGGTTCTGGAGTGGCCTAGCCAGTCTCCAGATCTCAACCCCATAGAAAACCTTTGGAGGGAGTTGAAAGTCCGTGTTGCCCAGCGACAGCCCCAAAACATCACTGCTCTAGAGGAGATCTGCATGGAGGAATGGGCCAACATACCAGCAACAGTGTGTGACAACCTTGTGAAGACTTACAGAAAACGTTTGACCTCTGTCATTGCCAACAAAGTATATATAACAAAGTATTGAGAGGAACTTTTGATATTGACCAAATACTTAATTTCCACCATAATTTGCAAATAAATTCTTTTCAAATCAGAAAATGTGATTGTCTGAAAACAATAAAATGGCAGAAAATTTGAGGCAACTGTGGACTTTCATGGTACGATAAGGACTCACATAAAATTTGATAAGAGATATAGAGGCATGATAAGGCTATAGAGGCATTATACTCTAGCATCCCGCATGAGTGGGGCATCCGGGTGATCGGGTCCTTTCTGGATGAACAAGATGACACTACGTGGCTGCATAATCGTTTTATTTTAAAATTATTGCAGTTTATTCTAACTCATAACTATTTTACTTTCATGGACAAGCTAAATCTTCAATGCCAAGGTGTCGCCATGGGCACCTGCTGTGCTCCCTCTTATGCAAACCTATATCTAGGCGGCTGGGAGAGATGGATCTTTTCTGATGAAAGGTTTGATAGTTGTCTGAATCATATATTATACTGGTTCCGCTACATAGATGACCTGCTGATCACCTGTACAGGCACTTGTGATGATCTGCGATCTTTTCTCAGTATTTTGAACACTAATGATTATAATTTGCGGTTCATTTGTATCGTAAACCCAGTTCAGGAAACTCTACCCTTAATGCATCAAGTGCACATTCACTTCCCCTATTGCAGTATACCATACGCACAGTACCTGCGTTTACGCAGGAACTGTTTGACTGATAAGGATTTTGTCCAACAAGCAGGTTTTTTGCAGGGTAGGTTATTAGCAAGAGGATACTCGATATCTCTTCTCAGGAAGGCCTTTAACAAAGCCAATGGCAGATCCAGATTTGATTTACTTTATAAAGCCCCTTCTGAAACCAAAATACAAACGGTCAAGTTCATCACCAGAGCTTTGATATCTCGTCACTGGCATCTGTTAACAGAAGATCAAACCCTTTCCAAATATGTCCGCTCCACCCCGGAACTGGTATTTAGGCGAGCCACATCGCTTTGGGATACTCTCACCTCTAGCCATTACATGACTACCCAAGTTAGACCTTCTAGATCCATATGGGGTACATATCGCTGTGGTAGTTGCAGCCGATGCCCATGGGTCACCGAGGGGAGGGGTGTTAAGCTGCCAGATGGACAATGGCATCGTCTTCGGTGCCATGCAGACTGCTCTACCCGAGGAGTCATTTATCTAATGACATGCAGCTGTCATGCGTTTTACATTGGTAAGACCATACGCGAGTTCGGCCAACGAATTTGCGATCATGTATATTGCTCAGGGTCTGGCAAAATCCTAACATCAGTTACCAGGCTCATTGGACTGCACCACAGGTTAGACAATAGTGTAGTCTCCTTTTTTGTACTTGAAGTTGTCCCTCCCCACCCACGTGGTGGTGATTGGGACAACAGGATTTTGAGGGCAGAGACTTTGTGGATTGAAAAGTTATCGGCCACCATTCACCCCAGCATTAATGAGAACAATTCCTACAAGCCATTTCTGTAATTATATATCCATACTCTTTTGTCGTTTTAGATTATTTGATCCAGACTTCTCAAGTGTGGCCTATTTTTCTTAATGTCTTTTTCTTTTACACGTGCCCTCTATATATCAGTCTTGTTCATCTCTCAGATTCACTGATCCATTTTCTGGTATTTCAAAAAAATCTATAATTTTTGTCCCCTCTGTATATATAATTGTATTTATTCCTTTTTTCTTTCTATAAGCCTTATACTCATTGGCCCATACCTTATGTACATTTATATATATTTATTTGTTTATTTTCCCATTTATATATCTTTATCGTTTATTCTTTGTTTGCCTTTTTATACCCTTACATTGTTGCTGGTGTGTCTCTTGTTTTGCAATCATTTTCACCCTTTATTGCAGGGGTGTGCAGTGATGGCATGTTTCCTTTCCTGGGCAAGTATGCGGTCCTTCTTTTCCACTGGTTCCATGTCTGCCCGCTAGATGGCGCTGGTAGTTTTTTGGCTCCTCTGGCTAGGACAAATGGCTGGTATTGTGGGCGGTCTCCCATCTTTTGAGCCTCCTCGTGTCTATGGCACAGCGCCTGCAGTTTCCTCGGCTGGGGATGCTCACCTTGTATGGCTTGGCCTCCCTATACCTATTTGCTGTTTTTTTTGCGCATGCGCAATCGAGGATCGGGTTCGATGATGTCATTTTACCGGCGCCGGCTGCTGACATCGCTTGGACAGGCGCAAGAGCGCTATTTAAATGGGTATTCAATCCCATTGAGTGGCAGGATTGGTTGGCTCAGCATGGTTGTGCTGATTCTTTGGCGGTTTGTTGCACTACAGTAATTATCCTACTCCGGCTGGCTGTTTTTTGCTTTTGCAATTACATATATACCAAATGTTTTTTCCTTCTGACACACTACTCTCATGCGTTTACCTTATAGGACTGGAGTTGTCTTTTCTGGCCTCAGCTATCACTACCTTTTGGTGCTGTGGTTCAAAGTGTTTGATTCGATACTTTTATTTGGAGGACGCACTATTATACTTGGCTTCTTTGGTAGGCACTTTTCAGCATTTATCTACATATCTGTTATGAGCAGACTGGTCTACCAGACCCAGTGTGATGGTTTATATAGCTATGCACTAGCCTTTTGTATTTATGTATTTGGATGTTTTTGTCCATCTGTAGGCTACTAGCATTTGATCGACTGATTCTAATCTCATCTCCTGTGTGTCCCTTGACATTCAGGCTATTGTGGTGAGTTATCCACATATGTATATATATATATATATATATACACTCTGTGTGAAGCCTTATAGTGTCTTTCTTGGCACAAGTTACCTTTTTTGACTATTCAGTCACCCCAATCTTTAATGTGTATTGCCTGCATGGCCATGTTATCTTTGTAGCTAATTGTGGCCTGCTAGCATCCAGATATTGTTATTATAGCTGGACTTTAGTATTTATTTATCTTTTCACAGCCTGACCAATTTTCAGCCTAGCTGCTCCTCTCTTTCTTTGGAGACCCGCCTTTTGTATGCCACCACACCTGTGACTTCTTTTATTCTAATATAATTGGTATGTATTGAGAATTAATCATCCTCATACACATATATGTGATTCCTTTCCCTATACATCCTTGTGTATTTTTGAATTGTGTTTAAACATTGTTGGCGCTATTTTCAATAACGCCTTTACTATATTAATTATTATTTTTATTATTTTTTGACAGTTTTTATACATATTTTTGCTAGTCCTTGTTGTATCCTGCTCTGGCTCCCATACTTGCCCAGGAATATGCCCCCATCGGGCTGTCTTGACTCATTTGAATTTTTCGATCTTTTGATGGTAAGCTGCATTTGCCACCTACATATATGTGAGCGGTAATAATAACCGTTTCTAACTCTTTCTAATTACACATGCATTCTCTGGACCTTTTACTCATGCCCTCCTCTATGGCAGAATTTATGAGGCGGTCATAAGGTTTACCTGGGTGTTATGCTTGTATCTTTCAATTGTATTTTTTGATATTAACTATTGTAATATTCTTTATAGAGACAACTACATTTAAACCTTCTTTGCAAATATATTCCTGAAGAAGCGGTCAATCTGCGAAACATGTGGAGTTCTACTCTGAACCAGTTTGAATGCCATTTTGCTTTGTCCCCTATTGTGGATTAATCAATATGTGCCTTACTGTCAGTTCTGCTATAGAGGTTTTTGCTTTGTACTGTCTAAAATTCTGTTGTGAAAAATTGTCTATTCATCGTGTAGTTTTGTATTTTTGTAATAAACTTAGATTTTTTCTCTTATCAAATTTTATGTGAGTCCTTATCGTACCATGAAAGTCCACAGTTGCCTCAGATTTTCTGCCATTTTATTGTTATCAAATTTATAGGACGACGGTACTGCAAAAATGTCTTACTATATAGTAGCACTAATTAAATGTGATTGTCTGGATTTGTTTCCACATTTTGTCTCTCATAATTGAGGTATACTTATGATGACAATTACAGGCCTCTCTCATCTTTTTAAGTAGGAGAACTTGCACAATTGGTGGCTGACTAAATACTTTTTTGCCCCACTGTATAAGTCTTTAAAATTAGCACTACAGTATTGATTTCTCCCATAGACTTTTAAAGGGTGTTCCGCGGCTTTCGAATTAGCCGCGAACACCCAAAATTGTTCGCTGTTTGGCGAACTGGCGAACAGCCAATGTTCGAGTCAAACTCATTCCTACTCCCCACTGACACCACCAATTATGGAAGAGAGTTCCACATCCTTATCGCCCTGACAGTGAAAAGTTTCCTATGCAGCTTAAGGTTAAACCGTTTCTCCTCCAATCTCATTGTGAGGCCCTATGTCTTCTTATACTCCATGAGACTGAAAAGTTTCCTTCCTATGCTGTGATCACCATTAAGATATGTTTATATACTGCTATCATATCTCCTTTCAAGCGCCTCTTCTCCAGGAAGAACAAATTCAGTGCTTGCAGTAGTTTTCATTATTTAGGTCCTCCAATCTGCCTACCAATTTAGTTGCCTTTCTCTGGACTCTCTTCAGCTCCACCACATCCCTCCTGAGGACTGGTGACCAGAACTGGACGGAATACTCCAGATGTGGCTGGACCAGAGATTTATAAAGTGGCAGGATAATTGTTTTACCTCTGGAGTAAATTCCCTTTTTTATACAAGCTAATAGTCTGCTGGCTTTACTTGCTGCAGCTTGACATTGCCTGCTTTGCTCAGTCTGTCTTCTACTAGGACCCCTAGATCTTTCTCCATCCTTGATTCCTCACAGAGGTTCTCCCCCTAGTGAACAGTTTGCATTTATATTCATCATTTTACATTTTTCAACATTAAACCTCATTTGCCATGTAGTTGCCCTCCCCAATATTTTATTCACCTCTTTCTGTAAAAATTTCTATATCTTGATGTGAAGTTATTGCCCAGCTTATTTTTCTTATCGTCCGCAAAAACTGAGATTGCACTATCTATACCAACCTCTATATCATTTATGAATACATTTAACAGAATTGGTTCCAGGACAGAGCCTTGCTTTTATTAGTAATACAGTATCTGATAGTTACACTATTATATGGATGGCACTAAAGCTGAACATTGCAGCCAGAAAGTGACAGCATTCATCTGTGTCAATGGAGCCTCCAGCCTGCAAGAGATCACTACTGTATGTCAAAGCTGACATGGTAATCACATTGAAAATCCTTCTAATTGGAAGCCAGCAGCTGTGCTGTGCAGCAAGGGACAGTATTTACTATTAATACAAAGTGTCTCTTGGCTAATAGCTGCTGGTTTAGTTGAAAATATCCAGGTTCCGATATCCAAATGTGTCCTGCACTGTCTGCTTTAGCATCAGTGCTTCACCAGTGAATCTTTACACCCATATAACAACTTATATGTTCTCTTAGATGCTCTCTTAGCTGGTAAAACTTGTCAATCCAAATCATTATGGAAGAGTTAATCCATTTGGGCATATAGAATTTAATGTTTCTACTAATTTTGTTATCCTCTGTGCCTATAAAGCAAACATGTATGTGTAACTAATTTCTTACTAATTAGTAATTATACTATCCACAAATGATATTAGTCATTTTCCATTACATTTATTACCAAGCACAGCAGATTTAAAGCTGCCTTGTCATTGATTAAAGTCTCAATGGACATCTGAATTAATGATCCTAATGATGAAAAGCTACATTCTGCATGCTAAAGACTGTCTATGCAACTGTATCAACAAGCATGGGGATTAAGTCTTTAGCACAATTGATTGCTTCTCATAGAGCAAGATGCTAGAAAGACAGTTTGAATTTCAATTGAACATAGTACTTGAGACTGAGATTGTTGTGCTTTTTATGTTACATTCATTTTTTGTATGAATATAAAAAAATTACCAACTAACAATTTTATGCAACGCAATCCAGGATACTGTTTACAATATTTGCCATTTACAATTCTTAGGTGTAATCATTTTACTCATATTGATCACTCTTCTTAGTGCATAAGTACATATGCAATATTGTCAGTTTATTTATTTGTATTGGGTTGTCTATGTGTGTGTGTTTATATAGGGAGATCTATATTTGTATACTGTACAGCAGTGCTCGACAAACCCCGGTCGCCAGGTCGCATTGGCGACTAGAATTAGTGACCTGGTGCCCGGGGCAGCACAGCTGGGGGTATCCTGTCTCCATAGTGCACCCCCCCGTGCACGATCGCGACGGACCGCGCCGGCCGGTAATTGAGGCCGCGGCTTTGCGGCCTTGTGCAGTCCTATGGTACTTCTAGAATCTGGCGCCCTCTTGTGGTGGCCGTTGGTATGACACCCAACAATGCTAATGGAGCTGTTTGTTTTCTCTGCCTGCAATCTCCTTCCCTTTAGAACCCCCAAACATTATATATATTTTTTATTCTAACACCCTAGAGAATAAAATGGCGGTCGTTGCAATACTTTATGTCACACTGTATTTGCGCAGCGGGCTTACAAGCGCACTTTTTTGGGAAAAAATACTTTTTTTAATTAAAAAATAACACAATAGTAAAGTTAGTCCAATATTTTTTTTTTATGTTGTGAAAGATAATGTTACGGCGAGTAAATTGATACCAAACATGTCACGCTTCAAAATTGTGCCCGCTCGTGGAATGGCGACAAACTTTTACCCTTTAAAATCTCCATAGACGACGTCTAAAAAATTCTACAGGTTGCATCTTTTGAGTTACAGAGGAGATCTAGGGCTAGAATTATTGCTCTCGCTATACCGATCATGGCAATACCTCACATGTGTGGTTTGAACACCGCTTTCATATGCGGGCGCTACTCATGTATGCGTTTGCTTCTGCAAACAAGCTCGGCGGGACGGGGCGCATTTAAAATTATTATTTTTTTCTTATTTATTTCAACTTTTTTTATTTTTTCACTGTGCTTTTGAAAAAAAAAATGTGTAATTTTTATTCCTTCTACAAGGAATGTAAACACCCCTTGTAATAGAAAAAAGCATGACAGGGCCTCTTAAATATGAGATCTGGGGTCAAAAAGACCTCGGCTCTCATATTTACACAAAAATGCAATAATAAAAAAAAAAAAATGTCATTTGAAAAAAAAAAAAAATAATAAAATGTCCCTTTTAAGACCTATGGGCGGAAGTGACGATTTGAAGTCGCTTCTGCCCTGCAATGACTTGGAGATGGGCGGAAGGCCATCTTCCCCTTACTAGTCTCCATGTCATTAAAAAAAATAAAAATAAAAACCTGGCTCCTAACTTTTTTAGCTTGCTCTTAGATTCCAAGCAAATTTGTCAAGCCCTGCTGTACAGTATACTGTATATTGCATAGTATTAATGAGAATTAGCATACTGATTATTCACGCTCTATAGTTTATACATATATATATATATATATATATATATAGATAGATAGATAGATATATATAGATAGATAGATAGATAGATAGATAGATAGATAGATAGATAGATAGATAGATAGATAGATAGATAGATAGATAGATAGATAGATAGATAGATAGATAGATAGATAGATTTTGCCTTTTGCCAAACAAACCATATAAACAGTTTTTTTATATCCATTGGGACATTTAAAAAGAATCAGTCATCTTAACGTAAAAAAGTGTCATGCTAGGTTCTTCCCCTTTCTTACTGTTAATCCATTGTAGCTATCTTTTGGATGGTATTATGAGAAATGGCCCATTCTTACTGTTATTAACCCATTGTAGCTATCTTTTGGGTGGTGTTATGAGAAATGGCCCTCCTCAAACAGGATATTGCACTAAACTTGTAGGTAAATATGAGAACTCAAACGTTTGCTAAGTAGAAGAGTGAATTTGATAATGAAGGGCCACCATTAATGTAATTGAGAGCAGGAGAACTACTGCAATCAGCACATAGCATTAACAATACAATTAATAAGTATATAGATGTGCATAAGTACGGTATTATCAGCAAAAGGTCCAACAAGAGTCCTGGTAGAATTGTGCACATTTACGCAGGTATACAGTATATAGTTAATAATAGAGATACTTCCAGATGAATGTTGCAGCAAAGTCCAGTTGTGGGGTGCCTGAGAATGATCATGATGCCGCTTTCATTTTGGTGTCTGAGGCAGAGGCGTAACGAGAACATTTAGGGTCACGGTGCAAGAAACCATGAAAGTCCCCACCTGACCCACTTGACCCTTGTCTCTGAGCCCAGGGCCCTTTACTCCCATTGTGGGGTTCTTTATTAATATTTATTGTGTCATGGGATAGGTATAATGCTCTGCAATGTGTCATGGAATGGGTGGAATGCTCTGCAATATCATGGAAAGGGTGGAATGACATTCACACAGAAACCAATATAAAAACACACATACAAACACTTACACATGTATGCAGGCTTTTAATGAATCAGCAGTACATTACCTTCAATCAGCCAGGTACTGAACGGTAGGGGGGAGGCAAGGAAGCCCAGCAGTCGGAAAGACACTCCTCCCTCCTTTGCTTTCACTTTGCTGAAAGTCTTCCTTGTCTGACTAAGCTCCTAGTGTCAATGCATGATGGGTAGTTCGGTCTAAAAAGCCTCTCTCCACCAGCCACACAGTCCCCCTAGAGCACGGGAGGGGTCACCATGGAGACCCCTGCGACCCCTGTAGCTACACCACTTTCCGAAGCCTGAAGACAAGACCTGAAATGATGAGGAGACCCACCAGCTGTTTTCCAACAAGCCTGGAAGATAGCTTCTCACCAGCAGAAACTGGCGTGGCACTGGAATTCTGAGTCAACCTATTTATTCTGTGTCTTAGTCCCTAATAGTGTCTAATCTGTCATGCAACCGGTCATCTTTTGGTGCTATCTTTCGGGGTCTCGTCTGTAGAGAACACCCGGACTCTGGCAACTTCGGTTCATTCAAATTGAATTTGAGGGTAGAAGCTGTATTTCTGACTTGGACTCTGCACATCTTAGCACAGGGGTTAAAAACCACCACAGAGTAGCAGTTAACTACAACTTGGTGAGGACCAATTATGACAGGACGGGGAGAACAAATTTTCACAGTAACAACTGTTGATAATTTTATTCAGATTTTTCAATCCTTCCTTTTTCATCATGTCTTCAGGAGTTTCCATGAGGACATAACTTCCATCCTGGACATCCTTGAGCAGCTTGGGGACAATACTCTCAGCACTCTCTCTTCCCCTAATAGGAATTCCAATGGTGTTCAACGATGTGATACACAACTCTATTGCAATAGCTAACAGAGAGGATATTACAGATATTGAAGTTTGGATGGGATATCAGACGGAACAGTCTAACTTCCTTCAAGAAACTTCTGAAAGTCAATATGTACTGCTATACAGTTAGTCTCTAGTAGGGATGGGCCCGGTGTTCGATTCGAACCCATGTTCGAATCGAACATCGGCCGTTCGACCGCTCGTCGAAACCAGAACTCTGAGGGCCGTTCGCATCAAATTCGTGTGATGCGAACGGTCCACAATGCACTGTGCCAGTCGCAGTGCATTGCTGGCTGATGATTGTCCAAGCATGCACTGTGACCCCACATGCTTGGCCAATCATAGAGCCAGCGGCGAGGAGAGCAATAATTGGCCACAGGCAGGATGCCTGTGGCCAATTATAGCTCAGGGGGTTTAGTACACGCCCCACACTATATAAGGTCACCGCGCCAGTGGCCTCATGTAGTGTGTTTCATCGTTAGGAACAGTGTCAGTGACAGACTGTACTGTACGGTGTACACACTATATCTGCTTGTGATTAATTTCTGTATGGGGAATAGTGTAGGTAAAGAGGAAAAATAGGCAGGGATAGTTTATTCTTCTCAGTGCTGTTCTCAATCTCTACCAATCCAGCCATCTGCAGGAGTTAGTGTGTGTGCGTGCTGTGTGAGTATAGCACAGCAGTAGCACACTAAACCACCTTACCCTGTATCTGCCCTTCCGCCCTGTTGTCATCTAAGGCAGCCATCTGCAGGAGTTAGTGTGTGTGTGCTGTGTATAACACAGCACACTAAACCACCTCATCCTGTATCTGTCAGGGACGTGCCAGTGCTGACCAGGGGCACACCCCAAGTTGTGCAGCAGTATTTGCCCACCAGTATGCGCCTGCGGGCTCTCCGTGCGGGTGCACGACGGGTGCGTGCTTATGCGTGCGCATCGTGCGCGTGCGCGTTAGCGCTGTTGTCGCCGAGTAGTCTTTAAAGGTACCTCAGTGACACTTGTTTTGTCTTCAGCTCTGTACCTGAACTACCTGAACCGTTTGCTCTGAACCCGTTGCTGTTTGTTACCGATCCGGCTCCGTCTGACTCCTCTGCCTTCTCCAATGCGACCTGGCCTGCCTGATTATGCCTATCTCTGCTGTAAACCGTTGCCGACTCCTGCCTGCCTTGCTGACTCTGCTGTTGCCTGCTGCTCTCACCTGCCTGATCTCCTGCCGACCCGGACTGTCTGATCTTGTCATTGCCTGCTTAACCGCCTGTCTGACTTTGCCTGCTGCCTTGTGTTGCTGTGTTCCGGCCTTCTCATCCAGCTTCAGCAGTCGCTGTTCCTGCACCTCCTGCAGCTCAGCTGCCGGCTGCTCCTGCCTGCTGTCATCTGCAGTCCAGCTATCCCTGGAGGACCTACTCGCTGTTCCTGTGCTGACCACTGCAACCATCAAGGCACTTCTACCCACTGTGCTCACGAGACCACTGTCCCCACTCCAGTGGCTCTTGAACCAGCGTTGTATGAGAGGTCTTCTCCTACAAGTCAGGCTCTACTACCAGGTACCTAACAGTATCTGCCCTTCTGCCCTGTTGTCATCTAAGGCAGCCATCGGCAGGAGTTAGTGTGTGTGTGCTGTGTGAATATAGCACAGCACACTAAACCACCTCACCCTGTATCTGCCCTTCTGCCCTGTTGTCATCTAAGGCAGCCATCTGCAGGAGTTAGTGTGTGTGTGCTGTGTGAGTATAGCACAGCACACTAAACCACCTCACCCTGTATCTGCCCTTCTGCCCTGGTGTCATCTAAGGCAGCCACCTGCAGGAGTTAGTGTGTGTGTGTGCTGTGTGAGTATAGCACAATATACACTACCCATTACAATGTCTGGAAGACCAACAAGGAGAGGCAGACAGTCACAAACCAGGGCAAGCAGGCTCTGTGTCTAGAGACAACAGTGCTGGTGGTGGACGCGGTGCATTGTGATCAGCACGTGGCCATGGGACACGGTTGTCCTTATTTTCGGCAGCTGGACATGTTGAGCCGCATCATGCCGAAGGCTTGGTAGAGTGGATGACCAAGCCCTCCTGCTTAAGTACTTCCGGTAGAATGAGTGTAAGGAAAGGCATGCCAGCAACTAAGATGGTAGCCACAGAAGACATCCTGAGCTTTCAATTTCTGTAAGGAGAATGCTGCGGGTGCACGTGCGCACCTTTGACAGTTCATGGCTCCAAATGGGCTATTTAAACTGGGTAAGCACCCAGACTCAATGCTGTCTGCTCTACAGCATCCCATGTGTTACTGCTTCCATTACCTGATACCTGTTCCAGTTGTTTGACCCAGTTTGTTCCTGACGTTCCCTGCTGTCTGCCTGCATCCGGCCCGACTTGTCTCTGACTCTGCGCCTGCCTGCTTTTTCTGCTACCTCGCTGCCAGCCTGTTACTGATCCGGCCTGTACCTTGACTCCACTCCAGCCTTAAGCCCCATACACACGCTCGGACAGAATCCATGCAAAAATCCGACCGTGTGTATGGGGCTTTAGAGCCCTAAGACACTGTTTTGCAGAATGACCAGTGTGACCACACCTAAAACACCTTTGATAATCCCTCCTCTTCTGGGAAACAACTGGCTGAGCAACCAAAGGTTTGAGTTGGTAAGACTTAGGATGTTCTGTTTGGGGAGAGTTAGAACGGTGATCCTCTTGTGGAACACTTTTCACCTTCTTAGGAATACAAAACATAATTTCAGCCTGCTGTCTTCACTAACTTCATTAACTCAGGGAGAGAAAGAATTCTGTCAGGCAACATCATTTTGAGGAGCTATAGAAGAGATGATGAGACAGTAAGACTTACTAACTGACTGGTCCTCATAGAGTCCGCTGCAGAAGGAGGTATTGAGGTGAGATACACCAAATGTGATAAGGGTAACTGTAATCAAATAATAAGAGTGGAAACTTTTTCCTCTTCTTTCTGATGAGACAAATGGTAGTCAGCAACCATATGCTTGTGATCATAGTATGGCTCAAAGTGATCTGACAGTACCTGTATGTAGTCAATTGCAGCTACTCCCTCATGAGTGTCTCGACACAGGTGGATTAATTCCACAGCTGGGGATTACAGACTTTCAGTGACATGCCATTGCTTGCCCTTAACTGAACAAGGCCAATCCCTTAGACATTTGGTAATGTGCTCTTTCTAGACGTCAAAACTTTCTTCACCTTGTGGCACAGGGACATTACCAGAAAACACTTTTCACTTTCTATAATGTGCTGCCTGTAAACTTTGTGCTAACATTTCAGTCAGTTTGACTAAATTACCACTTGCATTGTCACCAGGGTGTTTATTGTCATTATCCATCCTGTAAGCATAGCTAGCTGATACAGGTTCTTCTGTTTCATGTATCCGTAGGAAAGTACAGGGTAGGTCTACTATTTAATATGGGAGCAGGTTATGCCCTTTAGAAGCAAGTTGAGGATGCTGCTCTTCCATACTACTGTGAAACCCACTTCAATCTCAGAAGTGCCTCCAAAAGTAGCTTACTTTTAGGAGAGGTTATGACAAACAGGAAATTGCACCAAACATGTTGGTAAATAAGAGAACCAGAACCTTTTGCTAAGTGGAAGAGTGGGTTTGATAATAAAGCTAGCAGTGTCTCCACCCAGGACAGAGCCTCTGTGAACAGAGGGGATTCTCTTCTTGGTAAATTAACAAGCAATTTAATGAAAGTAACTGGGAGCAGAGGAACTACTGCAACCAGCATATAACATTACCGTAAGTATATAGATGTACAGTGATATGGAAAAAGTACAAGCTTTATGTAAGAAAAGATCAATAGTAGAACGTACATGTACAAACAAGTATTATCAGCAAAGGATCCAACATTAGTTCTGGTGGAATTGTGCACATATACCAGGGGCAACAGTATATAGTTTTTAATAAAGATACCTCCAGATGAATGTTGCAGCAAAGTCAGGTTGCAGGGCCCTGGAGGATGTTCATGATGCAGCTTTTAACTTGGTGTCAGAGATGCAGGGCCCTGGAGGATGTTCATGATGCAGCTTTTAACTTGGTGTCAGAGCCAGTGGTGTATTTGAGTTTTGTGCTGCCCTAGGCCTGACTAAACTCACGCACCCCCTGGGAAGAGGACAGAGGGATGCCTTGGGAAGAGGATAGAGGGACTCCATGGGAGGAGGAAAGAGGGACACTGTGGGAAGAGGACAGAGGGACGCTGTGGGAAGAGGAAAGAGGAATGCCATGGGAAGAGGACAGAGGGAGACAGTGGGAGGAGCAGAGAGGGACGCCATGGGTAGAGGACAGAGGGATGCCGTAGGAGGAGGACAGAGGCACGCCATGGGAGGAGGACAGAGGGACGCCGTGGGAGGAGGACACAGGGACACCGTGGGAGGAGGACTGAGGGACAGCATGGGAAGAGGACAGAGGGACGCAGTGGGAGGAGGAGAGAGGGATGCCACGGGAAGAGGACAGAGGGACGCCGTGGGAAGAGGCCAGAGGGACCCAGTGGAAGGAGGACAGAGGGATGCCGTGGGAGGAGGACAGAGGGACGCCGTGAGAAGAGGACAGAGGGTCACTGTGGGAAGAGGACAGAGGGACGCCATAGGAAATGGACAGAGGGACGCCGTGGAAGGAGGACAGAGGGACATTGTGGGAAGAGGACAGAGGGACGCCACAGGAGGAGGACAGAGGGGGACGCCGCATATGGGGGACGTTGTGGGAGGGGGACAGAGATGGATGCAGGATCTTTTAATTTGGGGAGAGGGGTAAGGGGATATGGGCTGGGGGTGCTTTGGGAGGCTAGAGGACATGTGCTAATTGGGGGGATCAGAACCACTCACTAGCACATATACTCACCCCTCCCAAAGTACCCCAAGCACATATCCCCTCACCCCCCCTCCCCTCCCATCACTCCATGTGTGCATATGTTATCTGCCCCCCTTCCCGGTTACTGTGTTCCCCTCCACTGTAAACTATACACAGACCTCAGATCAGCAGCGTGGCTCTTGTACTGAAGTTGTGTCCCCCCCTCTGTGGCTCTGTGGAGGAGCCGAGGAGTGTATGCAGGTGTTAGTGTGGAGGGAGGTGTCTGCTGCTATGGAAAGCTATAGAAAGCCGATCGCCACGTGTGGGGCCCTAGGCAGATGTCCCGGGTGCCCGTGCTAGCACACCCTGACCTTGCCAGTTACTGGAGCTCAGTGCCGAAACTTGTTGTTTACTGGGCTCTGGGATTCAGCTGTACTCCCCTGCGTACAGGAGCCGGGAGGAGGGTGCGGGTGCTTTTTTTTCGTGCGGGGGGGCTTTTGTGCCCCCCAAAGTGCCTTGTCAGCCTAGGCCAAAACACAGCACTGAATAAACCCCCAGGCAAAACACAGTAATAATCCTATAGTACAAAAAATTCCAAGCACAACACCATAATAAATCCCTAGCAAAACAAAGTTAAATAAAAACAGAATGGCACAATAATAAAACCAGAGCACAGCACAGTAATTAACCTCCGGGGTTACGCATTATTTAACCCCCGGGCACTGTACAATAGAAAACTCCAACAGTATAGCAGTCAGTATGCTCCCTTCATTGTGCAAAATACAACATAGAGTTAAAGTGGTTGTAAACCCACTTTTTTGACTTTTACCTATAGGTAAGCCTAGAATAAGGCTTACCTATAGGTAGTGGAAATATCTCCTAAACATGCGCCGTTTAGGAGATATTTCACTTGTAGTCTGCGCAGGGAAGAAACGAACCTAAAGGCCGTTTCTTTCCTGGCATATGCCGTTGGTTGTGGCTCCCGTGCGCATTCGCGGGAGTGACGTCACGCGGCTCTGCAAATCACCGCGCCGGAGTCCACAGCCCCTGAAGGAAGAGGGCAAGAAGATGGACGCTGCCCACACAGGGGACGCTGCCCACACAGGATAAGTTTACCTTTTCTAACATGTTACATGTTAAAGTACAAGGCTTGGCAGACAGCTAACAACTTCCCAATAAAGACTGAGGCTGATGGGTTAACAGTTGTAATCTTTACTGACAATTATAGGATAAGTTTACCTTTTCTAACATGTTACATGTTAAACCGGTATCCAGGGTGTAACATGTAACTTGTTAGTGCTGCAGCTGCCCCCGCTGTGACAGCAGACCAGGGATCTTATCCTTGTGTCTGCTGCCACAATTCAAAAAAGATGCTGTCGTGCGGGGCTCCTAACACCCAGGCCGCGTCACTCATTCACAATATTCTGTGAATGAGAAACTACAACTGCCAACAGACTTAGCTACTGTGGGGTTGTAGTTCTCAATGAACTACCACGGCGCTGTTGAACGCTGTGGTAATTCATTGATAGCTCTGGTCAGTTTGAAACTGAATGCTTATACAAGGTATGAGCACACAGCTTACACAGAGAGTCTGCAACGGCCCTGCATAGCACCTACGCTAACCAAGGGGGCAATGGTGTGCAGGCTTCTAAGAATAAATAACAAATGCGCAAACATTTTTTTTTGAAAGAGTGAACTGGAGTTTTGAAAAACAGTACAAGCACTTCATTTTTGTACTTTGAAAAATGTAATTCCACTACATAGCTGAGATAATATAGATACATTGTGTTTACCAAATTGCCAGATGCACCGCTCCTTGCGTATATTGGAAAATGCTCATTTATTTAGACACTAAGCATTAGGACAGTACTTCAATGACTTCTAAGGAACAATAACACATTTATAGTGTCTAAAACTATCTATCTGACAACATGCCAATAAGAGTGCCAAGATAATTCTGTACCAAGAATTACTTATTTCTTTATTTTGATTCACTAGCTAAGTAAAAAAAAAATACAAAACAGACGAACTTATTTAAAAGTTTTAAAACTATGTTTTTAAGCAGTGAAATGTTGCTTTCTTTGTGATTTTTCATTTCAAATGCATTATTGTCATACTAGTAATTTAACCCCCTTAATTCTGCCTCCTAGTCACCCTTTAAAAGGGTTTTAATGCCTGGGATGCAGAGCAGCTTATCTATCATGTGTGGCCTTCACAGTGCTTACATGATCAGGGGCCCATTCTGCCAGCACCTGATCAGAATCAATGACTGAGAGCTGTTTTTACAATTTGGTCAGTATGCTGGAACCGTTCAGCGAGAATGCTCTCGGTGCACAACCTCAGGCTGCCATGGACGCATATTTTAGGCAGCTGGGCTTTAAATCCTGCTTTTCTTTTTGTCACATATATGCATTATATATAGCAAAAGGTTAAATATATTGTATTTTTATTTTTCTCCTGGGGCGTGGCTTCTGCTGGCCTCTGCTGACATGGATGGAGGTGTAGGAGGTTAGCGTGAGCTCTGTGTCCAGCATTTAGCATCCGGCATTATCCTGAGATGAGATCACAGCTCTGAGAGACCTAAAATGACATCATCCTAAGGCTGAAGGCGTGAGGGGGCTGGTATGAACAAACAGTGGTGGATCAGTTGTGGGAGTACATAAGGACCAAGAATCAGCAGAGTGGATGCAGCCCTCCACAGACACGGAGTGGCGGGCTGCTGGCAGCTGAAACATTAAAAGCAAGTACTCCCAACTGCCCTAGCTGACAAAATGTAAAAAAAATCACGCTGGATCAGATGAATGCTCAATTACTAGCTGCTATACAGTCGAGCAGTGGCATGTTAATGGGGAAAATTGAGGAACTAAAGGAGGATATAGGACTTCTTAGGCAAGATCTGCAGAATATGCGGGGGGTGAGTGACTGAAGTGGAGAATAGAGTATCAACTTTACAGGATGAACTCCCCCAGTAGTAAAAAAAAGCAGCAGAAACTGAAAAACTGATGGTACTGTGGCAACAAAAAATGGACGATTTGGAAAATCGCATGTGAAGAAATAACATAAGAATTGTGGGTATGCCACAGAAAGTAGAAGGATTGAATTTGGGACAATTTGTGGAGAGATGGATAAAAATGATCTTTCCGAATGCAGAGTTTTCTATAGTATTTGGAGTGGAGAGAGCTCATAGAGTTCCAGCGAGATCACTACACCCAAGTGCACCAGCAAGACCATTATTAGCAAGACTGCTAAATTGTAAGGATTGAGATCTGGTATTGCGGAAGACAAGACAAAAGAGAAACATATAGTTTGAGAGTAATAAAGTATCTATATTCCCAGACTTTTCGTCGGAGCTACAGAAGCGACGTGCAACATTTAATGAAATTAAGTGAAAACTCCAGGAAAAGAAATATAATACTCAATGATGTATCCAGCTCGATTAAGAGTGGTGGACGATGGAAATACTTTTTTTTAACACCCCAGAGCAAGCCCAAGAGTGGATGAGGGTAAGTACTGAATAAATGGATCGATAAGTATGAACTGTAGAGATGAGAAGTGACTAGGGATGAGCCGAACACCCCCAGGTTCGGTTCGCACCAGAACCTGCGAATGGACCTAAAGTTTGCGCGAACATTAGAACCCTATTAATTACAATGGACGCAAGCGTTCAAAATCAAAAGTGCTAATTTTAAAGGCTAATATGCATGTCATTGTCATAAAAAGTGTTTGGGGACCTGGGTCCTGCCCCAGGGGACATGTATCAATGCAATTTTTTTTTTTTTTCTGCAGTTTTTTCAGGAGCAGTGATTTTAATAATGCTTAATGTGAAACATAACAGTGTAATATTCCTTTAAATTTCGTACCTGGGGGGTGTCTATAGCAGGGCTCAAAATTTCAAGTCCTGAGCTACTAGACAGGCCTCAAGGGTTACTCGCCACCAGTTGCCCCACCCAACCCCTGCCCTGCCCCGCCCCTAATTCCACCTCTAAACACGACCTCATAAATGATATCATTAAATTGCTCTTAAATGTTTTATGCAAATTAAGCAACTTTATCCATGCTCACCAATGCAGCCTCGCCCGTGTCCACCAATGCAGCCTGGCCCGTGTCCACCAATGCAGCCTCTCCCATGTCCACCAATGCAGCCTTGCCCCTGTCCACCAATGCAGCCTCGCCCGTGTCCACCAATGCAGCCTCGCCCGTGTCCACCAATGCAGCCTCGCCCGTGTCCACCAATGCAGCACAGCCTCACACTTGTCCACCAATGCAGCGCAGCCTCACACTTGTCCACCAATGCAGCGCAGCCTCACACTTGTCCACCAATGCAGCGCAGCCTCACACTTGTCCACCAATGCAGTGCAGCCTCACACTTGTCCACCAATGCAGCGCAGCCTCACACTTGTCCACCAATGCAGCGCAGCCTCACACTTGTCTACCAATGCAGCGCAGCCTCACACTTGTCCACCAATGCAGCGCAGCCTCACACTTGTCCACCAATGCTGCCTACCTGTGTCCTGAATGAAGGGGAGCAGAGAAGAAGAGCATTGCTGGCCGGATGATATGAGCGCAGAGGGACATGCTGGAACAGCTTTGATTTAAATTGCTGTGTGTTCCCGCCACTCGGCGTCCCATACAGCCCCACCCCCTGGCCAGGGAACTTTGATACACATCACTCGTCCCGGGTTGGACGCGTGATCTGCCTATCAAATTCCCCGGGACCAGGGGGTGGGGCTGTGTGTGAAAGCAAGCGCAGGGAACACACGGCGATTTAAATCAAAGCCGGCGCCGCTAGTTATGTTCCCTGCGCTCATGTCATCCGGCCGGCTCTGTCCTCTCTCTTCCCCTTCATGTGCACTGGGAAAGGGACACGCCGGCCGGCAGTGTTCGCCCCCCTCGCTCCCAGGCAGCCCTTCCTCGCCAGCCCTCAAAATTTACTTGCAAAATGCGAGCAAGCGAGTGTAGATTTTGAGGGCTGGTCTATAGTATGCCTGTGAAAGGGCGCATGTTTCCCGTGCTTAGAACTGTCCCTGCACAAAGTGTCATTTTTGCAGGAAAAAAAGCTATTTAAAATCACTCGCGGCTAATGAATTGTCGGCTCCCGTAACACAGAGAACAGTCATTCATTGAAAGTCATTGATAAAAAAAAAGTCATTGATAGAAATAAAAAAAAACAAAAACAAAAAAGCGTGGGGTTCCCCCCAAATTCAATTACCAGGCCCTTCAGGTCTGCTATGGATATTAAGGGGAACCCCGGCCAAAAAAAACAATGGCGTGCGGTCCCCCTCAAAATCCATACCAGACCCTTATCCGAGCACGCAACCTGGCAGGCCGCAGGAAAAGAGGGGGGACGAGAGTGCCCCTCCCTCCCTCCTGAACCGTACCAGGCCACATGCCCTCAACATTGGGAGGGTGCTTTGGGGGTCTGTGACCCCTCAAAGCACCTTGTCCCCATGTTGATGAGGACAAGGGCCTCTTCCCCACAACCCGGGCCATTGGTTATGGGGGTCTGCGGGCGGGGGGCTTATCGGAATCTGGAAGGGGGCCCCCAGATCCCGTCCCCCCCTGTGTGAAATGGTAAGGGGGTACAAAAGTACCCCTACCATTTCACCAAAAAAGTGACAAAAATTGTAAAAATTACAGGAGACGGTCTTTGACAATTCCTTTATTAAAATCTTCTTTCATCTTCTTTCTTCTGTTCTTCTTCCTTCTTCCTTTCTTCATCCTTCGGTTTCTTCATCTTCTCCTTCCGGCATCTTTTTCCATCTTCTTCTTCCTCCGATCCGCTTCTTCTTGCTCTGGTCTTCTTGTCCGGCATCTTCTTCCATGGCGTTGGCTTTTCTTCTTGGGCCGCTCTGGGCAATGGGAGGCTCCCGCTGTGTGAGGCTTCGCTGCGTCTGACAGGTCTTTTATAACGGAGGGCGGGGCCACCTGGTGACCCCACCCCCATCTGACGTCATGGGGAAAGCCATAGGGAAGTCCCCATGACGTCCCAGTGCGTCAGAGGGGGCAGGGTCACCAGGTGGCCCCGCCCTCCATTATAAAATACCTGTCAGATGCAGCAAAGCCTCACACAGCGGGAGCCTCCCATTGCGCGGAGCGGCCCAAGAAGAGACGCCAACGCCGTGGAAGAAGATGCCGGACGAGAAGACCAGAGCAAGAAGAAGCGGATCGGAGGAAGAAGAGATGGAAGAAGATGCCGGAAGGAGAGATGAAGAAACCGAAGGATGAAGAAAGGAAGAAGGAAGAAGACGAGAAGAAAGAAGATGAAAGAATATTTTAATAAAGGAATTGTCAGACTGTCTCCTGTCATTTTTACCATTTTTGTCACTTTTTTGGTGACATGGTAGGGGTACTTTTGTACCCCCTTACCATTTCACACAGGAGGGGGGCGGGATCTGGGGGTCCCCTTGTTAAAGGGGGCTTCCAGATTCCGATAAGCCCCCCGCCCGCAGACCCCCACAACCAATGGCCAGGGTTGTGGGGAAGAGGCCCTTGTCCTCACCAACATGGGGACAAGGTGTTTTGAGGGGTCACAGACCCTCAAAGCACCCTCCCAATGTTGAGGGCATGTGGCCTGGTACGGTTCAGGAGGGAGGGGGGGTGCTCTCATCCCCCCTCTTTTCCTGCAGCCTGCCAGGTTGCGTGCTCGGTTAAGGGTCTGGTATGGATTTTGAGGGGGACCCCACGCCATTTTTTTTTGGCCGGGGTTCCCCTTAATATCCATAGCAGACCTGAAGGGCCTGGTAATTGAATTTGGGGGGACCCCCACGCCTGTGGCCAATTATTGCTCTCCTCGCCGCTGGCTCTATGATTGGCCAAGCATGCGGGGTCACAGTGCATGCTTGGCCAATCATCAGCCAGCAATGCACTGCGACTGGCACAGTGCATTGTGGGCCATTCGCATCACACGAATTTGATGAAAACGGCCCACATAGTTCTGGGCTCGACGAGCGGACGAACGGCCGATGTTCGTTTCGAACATGGGTTTCGAATCGAACACCGGGCCCATCCCTAGAAGTGACTAAGATTTGATTTTGGAAAATAAAGACAGAAGTTAACGATAAATGCTATGTGCTGGACTGATAGTGAGGGGAGATTTGTTTTTCCTTTTGCTTTTCTTTTCTTTCGTTTTTTAAGGAGGGGTTTATAGCACATGCACAAGGTTGGAAACACAATTATTAATTATGATATATCATGATATATCATGATAATTACGACACATTATAGAGTTGAACTTTGAATAGTGATTAATGCAATTTGGTTGATGTAATTTGGTGGATGAGCGATTGTTGGATTGGTTGTTATTTTTTTTTGGGGGGGATAAATGGTGCAATTGATAAAATATTCTGTCTGGTATTTTGAAGAAATGCACATTGCAGCCAAAGGACCAGGCCCCTTTTTGCGATTCGGCACTTCGTCGAATTAACTGACAGTTGCGCGGTCGTGCGACGTGGCTCCCAAACAAAATTTACGTACTTTTTTTCCCACAAATAGATATTTCTTTTGGTGGTATTTGATCGCCCCTGCGGTTTTTTATTTTTTGCGCTATAAACAAAAAAGAGCGACAATTTTGAAAAAAAAGGCATTCTTTTTTACTTTTTGCTATAATAAAATATCCCCCAAAAATATATAAAAAAAATATTTTTTTCCTCAGTTTAGGCCGATACATATTCCTCTACATATTCTTGGTAAAAAAAATCGCAATAAGCGATTATTGATTGGTTTGCGCAGAAGTTATAGCGTTTACAAAATAGGGGATAGTTTTATAGCATTTTTATTAATATTTTTTTTTTACTAGTAATGGCAGCGATCAGCGATTTTTGTTGTGACTGCGACATTATGCATATGAGATCATCTCTCATTGGACAGGCCGATCTCGCTGTAAACGACCGCTGTGATTGGCCGTTTACAGCGATCTGTGACTGGCTGTGTCCGACGGACACGGCCAGCACAGAACTTCCCTGAGAGCGCGCATTAGGGAAGTAAGTAAAGTAACGTCCAGGGACGTCCTCCCAGCAGGGAGCGTCCGCGCTGCAGCCGTCTTTCGGCTATAGCGCGGGCGCGTAGTGGTTAAAAGTGGGGTATGCCTGTATAGAATATGCATTCATAAAGGGTATCAAATGGGAAGTAGATAAACACATTGAGAGTATATGGATATAGACTTGCCCAAACCCCCCTACATTATATAAAACGGTATAGGATAGTATACATTATTATTATAGTAATTATTTATTTATTTATTTTTTAATACATTTTTTTATTTTATTATTTTTTTATTTTTTGGTGTGTGCCTCTCCTTACACTTAAAAAATAGAAGATAAGTATATTGAAAGATATGTAAAGTTAGCTGAGAAATGTTTTTTGGGTCTCTCTGAGAACACTACATATTGCTTCCATATAAGATAGTGCTGTATGGTGGTAATGCCCTGATAATAATTTTAAATTGTTGGTGTATGAGTGAGGTAGGATGGATGGTAAGAATGAAGTGTATACAATTAAAAGCTGATAATATACCAAATATAAGGACTGCTTCTGAGTATCACCAAGAAAAACTATTCCCTAGAGGTATGCGGAAGGGGCACTTATTGGCGAGAGGATTAAAGAATAGATTAAACATAGGAAAGGCCAGATATGGCTGAGCAGTGTGCAGTATTGACATGGAACGTAAGAGGCCTAGGGACAGCAATGAAAGGCACTCAAGTATTTGATGTTATACGTAAGGCCCAGGCCAAAATATGCTTACAGGAAACACATATGATAAAAGAGCATTCCCATCAGTTAAAAAAAAACATGGGTTCAGTGGTTAGACCATGCGTATCATACAACTTATTCACCAGATGGTATCCTGGGAATGCATGTGGGTAAAAAGAGACCCATAGGGGAGATATATATTTGTATATGCTAGACTGTATGCATTACCATTTGTGATTATAGGATTGTATAATCCAGGAAGGTATTAAAAGAAGCAGTGATATTTATGGCACAGTATCCAGAGGCATATGTTATATGTATGGGGGATTTTAATATGTTAATGAATCCAGTTATAGATAAACATGGAAAGCTCCCTAGGGATCAAGTGGGTGAAAACAGTAAATGTTGGGAAGTTTGTCGAGGAGGTTGAATGGGTAGATATATGGAGAATTAAGAACCCTCAAACTAGGGCTTATTCATGCTTGACATCAGGAAAGGGAAGTATGTCCAGGATTGATTTAATATTGGGGAATGAGAAAATAATATCATTTGTAGACTCAGTAGTGTATCTCCCCAGGGGAGCATCAGACTGCTCACCTATGACATGTAAGCTGTTAATAAGCCCTATGGGAAAAGGCTTAGGATGGAGAGTGCACCCCTACTGGTTGTTGCAGATAGGAGCTAATGATCGTATACCAGAACAACTGGAGTTGTTCCTTGAGGCCCATAGAGAGACACAGATGGATGGTAATGTATGGGATACTTTTAAGGCATACTTAAGGGGAGCCCTGAAACAGAATAATAGGCAAGAAGAGGAAAAGCTAGAGCGGGCATGTGCCCGAGTAGAAGCAGAATTTATAATTAACAATTCAAATTCTAATCAGCAAAAATGGGAAAACCTTACTCATCAGTTTACAAACCACCTGATGGCTAATGCCAAACGTAAACTTTTTTTTCAAAAACAGCAGAGTTTTGAACAGGGAGAACAGCCAATTAAGTTATTAGCACTTCTAATGAAACAGCGGACTCCCTCCTCAGTAATCTCAAAAATAAAAAGTAGAAGTGGAGAAGAGGTTTATATGGTAGAGGAAATAATAGAAAGATTTTATGAATACTACGTTACAATGTATACATCAACCTTGATGTGTGAAGAGGAAGATATTAAGAAATATCTCAATGAGTTGGAGTTTCCTGAACATATGGAAGAGCAGATCTTAATGTTGGAAGAAGAGATTGCTGAGGAGGAAGTTAGAGATTGTATATATGTCAACTGGGAAATCGCCCGGTCCAGATGGTATACCCTTAGAGGTATATTTAAGATATATAGACATTATAGTACCAGTTTTATCCAGAGTGTATACAGAGGCCTTTGTGCTTGGAGTATTACCAATCTGTAGGTACGAGGCTACAGTAGTATTAAAACCGAAACTGGATAAAGATCTGAGAGTCTGCCTCTTATAGACCAATCTCGCTATTAAATATAGATTTTAAGATCCTAGCCAAAATTCTTGTAAAAAGGTTAAATATGGTTATTAACTCTATTATCCATAAGGATCAAACAGGATTTATTCCAGGGAAATCAACATAAATAATATAAGAAGAACGCAAATAGTAGCACAGTTAAAAGAGCATATTCCAAATACATCTGCATTGGCATCCTTGGATACGGCTAGAGCATTTGACTCTATAGAGTGGCTGTTTCAAAGAGTGACATTGAAAAGATTTGGATTTGGAGAAAGATTTATAAAATGGGTGGGTATATTATATAAACAACCATGGTCAAATTTGCCTGTGAATAGTATGCTATCACCCCCTGTAAAGCTGTACAGAGGGACTAGACAATGATGTCCCCTATCTCCACAACTGTTTGCAGTAGCGATAGAAGCTTTAGCGTTAAGATTCAGGCAATCAAAGCAATACAAGTGAGTTACTCTAGGGGAAAAAACTGAGTGTATTGGATTGTATGCAGACAACATCATATTATATATGTGGGATGCTCAGAATACATTAAATGAAGCCATGAAGATAATAGAGACATTTAGCCTGAAGATAAATTGGCAGAAATCTGCATTGATGCCATTCAGACAGGAAATATGGATGGGAGACCGGGAAGGAGGGGGGGGGGGTAGAGCCCCCTTTGAAAATATTACAGTCCTTTAAGTATTTGAGAATTTATATTACCTCACAAGCGAAGGAGGCATTGAAAGCTAACGTATATCCTCTAACAGAGCACATTAAATATAAATTGGGGATATGGTCTAAAATGCCGTTATCAGTAGTAGAAAGAATACATTTTATTAAAAGTATAATAGTCCCTAAATGTTTATATGTGTTCTCACATTCGCCAGTAATAATACCTAAAGTAATATTTAACAGACCAATTCATATGGGCTAATGGAAGATCTAAATAAAAACTAACAACATTGCAACAACCTAAAGCCATGGCAGGTGTGGATCTCCCGGATATATACATATATTATTTAGCGTGCCAATTAAAGCACCTGCAGAAGTGGATAGCTCAGGAGCAGGGAGAGGGAGTGAAGAGGTACTTGCTTAAGATCTTAGAGGTAGATGAACTGTTAGTGGGACTAGAGGCACAGTCAGCAAGATTACCAAGGGTAAAAATTCCCATATTAACTCTGGCACTATCAGTATGGAGAGAAACAAAAAAAGTGGTGGGATATACTGTTACTCCTTTGGAGATTCCAAACTTGGAGCAGTTAAAGATATTCATGGACTGCAAGTTCTGGAAACGAGGGGGAATAGTCACATTGACACAGTTATATAACTATAGAACATTAAACTCATTTGAATATCTGTGTAAACAGCATGATAGCGCATATCATTTTTTTTATAAATACTTACAGCTTCGTCATGTGCTAAGGTCACAACTAGGTAACCAGAACCCTAAGATATTTAGATTTCTCCTTATAGGTGTACTTAGATCACAGGGCCCTAAGGGACTAATATATATATATATATATATATATATATATATATATATATATATATATATATATATATATTATATGCACATCTAATTCAGGCTAAAATAGGCAGTAGCCCATTGAGAGTAAGAGATAAATGGCAGATGATTATTCCGAATATGACAGATGAGAAATGGGAGGAGATATGCTCCATACATCTGACGGTCTCACCAGCAGCTAATAATAGATACATTCAATTATATATCACACATCAGATATATCTTAGCCCAAGTAGACTATTTGGAATGGGATGTAGGGCTATATCGAACTGCCTGCGATGTAATCAAGAGGGAGCAGATTTCCTACATTTAATGTGGAACTGTGACCACACTTTAGGCTATTGGAACCAGGTAATAGGAAAGCTGTCGAATGTGGTGGGCAAATCAATCCCATGTAATGTGGAGGTATGCCTGTTGGGACAATTGGAAGATGAGATATGGCCTAGATATATTAAACTCTTACTGCAGGAAACATTATTTTTGGCACGGAAGCAAATAGCGGTAAGGTGGATGCAGGTGGAAGCACCTTCGGTAAACCAATGGATGAAAACAGTTAATCAAGTGATACCCTATGAGAAAATAATGTATGAGCATAGACGAGGGATACAAAAATATCATAAAGTATGGAACGTTTGGAATAATGCAACTGTGGATAGGAATGAAAGATAGGTGGATAAATAGGTAACTGGCAGCAGCCAAAGGAATAAGTAAGATTGGGATATGATAGTAGTGAGAGTGTATAGAAGGTTGTTAGAGGTATGTATGAAATGTAAAATATATAGACTATATATATAGATGTTGACAACGTAAAAGAAGTTTGTTTGACATTTTTGGAATACATATAGATGTTGTAAAATATATATATTTTTGAAATAAAATAAATAGTATTAAAAAAAAATATGTATAATATTTAGCATTTGTCGTTTCATTTTTTTTACCAAAAGTGTCTTAAGCTAGTACACCTTACCAAATTATTCTCACTTTTAAAGCTCTTTCTCTTTTCTTTATTGGATTTTTTGGTACATGGCAGAGCATTTATTTCCTTTCCCATGATGCAATGTTCTGGCCTCATTGGCCTCATTGGCCAATCAATAGACCCAAAGACCGGATCTCCTGAACATGGAAAAACTTTGAACCCTATTAAAGTCTATGAGACCCGAACTTGAAAAATTAAAAGTCCCCATTTTTTTATATATAGATTGTGTTGCCTTATGCGTCTATGTGAAATTTCCATTAACCACTTTAACCACTTTCAGACCGGACCAATTTGCAGCCAAAGGACCAGGCCCCTTTTTGCGATTCGGCACTGCGTCGCTTTAACTGACAATTGCGCTGTCATGCGACGTGGCTCCCAAACAAAATTGATGTCCTTTTTTTCCCACAAATAGAGCTTTCTTTTGGTGGTATTTGATCGCCCCTGCGGTTTTTATTTTTTGCGCTATAAACAAAAAAGCGACAATTTTGAAAAAAAAAACGCATTATTTTTTATTTTTTGCTATAATAAATATCCCCCAAAAATATATAAAAAACATTTTTTTTCCTCAGTTTAGGCCGATACGTATTCTTCTACATATTTTTGGTAAAAAAAATCGCAATAAGCTATTATTGATTGGTTTGCGCAGAAGTTATAGCGTTTACAAGATAGGGGATAGTTTTATAGCATTTTTATTAATATTTTTTTTATTAGTAATGGCGGCGATCAGCGATATTTTTTGTGACTGCGACATTATGGCGGACACATCAGACATTTTTGACACATTTTTGGGACCATTGTCATTTATACAGCAATCAATGCTATTTAAATGCATTGATTCCTGTATAAATGACACTGGCAGTGAAGGGGTTAACCACAAGGGGGCAGTGTAGGGGTTAAGTATGTCTAGGGGTGTGTTTCTTACTGTGGGGGGGCGTGGCTGTCAGCTAGTGAATGCTGATCTCTGCTCCAATTACAGGGAGCAGAGATCGGCGTCACTAGTTGCTAGGCAGAACGGGGAGATGCTGTCTATTTCCGCATCTCCCCGTTCTGCCTTCCCGTGAGATGATCGCGGGTGTCCCCGCGGCGATCGAGTCCGCAGGGACCCGCGATCGGCCTCACAGGGGTCCCGACCGGCGCGGGACCGTGCCGCTCCCAGGGTGCTCCCGATGGCACGGACGGCATTAAGGAGGGACTTATATATACGCCCTCCTGCCTGTCCGTGCCATTCTGCCCACGTATATCGTCGTGCGCCGGTCGGGAACCGGTTAATAGCTGTGAAATACTGTAATTATGAATATGTCTCTTTTGGCTTATAGCTGGGATAGGGGAGCCAACCGCCTTCCTCCCAAGCGCTTGTTAATTGCAGACATGGTGGGACCAAGACTTGAAGACACTAACAATGGGGAGCCAATTCCATTGTTTGTCACCTATTCACTATAAACGACCCCATGCCAGGATAGATAATGAAGTAAGTCACACCCCAAGTTTCATACTTAAACTCCCCTGGACCATTCAAGTATATTTTGCATCACTGGGAGTTGCATGTAAGGGGGCTGGCTTAGACTAAGTAACCAATCAGAATTCCTGCTAAGCCAGCCAATGAGAGATCAGCCTGGTTTTTGATACTCTCAAAAGAAAGGGGAGGCAACGTTCTTTCTGGGGAACCAGCGAGCAGAATGGAGCTAAGGTAACTTGTAGCCAGCAGGGGAAGCCATGCCCTGCTATTTGTAACTAAATATGCGTGCAGACCAGGGTCTGAAGGAATATAATCTAAATTCCTTTATGTATATATTTTTATTCCAACCTAGCATTTTATGCCTTGATGTACTAGAGATTTGTGTATTAGCTAGACTTTTAACTACCTGTAATAAATGCTATTATATTTAAAGCTTTTCCTCCTGGTCAATAGAACTCTCATTTAACCCATTTCATATTTTGTGATTAATAAATCAGAAATAGAGATTTTAGAGGTTAATAATTGTATTGAGTAATTCAAATGACAAAGTAGAATAATGTATGTTATGAATTTCTCACAAGTAAAAGTCCCCATTTTGAAGGCTTATATGCAAACATTTTTTTTAAAAAAAGATAATTTTTACAGGAGCAGAGATTTTAATAATGCTTAAAGTGAAACAGCAAAAATTAAAAATTCCTCTAAATATAGTGCCTGGGGGGTCTCCTTATGCCCCGTACACACGATCGGACTATCGTGTGCACGGTAATAAGTTTTGACTCAAAATTATCCGCCGGACTCAGCAGTCCGGCGCACAATCTGGCCGTCTGTGTGCTAGTCTGCAGGACTTTTGAAATGCACGGACTTGCCGACACACGGAGTAAAGTCCGTACATTTGGAACGTGACTCCAGGTAGACGGCACTAGCGAAGGAAGTCAATGTCGCTGCCTCGATCGGCTAGATTGAGACCTCGCTAGCCCTGTCAACTGGTATGGATTTAAAGGGGAATCCCTACGCCAAAAAAACAGCGTGGGGGTCCCCCCCGAATCCATATCAGACCCTTATTCGAGCACGCAGCCCGGCCGGTCAGGAAAGGGGGTGGGGACAAGCGAACACCCCCCCTCCTGAGTCGTACCAGGCTGCATGCCCTCAACATGGGGGGGGCCTTGGGGAAAGGGGGGCCCCCCACCTAAAAGCACCTTGTCCCCATGTTGACGAGGAAAAGGGCCTCTTCCTGACAACCCTGGCCGTTGGTTGTTGGGGTCTGTGGGCGGGGAGCTTATCGGAATCCGGGAGCCCCCTTTAATAAGGAGGCCCCCAGATTCTGGCCCCCCACCCTATGTGAATGAGTATGGGGTACGATGTATCCCTACCCATTCACCTGGTGAAAAAAGTGTAAATAAAAAACACAACACAAGTTTTTAAAATACTTTATTACACAGCTCCGGGGGTCTTCTTCCGTCTTGGGGGGGTCTTCTCGTCAGACTCCTCCGCTATCTTCTGCTAGCTCTTTTATTAGCGGAGGAGCCCGGCTTTCTCCTTCGTCGCCGTCTCTTTTACTAGCGGTGGCCCGGGCTTCTGTCGCCGTCGCTGCCGCCTTCTGCTTCTTCTTTCTTCATCCGATGATGACACGACGCTGTCTCCGCTTCTAATAGCCGAGACGTGTTGCGCGACCAGTTATATAGGGATAAGGGGCGGGGTCACGGCTCATGTCATGGGGTGGGCAAGTCCGCACATTCGGAAAGTCCGGCGGACCTCCGCTGGAAAGTCCAGTGGATTGTCCGGCCGAAAAGTCCGATCATGTATACGTGGCATTAGTCTTCCTGTAAAGTGGCACATATATACGTGTGTAGAACCTGCTTCAGCAAAGCTGACATATATATAAAAAAAATGACATTTAAATAGATTTTCGCCAGCTGCAAGCCATTGCCGGCAATACAAAAATGTAAAAAAAAAAAAATGACATGGGAATCCCCCCAATCCATACCAGGCCCTTTGGGTTTTAAGGGGAGCCCCATGCCAAAATTTAAAAGAAAAAACGGTGTGGGTCCCTGCCCAAAATCTATACCAGACGCTTATCCAAGCATGCAGCCTGACAGTCCAGGAAAGGGAGGGAAAGAGAGAGTGCCCCCCCCCCTGAACCATGCCAGGCCACATGCTCTCAACATGGGGTGGTTCTTTGCTCTTTTCCCCCCACCCCAAAGCACCTTGTCCCCATGGGGACAAGGGCCTCTTCCTGACAACCCTGGACTGGGGTTGTGGGGTCTTCGTGCAGGGGGCTTATTGGAATATGGAAGCCCCCTTTAACAAGGGCCCCCTGGATTCCCCCCCCCCCCATGTTAATTAATATGGGGTAAATAGTACCCCTACCCATTCACAAAAAAGTGTCAAAAATGAATAATAACACACACACAATTTTTGACAATTCCTTTATTAAAAATGAAAAAAAAAAACAATGTCCCTGATGTAGATCCCCCGCCGCACCGACTGACCCAAAAAAATACACATTCACATAGGGGGGAGCCTAGGATCTGGGGACCCCCCTGTTAAAGGAGACTTACAGATTCTGATAACCCCCCTGCCTGGAGACACCCACAACCACAGCTCAGGGTTGAGGGGAAGAGGCTCTTGTCCCCAATCCCCATCAACATGGGGTGATTTTTCAGCCATTTGAATACAGGGAGTAGAGAAAGTAGTGACTACTAGAAAAGGAGGGGATGTGTTCCAGCTTCTGTGAAGGAGGAAGATATACTGGATTTTTAATTTACAAATGAGGATACCAAATTGCTTTAACTGCTTCAGCCCCGGAAGATTTTACCCCCTTCCTGACCAGAGAACTTTTTACAATTTGGCACTGCGCTGCTTTAACTGACAATTGTGCGGTCATGCAATGCTGTACCCAAATAAAATGTGTGTCCTTTTTTTCCCACAAATAGAGCTTTCTTTTTGTGGTATTTGATTACCTCTGCGTTTTTTATTTTTTGCGCTATAAAAAAAAAACAATGACAATTTTGAAAAAAAATACAATATTTTTTACTTTTTGCTATAATAAATATCCCACAATTTTTTTTAAAAAACAAATGTATATCAATTTAGGGCAATATATATTCTACATATTTTTGGTTAAAAAAAATCACAATAAATAAATATTGATTGGTTTGCACAAAAGTTCTAGCAAAAGTTATAGCGTCTACAAACTATGGGAAAGATTTATGGCATTTTTAGTGCATTTTTATTATTATTACTTTTTTTTTTTACTAGTAATGGCGGTGATCTGTGATTTTTAGCAATACTGCGGCGGACAGATTGGACACTTTTGACACATTTTTGGGACCAGTGACAATTATACAGTGATCAGTGTTATAAAAATGCGCTGATTACTGTATACATGACACTGGAAGGGAAGGGGTTAACACTAGGGGGGCAATAAAGGGGTTAACTGTGTTCCCTAGTTAGTGTTTATAACTTTATGGGGATAGGACTGACTGGGGGAGGAGACATATTATTGTTCCTACTTAGTAGGAACAAACAATATGTCTCTTCTCCCCTGACAGAACAGGGATTTGTGTGTTTACACACACACAAATCCCTGTTCTGGCGCTCGTGCACGTGATCGCGGGTATCTGGCAGCGATCGCACCCGCTGGCAATGAACATTGGGTCCCCTGCCATGTACCGGGCGCGTGTATGCCCCCTGGCAGCTCTTAAAGGGTACAACATACCCATACGGGGTTTCGCCCAGCAAAGCCATTCTGCTAACCTATATCGGCGTGAGCCGTCGGCAAGTGGTTAAGGATAGGTTCTCCTTTTGAACATGTTACCTTCGTATTTAGGGTGTAACATGTAACATGTTCCTATAGGTCAACGAGAGCCCCAGCCCAGACACTAACTATTTACCCCCTGATACCGAAAGTGCACAATATGGCGGCCCCTGTTCGGCTGGAGGCTAGCCTCCCCATGACCCTGGGACTACAGCAGACGGAAGGAACTTACCTCCCCAGGGTCCCGACAGACCGTGTGGTAGCCAGCCGGGACATCGCATGTAAAAGCTACCTGAGGAGGACCCATCCCACCTTACCGACACCCCACAAATCGCAAGCTGGCCCTGAAAGGTATGCCAATAGCTGAATAATTAAAGGAAAATATTGGCCGAGAAATGCCCCCCAGACCCCAGGACAGTGACACTTGGTTAATAAACATAAAAATACTGTTTGAATGTGTATTGTGGGGGGAAAAAAAAAATTAGTAACGTATAAGAATCCTGAATCTAATGTTGTCTAGCCGAGAAGAGATTGAACAGGAGACTAGGAAATGTGCAGCAATAACTTATATGCCCCAAAGGTCACACAGATGAGGGGTATAATGGCACAGTTAAGCAGCTGAAGGTATCAACGGCAGAGACACAGATAGACTAGGCATGATAAAGATATACTGATGTAAATACAAGTCCTGGCAACATTTACAGGTTAAGGAAGAAGAAGGGGCTAGAGCCAAACCACATAGTTTAAACGCACAGAAACCCACTTGGTTGCTATCACGGGGAGGGGTTGGGGGCGTGCTTTCAACTGAGCAGGGGACCCTAGTGACACTGCGCCTGACCTGGCGGGGGGCGGGGGAGGGAGGCTAACCTAGTTGATGGGCGGGGAGATAGCAGCGGAGACCACCCTGAGGAGTAATATGTTAAGGGCATGGTAAGGATTTACACATTTAGACTGCGACAGTTTTATATGTTAAACTTAACAATAACCAATTCTTGAATGTTTTACAGAAAAGTTAAAATGCATAGTTGCTTGCATAACTCTGATGACAGAGGGGAGGCGGCGGGGAGCTCACCTTTATGAGCCTCGGCCTACCACTCCTCCACATAGGATAACGCAATTCGGTGGGGGTCTTTAATGCACTCGGAGAGGGAGGCACCTTAGCTAGAGATACGCTACGCGCCCACATCTCCGTGATTTGGAAAGAAGGGAAAGATCCAGCGATATGCGGTAGTTACAGACCGATATCGCTGTTGAACATAGACCTCAAACTATTTACTAAAATCATAGCCACCAGATTAGCATCACAACTACAGCAGCTTATTCACCTAGACCAAGTAGGCTTTATCCCTTCCAGGGAAGCGAGGGACAGCACGACTAAAGTCCTAAACCTCCTTCACATTACTAAGACTACAAAAAACCCATGCATTCTCCTGAACACGGATGCCGAAAAAGCATTTGATAGGGTTAACTGGGCATATATGTTCACAGTACTGAGAAGCATAGGTCTAGGGGAAGTAATGCTCAACCGCATAGCTAGCGTATACCAAAATCCAACAGCCCAAGTAAAGGCCAACGGAGTCTTATCAGAAGTGTTCCCCATAACCAATGGTACTAGGCAGGGCTGCCCACTGTCCCCCCTACTTTACGCACTATCATTGGAACCCTTCCTCTCTACGATCAGACTGAATCCAAATATCCATGGGGTATCAGACGGACAACGACAACATAAGATCTCAGCATACGCAGACGACATGCTCTTCTCATTAACAGACCCAGTGACCTCACTACCGAACCTCCTCAGCGAACTAGAAAAGTTCGGGAAATTATCCAATCTTAAAATAAACTACAACAAATCCGAAGCCATGGGGATTTTGGTTCCAACCGCAGACTTCCAGACCCTAAAGGCAAGCTTTAGGTTTCGCTGGACCTCCTCCTCATTGACATATCTCGGCACTAAAATCCCACCAGACATATCCCGCATATACGAGGCTAACTTCCCCCCCCTACTGACGAAAGTGACCGCACTATTAGACAAATGGCACACAGGCATGCACTCCTGGTTCGGGAGATGCAACCTGATAAAAATGAGTATATTACCCAAATTCTTATACCTATTTCAGACGCTACCAATTAGAATACCCCCTACATACTTCCGGCAGGTACAGGCTTTATTTACCCGATTTGTATGGGCCCATAAAACCCCGAGACTACCACGCACGTTGCTCACAGCACCAAAACAGCACGGGGGGCTGGCACTACCAGACATAAAAAAATACTACCAAGCCACACACCTGAGTAGAGTAGTTGATTGGAGACGACACCAGGACGGTAAATTATGGACGCAAATTGAACAACGTCAATCTCACACGCCCCTGGGGACAGCAATATGGTGCTACGAGGCATTACCCTCAGAGGTAAAGGTACACCCACTGATTGGGAACACCATAAAACAAAGCAGACTAGCACTTATAAGAAACGACCAAACGACCAAGACCTCCCCCATGACGCCTATCCTGGACAACCCCAGCTTTCCACCAGGGAATTCCAGAACGAGCTTCCAAACCTTGCGAGGTAGGGACCAAGTATTAGCGGAACGATTTGTGTTACAAGACAGGTGGCCCACGATCGGAGAACTAACAGACCAAGAAGGGAGATTTGGCCTACCTTTCTGGAATGCAGTATGGAAACAACAGACCCCACCAACCGTAGCAATGTGGCTGCGGAAAGTGGAAGACATCAACAGACTGGAAGACCTTATTCTGACATCCCAAGACAAACAGGGAGAATTACAGGAAAACATGGGCACTATGGAACATGTTTATTTATTCAGACGAAGGAAAATCTCTCCTAGGAACCTAAGATAAACCGAGCCAGTACCCATCAGAGGCCCGATGACTAGTTAAACGCCAGTACACCAAGACACACAAAAAGAACCTCCTGAACACTCCCCCCCCCACCCCTCCCCCCCCCCATCCCACCCTCCCACTCCTTGTCCCACCCCCCTTCTTCTCTTCTTACCGCTAGTTTCCAAACTGAACTTATTCCAACTTCTCCCTCTCTCCTCTTGTCCACCCTCTTCTCTATACAATCTTACTACCATAACAGGTCCTCCCGGTTCAGACCAACTTAGAAGATCTACACAATGACAGCCCCTGGGTATATTAGACCCTGAAACCAAATGTAAATGTAGAAAATGAGAGTTTAAATAGTATATACGGGTTGACACAATTCTAAGTTCATGACTGTGATATTGTCTTGGGAGGCTGCGACCTTCTGTGCGATCATATGATTGTATGCTCTGTTGAGGCTTCGGCCTCCTTTCTTGTTTTCTTGTTTGAAAAATTAATAAAGATATATATTTGCACCCCCCTTACCTGTGATGGCAGGAGGGGGTTCCTCTCCACTCCGCCCACACAGTCACATCATTAATTTACAGAGATCCGTGAATGACAAAACATCATGTCTGCCACCATTACCATGATGATCAGCATTCAATCCATTTATTCTTCCTCCAGCTTCCAAACCACATGTGCAAGAAAGCTGGAGGGAGAGTTTGCAGGAGTCTGACATTGCACCTGCGATCCACTGATCGTGATTGCAATGCTTGGCAGGGTCCTGAGGGGAAAAATATTAATTGCAGATTGTTTCTGCAAAAAAATGTGCATTTAATATTTGTCACTGAAAGGTGAGCTTTAGCCTTTAAATTTAAAATGGGATGCCACCCACTTTTATAAGTAAACTGGTATACCTCTCTTCTGCCCTGAAATTCAGTGTATGTGTCTTAATATAGCACCATCAGCAGTATAGCATATAACTTATACAGCACTGCATACAGAGTGCAGTATATAAAGAACATTCATCTGTATAGAGCTAAGTGGTGTCATGTACTATAATGTACAGCACAATAAATTCAACTAAATACGGTGAAGTGTATGATGTACAACATGTGCAGTACTATATCTCGATTTGAGCAGTATAAAGTATATGATGCACAGTACAATGTATACAGATAAGCAATGCAGAATATAGACTGTACATTGAGGTCGATTTACCAAAGGTAAACAGACTGTTCATTTTACAAGGGAAGTTGCAGAGCTTAGTGAATGAGTCTGCTGACTTTCACCATCCCATCATATGCAAGCAAACACTTTTTTTATTTTTCTTACAAGGTATTGGGTATTCTTTGCAAAATGTCCTTGCAAAGTGAACATCCTATTTGCCTTTAAAAAAAAAACCCCAATGCATACCTCCCAACTTTTTGCGATGGGAATGAGGGACACCTATCAGCAAAAGTATGCAGCTATTGGACACAGCCCTTGCCACGCCCCATTAAAGGAGAATTGTACAAAAAACAAGATTGTCTTTTTTAACACTACTATTCCTTTATACTGACTTTTGGAATTTACAAATGCAGCAATTTAGAAATCAGATGAAAGGTTTAGCGCTGGAAAACACTTTTTGATAGGTAAAAAGTGCATTTTATATACATCTATATAGATCAGATCAAAATGAGGGACAGATGAGGAGGAATGAGTGACAGAGGGACTTTGTTCTGAGTCAGGGAAAGTCCCTCAAAATCAGGGACAGTTGGGAGCTATGCCCCAATGTATACAGCTAATTAATGTGAAGCATATAATGCATAGGTCTTTGTATACAAATGAGCACTGTAAAGTATTTAATGTGTGCACCATATACTGTAGAGTGCAACAGCATGGAGTATATAATTTTCAGCAAGATGCATAGAATGGTATTATGGGAATGGCCACAAGAGGAGGTATTAGCTCACCACTTCTTCCACAAGGGACGACCACGTTCATATGAAGACCTAGTTAAACTCTCCCCAACCCAGACCTTCCCATTTTGGACTTATAGGCAACTAAGACATTTCCTCGCCGTGGAAGATCAATCCACTACGTGGTGTAGACAGCTTTCCCCATTTGAAGTCCTATGTACAAGTAACACATCCCTGAGGCACTTAATATCGTACATATATGCATTACTCCAAGACGAACCTGAACAGACTCGGACTGTACCCACACATAGCTCTTGGGAAAAAGACTTACATATCAATCTTACAAAAGAACAGTGGGAAGACATATATACTTACGCACATAAAGGTTCGATGAACGTAGCAATCCAAGAAAATGGGTACAAAATCGTAACTAAATGGTACAGAACTCCTGCTAGGCTACACAAATTCTCGCCCACAATTCCCAACACCTGCTGGAGATGCAAGACAGAGGTAGGCTCCATGATCCACATTTGGTGGGAGTGCCCCTTAATACAACCCTTCTGGCAGGAAGTTCACTCCATTATCTCACAAGTCACCACTTACACCCTAAACTATAACCCCGCACAATATCTCCTCCATCATACAACTCTCCCTAAACAGATCTATCACAAATCACTAGCCATGCATATGGTCAATGCAGCCAGATTGTGTGTTCCTACACACTGGCGATCACCAGATGTCCCCTCAATTCGGGAATGGTTGATTAGAGTTGCTAAGATAGAGGAGATGGAAGAGCTGATTTATACCGCACAAGAACGTCTACAAAAATTTTCAACCACTTGGGCCTGCTGGAAACACTTCCAAACCACGGACAAATACAAGGCTTTCTTTCCTTCCCTAACTAGGGATACATAACCCACAAACCAGAAAGCGCGGTGTCGGCGGGGGGGAGGGGGGACGCCGGGAACGGCGCCCGCCTCCTCTCTCTCTCTCTCTCCCTCTCTCTCTCTCTCTCTCTCTCCCCCCTTATACTCCTTCTTTCTCTATCCTCACCCCCCCCACCCCTCACTCCCGTACCCCATCCCAGCTATCGAACATAACATTGAATCCTCCCCTAGAATATTTAACCAACCAACAACCTTTTAGAGGCACACCAACGTATCCGTTCACATTTCCACACTGACATTGAAGTCAGGACTAGAGTCACTTTCGAGACCCAAGTTAGACCTGTTGATATTGGTCTCATGGGTCCGGCACCCATTTGTAACACTTCCTGACCTGACCAGTGCCCCTCTTCTAATATAACATTATATTGGTTATACGTTAGTCGACAAGTTATGACTATATTTGTTTAGCACTGTTCTACCCACCACGGCCAATGCAGCATGGTTTCAGTTACATTTTTCCTTTGTATAAAAGAGTCGTGGTTGCACTTTCTTGTATGTGATATATACATGTTTTGCATACTTGTATGTTTTGAAATTTTCAATAAAATCTTTTATGGAAAAAAAAAAAAGAATGGTATTATGATAAAAATTTAATTTAGAGCACCCTGCATAAAGCATATGCATTGTTTGCATTGAGAGCATTTGTAATTACCCTTGTAAGTAACCTAATCGTAGTTACATAATTTTTGTGTCCTTTTGATAAACAGCATCAATCACAAAATATTTGCATGTTGTATCCACAATAGATTTGTTACATATACCTTCATTTTGAACTTCTAAATATAGAGAGAATTAAACAAATCTTGGGTAACAATACCACCAAAACAAATCCTTGTTTGTTAAAAAAAAAAAGTATAAAACTATGTATGACTTTGGCTTGGTAAGTATTGATGGTGTCATTGTTGAATCAATAAACCCATAGCTGAAATGTAGGAACTGAGCTGGTTCATAAGGGGTAAACAACTGCTAAGTGAAAAAGTGTTTAAACAATATGCTACTGAATATTGGAATTAAAGAATAATCTGGAATATGTACTACATGTACTTTGATCTTGTGTATCTGCATACAAATTGCTTAAAAATGGGCCAAAGAATAATAGAAAAAAAAAATTTGACCTTCTTGTCGGTCTGCAATTTCTAGTACTGTATATGCAGTTTAGAGGCATGATCCCTTGTTGATTTTTGAAGCTTCTTAACCTGTTGGCATTTCAATAATAATAACACTATTACTATTAATGATAACATTATTTTTTTAATGAACTACTCCATAATGTAAAATGAGCTGAAGTAAGCAGATTAGTGAATTAATAGAATAATAAAGAGTACAAATAACAGAAACATATTATGAAAATTATTCATTCTTCTAAATAGTGCATTAATACATTTATCACACATATGTGAACACAAATTACAATATTAACTTCACAATATTAAATAGATAGAACATTTACACCATGTTTCCTTGTACATGAATGTGTCATTCAGAGTGATTTGAAGGGGAATATTTCATAACACCAATGCATTCAGTCTTAATTAATAACTTGGCTAGAGTAATACATCTAATAACGTTTCTTGGTGAATTTCCACTTGTTATAAAATAAATGAACATTCTGGCTGTCCGCACACATTTTAGTTATTTTAACTGAACAATAGTAAGAGTGTAAAGTTTTGGATTTTTTGAGAATGTATTCATTTTATGTAAGGTCATTTAAGTTGCAAGCACCTGTTTTACCTTACAGCATACATTTATTAGCAAATGTCTCCACATATAATTTTTTACATTTGCCAGTCACATGACGTCAGAAGGGCCCGGGGCCACCAGGGGACGTAGCTGTGTGACCCTGCCCCTTGTCTATATAAGAACTGTCAAAGCGCAGAGCGGGCAGTCGGCCTCCCAGGAGGTGAAAGCATTTTAATTTTTTTCTACTTTAGCGGGTTCGGTGGGCGTCGTGATTGACAATGGATTTACATCAAGGGACACTATTTTTTTATTTTTGAATGAAGGACTGAAGGTCAAAATGAAGGTCAAAAACTGTTTCTTGTGGTTATTACTTTTTGACACGTTTTCAGGGAATGAGTAGGGGTATGATGTACCAGATACCCATTCACATACTGTAGGTAGGGGGGTTGGGATCTGGGGGGCCCCCTTATTAAAGGGGGCTTCCAGGTTTCTGATAAGCCCCCCACCCACAGACCTTGACAACTACAGACCAGGCCTCGTATGGTTCGGGGGGGGGGGCGCTCACTCGTCCCCTCCTCCTTCCTGACTTGCCAGGTTGCATGCTCAGATAAGAGCCTGGTATCGATTTTGGGGGGGGGGGGGGCACGCTGTTTTTCTTTTAACATTTCTTTTAACAAGTGCCAGTAAAAACAATAAAGAAAATATTTTTTTTACTGGCACTTTTTTTTTATTCAGCTGTCAGCGGCGAAACCCAAAGACAGCTGATGACTCATCGGTTGTTAAGGATGCCACAGTCAGCTTCCCGACCCACTCCTTAACAACCAGCTTACACTGTGCCCTGATTGGGCAAAGCTTTGTCCAATCAGGATGCAGAATGCACTGTGCAGCGCTCAGTGCATTGCAGGGTGTTCGTCGGGGTGAACACCTGGCAAACACCCTGCAAATGTGGGTGTTTGGCAAACAGCTGAACAGGCAAATGTTCGGGCTGAACTCATGCTCGGGCCGAACCGTTCACCCATCCCTACCTGCTGCATTCAGAAAATGTAACATAATTGGTCTATAGCAGGGATTGTTAAACTATTGCCCTCCAGTTGTTGAGGAACTACACTTCCCATTAAGCATTGTAAAACATTCACAGACATGACTAGGCATGATGGGAATTGTAATTCCCGAACAACTGGAGGGCCATAGTTTGAAGACCTCTGGTCTATAATATGTACATTGAAGAAATGCACAAAACAAACAAAAAGAATGACTGATAGTTCATGACTCATAAGTAATATTTATTTTATATTATATTTATAGCACAATGCCCTAGAGAATGTAAAGTACTACTTTGATGAAAAACCTTTTTTTACGTTGCAACACCAACACATATAGTGGGATCATCTAAGGGTAACTTGTATTCTCTTTACCTATTAAAGACATCAACCTTCTACCATGCTTCATCAGATGCTGGCTAACAAGAGAATTTGGACTTAACCACTTCCCGCCCATGGTACGTCATATAACGTCCTGGACTTTGAGTGGGGATATCTGAATGATGCCTGCAGCTACAGGCATCATCCAGATATCATCTTTTTCATCTGGTAATTTCCTGCACCGTAAGAACAATCATAGCGGCAGTTCAGCCGCCCCTCCCGCTAACATCCTGTGCTTATACCGGCTCGCCTGTGTGATCAGCGAGCAGGAGAAGGAATCCGCTGGTGCCTGAAGTTGAGCATACAGATTTCCAAGTGACAGATGGGCCCTGGCAATGTATATGACCTTCGGAGGCCCAGGCACGACATTATGATGTCACATACAGCCCGGCGGAAGTAAACATTGCCGGGGACTCAGTCTTTCCTGCCTGGAGGAGAATGTGGGGTCTTATTGACCCTACATCTCTCCATAAAGAGCCCCTGCCATGCACTATTACAATTACAAGGGATGTTTACATTCCTTGTAATAGGAATAAGAGTGATCGCAATTTTTTTTCAAAGTGAAAGTGTAAAAGTAAAAAATTCTAATAAAATAAACCTTAAAAAAAAATGTTTAAAGCACCCCCGTCCCTGCGTGCTCACACACAGAAGCGAACGCATATGTATGTCGTGCCCACATATGTAAACGGCATTTAAACCACACATGTGAGTGGGAGTAACAATTCTAGCCCAAGACTAAATAAGGTAGTTGTGCGCTGCCACCTAGTGGTATGTGAATAAATCTTGAAAAACACAAGTTTTATAATATCAATTGTGTGATGTTAAAAAGCTGCTGCTATCACCTAGGTGTTATCACAAAACAACAATGAGGCTAAAAAGTGTTGAAAATGTGCAGGCGCTGCTATAAGTTGAAGAAACGCTGTAGGATATTAAGTTTCTGTGTCATAGTATAAACATACAATTCACTAAGGCAATTGTGCTATATGAAGAGTCCATGTGAATAAAAATCTAAATCAAAAATAATAAATAATAAATACAAATATTGTGATGAAAATTAAGAGACTTTGTCAGGGCTGGGCTCAGCCCTTCCTTCTCTGAGCTGGCCGCTCAGCTGTCGGCTAATTGCCTGCTCCCATCTCTCCCCACAGTTACTCAGCTGTTGATGATCCTGCTCGTCAGTCCTGCCTACTTAAGCCATCCAGTCCAGTGGAGCTCTGCCTTCGCCTTGGTCACAAGAAATTATCGCCTGCATTCCTGTTTAAAGACTAGCTTTGCTGACATCCCTTCTGGCTTCAGATCCTGCTTGCTGTTCCACTATTTTGACCCCTGACTTCTGGCTTGGCTGGCTATCCATTCTGGTTACTGAACTTTGGCTATGTTTTGACTACCTTTGTTCTTTCTACTTTTATTATTAAACAAGTGTGATTTAACTGTACTTCTGTCTTGGTCTGATTTCATGATTTCTGACAGTCTTCTTATAAAATGTGCACTTCAAATTTCACTGTGAAAAATGTGCTTCACAACCACAACCACACACCGTGACTAGTGCTTTCTTCACCTGGTGCAATGGAAGCAAACCTCCTTCATAGACCCTGATAGGGTCAAACACACTCAGAACTTCTATAAAGACCCTGCAGGGGTCAGACACATTCTGCACACCATGTACTTCTCCTTTAATAGTGGTTCCATAATCCATAAGCAGCTCCAAACCGACATGAAAAGATTAAAGTGCTTCCAATAGTGCTAGGTGTTAAGCTGAATGAAACCTCACCACCCCAGCGTCATACATTAAACTCACATTTATTAAGATAAAATACAGCATGTATAAAAATCCAGCAACGTGTGGCATGTAAGAACCACTGCCAGGCTCTACCTCTACATGTTACGCCACCATCCTTGTGGCTTCATCTGGGGAGAAATTTAGCAGGCCATCCACGATCGCTCCCCAGAGAGACAGGGCGGCAGTTGCAATCCTGTCAGGTTTCAACATAGAGGTCTTGTGTTTCTGCTAAGAAGAAACATGGATCTCTCTGTTCATACCATGATTCCATCCCCCACACAGTAAGAAAGCATCCCCCAGTGACACACTTAACCCTTTGATCGCCCCTGGTGTTAACCCCTTTCCTGATAGTCTCATTAGTACAGTAACCATGTATATTTTTAGCACTGATCACTGTTATAATGTCACTAGTTGACTGGTGTCAAAAGCGTCAGTTAGGTGATTGATTTGTCCACCACAATGATGCATGTCTCACTAAAAATCGCTGATCACCGTCATTACTATTAAAAAAAAAAAAAAAAAAAAAATGCCATAAAAATATCCCATAGTTTGTAGACCCTATAACTTTTGTGCAAACCAATCAATATACGCTTATTGGGATTTTTTTTTACCAAAAATATGTAGCAAAATACAATTTTTTATTGGGTATGTTTCATAGCAGAAAGTAGGATTCTTATAACAGCTTACCTGTAAAATCATTTTCTTTGAAGTACATCACGGGACACGGAGCTGTAGTAATTACTATGTGGGTTATAGGCCACCTTCAGGTGATGGACACTGGAACACCCTAAACAGGAAGTTGCCTCCCTATATAACCCCTCCCACTACTGGGAGTACCTCAATTTTTGTAGCAAAGCAATACACATGTATACCAGAAAGAGGGAAGTGACCTCTGTGTCCTGTGATGTACTTCAAAGTAAAAGATTTTACATGTAAGCTTTTTTAAAAATCCTATTTTGTTAATCGTACATCATGGGACACAGAGCCATAGTAATTACTATGTGGGATGTTCCAGTCCAGAGCAATGCCAACTGAGGGGAGGGAGACACAACCAAAGTAGGGCAACATGAGATCAGAGGACTTATACTGCTGCCTGCAGCACACTGCATGTCATGTCTTTTTACATCTACCTAATAGAATCTGGTAAATGTATAGACTGAAGTCCAAGTTGCAGCCTTGCAGATTTGAGCCATGGAGGCTGGGTGATGCACTGCCCACGAAGCACTAACAGCCCTGGAGGAGTGCACTTTGATTTGAGAGGGTGGAATCTACATCTTTAAACCATAAGCTAGAATGATTACTTATCCAAGATTATTGATTAATCCATTTAGAAATAGTAGATTTCGATGCTGCCTGTCCTCTTTTATGACCTTCAGGCAACACAAACAAAACATCAGTTTTTCGAATCTGAGCAGTCGCCTTTAAGTAGACCTTGACTGTTTTCACCACATCAAGAGAATGTAGTGATTTATCTTCCATAGAACAGTGTAACCGAAGATAGAAAAATATCCTGGTTTAGATAAAAAAAACTGACACTACCTTCAGTAGAAAGTTAGGATGAGGACACAATACTACCTCATCCTTGTGAATAATAATATGGCTCTTTACAAGAAAGAGCAACCAACTCTGATACCCTTCTTGCAGAAGATATGGTTACCAGAAAAACTAGTTTCCTTGTCAAAAGAGAATATGTCGTATCGGCTCAAAAAGGCTGTTTTTGTAATGCCGACAGAACTGACTTCAAGTCCCAAGGGTTCAGGGTGACCTAACAGGGGTATTAAGCCGCAAGTGGTTGTTGAAATAATACCGATAAGGCCAAAACCTGGCCTTTGAAAGCACTCAAGCCAGCTTAATTTCTAACCCCATCTGCAAAAAGTCAAGGATTCTACCTATGACATACTTCCTAGGGTGCCAACCCCTGGATTCATCCCAGGAGACATATGACTTCCAGACTCTATAATATGTGATTCTGGAGGCTGGCTTCCTTGCATTAACCAAGGTAGATGCCACTGAGCTTGACAGCCCATGTTTCTTCAGAATGTGGGTCTCAATAGCCAACCCGTTAAATTTAGCATTTGTAAGGTAGGATGGGATACCGGACCTTGTGAGAGAAGGTCTGGACGTGGTGCTAGGGTCCATGGAACCCCTATGCTTATGATCTGCATACCAAGATCTCCTGGGCCACGCTGGGGCCACAAGAATCACAGACTTCTCTTCCTGCTTGATCCTGCAAAGAAGACGTGGATGCAGGCAGAATAGGAGGGAATGCATAAATCAGTGAAAACTGATTCCACGGGAACCCCAAGACATCTGTTCCACATGCTAGCGGATCCTTTGTTCTTGACACAAAGTTGTCGATTTCTTTGTTTAGCCTGAGTGCAAACAGATCTACATCTGGGATCCCCCATCTTTGACATATTGACAGGAAGGTATTGGGGTGAAGGAACTATTCTCCCGGGAACAACTGCTGGCGACTCGAGTAGTCCGCCTGCCAATTTTCTATTCCTAGAATGAAGACTGCCCAAGGTAGGATATGATTCGCCTCTCTCTGGGCCACACAACTTCTTGTGCCCCCTTGGTGATTGATATAGGCGATTGATGTGGCATTGTCGGATTGGATCCTGACAGGAAATTTCCATAAACTGAACGTTCAGGCCCTCTGCCCGTGCTCTGCCCGAATCTTTAGAATGTTCATGGGCAAGGTCATTTCTGATCTGGACCACTTTATTCTCTTGGACAGTTACCTCTTCCAGGACTGCTACCCAACCTAAAAAAGGTTGGCATATGTTGTTACCACTTCCCAGGTAACTGTAGGAAGGATTTTCCCCTTTGCAGATTTTTGGTTATTAACCATAAACTGAGGCTCTGGCGCACCTTTGGAGTTAGACACATTGGGAAATACGAAACTGACCATACGAAATGGCATCGAATGAAGCCACTATCTTTCCCAACAACCTCATGGAAAGCTGAATAGAAGGATTCTTCTTTGCTTCGACCATCTGAATCAGTTCCTTTATGGCGCTGATCTTTGCCTGGGGCAAGAATACCCTTTTCTGGGTGTATCTATGATCAGACCCAAGTATTCTAGCCTCCTTCATGGTTTTAAGGAAGATTTCTCTAGGTTAAGAATCCAACCTAGGTATTCCAGGTAGTTGAATGCGGTGGTCTAAGCAGGCTACCGACTGGTCTATCAAGAGTAGATCGTCTAGGTAAACTATAATCGTTATACCTTGGGCCCTTAATCTGGCTAGAGGAGGGGCCGGAAGCTTTGTAAACACTCAAGGTGCAGTAGCTAGACTGAAAAGCAGAGCTACAAACTGAAAATGAAGATTTTCTATGTTAAAAACTAGATATTACTGGTGAGCGTGGAAATAGGCACATGGAGGTATGCACCCTTGATGTCGATTTATGCCAGAAGTTCTCCTCCTTGTAGGATGGAAACAACTGATTGGAATAACTCCATGCGAAAAAAGAGCGGATGTTCAGGAACTGCTTTAGATCTTTGACATCCAGAATGGGTTTTGGCACTGTGAAAAAAGGTTTGAACAAAACCCCAACCCTTGCTCTTTCATGAGGACCACCATGATCACTTTTTTGCCAAAAGATGGTCCAATGCTTGAAAGAAAGACTTATTTTTCTCTGGAACCTTAGGAAAGTTTGATCTGAGAAAATGAGGAGATGGAAACTCTTGGAACTCTAGTTTGTACCCTGGAGCTATTGAGGAAGTCCCCCATCTGTCTTGACACTCTTCCTGCCAGACCCTTGAGAACCGAAGAAGTTTTCCCCCTACTCCCTCGAGCAGGGGTGCCTCCTCATAAGGAGGCTTTAGTATTTTGTAGGTTTCCTACCCCAAGACTTTTTTTTTTGTCCCTGGGGTTGACCCTGAGGATTACCTCTTGAACTTGATGGTGGAGGCCGTCGTGACTGCCTGGAGGCTGATGCCCCTGGCACAGGAGAAGGAGCTTGTTTAAATGAAATACGTTTACTCGTTTTCTTAAATGGCAAAGGGGTACTTTTTCCACTAGAAATTCTTTGGATGTATTACCCAAATCATTCCCAAATAGCCGTTTCACTGCAAAAAGGAAGACTAGCCAGGAGCTTCTTGCATGGCGCTTAGCGAAAGATGCGAGGCCTGAAGGATAGAATCTCTCATAGCAACTATTGCAAACATAAAGCTGCTAGTAGCTTGCCAGATCCTGGGCCTGCTGAACAGGATAACCTTGAGCACATGTTTAACTGGTCTCTCAAGGATTGACCAATTACCATCAGCGCAGGCTGAAACACTCAACCTGGCAGAGAAAAAAGTGTTTTTTAATAGGAATTCCAACTTTTTATCAGTTGGACTCCTAAGCATCTGAGCATTGTCTGCCGGACAAGTCAAACTTTTATTCACAGAGGATATAGCAGCGTCAATTGCTGGTATCCCCACCCAGGGCAGCCATCAGAAATTGCGGGGCCCCTTATACAGCTTTAAGCCTGGCCCCCCCCCCCCCAGCCTGACCACCAACATTCCCCAGGGTCCCACCCACTTGCCGTCCCACCAAGTCCTTCAGTGCCTCAGCCCCCTCACACCTGTACACTCTGAGCCCCCCTCACACCTGTACGCTCTGAGCCCCCCCCCTCACACCTGTATGCTCTGAGCCCCCCTCACACCGGTACACTCTCAGCCCCCCTCACAAATGTACGCTCTGAGCCCCCCTCACACCTGTATGCTCTGAGCCCCCCTCACACCTGTACGCTCTGAGCCCCCTCACACCTGTACGCTCTGAGCCCCCCTCACACCTGTACGCTCTGAGCTCCCCTCACACCTGTACGCTCTGAGCCCCCCTCACACCTGTACGCTCTGAGCCCCCCCTCACACCTGTACGCTCTGAGCCCCCCTCACACCTGTACGCTCTGAGCCCCTCTCACACCTGTACGCTCTGAGCCCCCCTCACACCTGTATGCTCTGAGCCCCCCTCACACCTGTACGCTCTGAGCCCCCTCACACCTGTACGCTCTGAGCCCCCTCACATCTGTACGCTCTGAGCCCCCCTCACATCTGTACACTCTGAGCCCCCTCACACCTGTACGCTCTGAGCCCCCTCACACCTCTACGCTCTGAGCCCCCCCCTCACACCTGTACGCTCTGAGCACCTCTCACACCTGTGCGCTCTGAGCCCCCCTCACACCTGTACGCTTTGAGCCCCCCTCACACCTGTACGCTTTGAGCCCCCCCACACCTGTATGCTCTGAGCCCCCCCCCCACACTGGTACTCTCTCAGCCCCCCTCACACCTGTACGCTCTTAACCCCCTCACACCTGTACCCTCTGAGCCCCCCCCACACCTGTATGCTCTGAGCCCCCCTCACACCTGTACGCTCTGAGCCCCCCTCACACCTGTACGCTCTGAGCCCCTCTCACACCTGTACGCTCTGAGCCCCCCTCACACCTGTACGCTCTGAGCGCCCCTCACACCTCTACGCTCTGAGCCCCCCTCACACCTCTACGCTCTGAGCCCCCCTCACACCTGTACGCTCTGAGCCCCCCTCACACCTGTATGCTATCTGCCCCCCTCACACCTGTACGCTCTGAGCCCCCCTCACACCTGTACGCTCTGAGCCCCCCCAAACCTGTACTCTCTGAGCCCCCCTCACATGTGTATATATATGACATGCATGTACATACACACAGGCATGTACACACACATGTACACACACACACAGACATGTACAGTACACACAGAGACATGTACACACAGAGACATGTACACACACACAGCCATGCACACACACACAGACATGTACATACACACAGAGACATGTACACACACAGCCATGTACAGTACACAGACATGTACAGTACACAGACATGTACACTACACACAGAGACATGTACACAAACAAGACATGTACACACACAAGACATGTACACACACAGCCCCCCCCCGCATAACAGCCCTTACTTGTTGTAAGGTGATCCTAGTCCCAGCTCTTGCTTCCACATGCAGAGGGGTGCACATGCAGGAAATGGCCAGAGGTGGCAGCAAAGAGCCCGATGTCAGCGAGCTCATGACTCGCACACATACAGGAGCATCCACGGAGCTTCTCTGCACCCGACCCACCTTCTCACATCCCTGCCAGTCGGCCATGCCCATCCATACAACGGGGCCCCTTACAAGTGTATGGGCTGTACCCCCCTGATGCCGGCCCTGTCCCTACTTTTAGTGAATTTTTTCCCCCATAGGATAAAGTGTGAAAAAACTTTTTAGGAGGGAAAAAATGCTTATCTGGGTGATCCCACTCAGATACAACAAGCTTTTCCTGCAATTAATGGACAGGAAAGGCATGCACAGCTTGAGGAGGCTTTAGCAAACCCAAACACTCAGTTAAGGGTAGCATAAATGTGGAGCAGACCATTCAGTGAGAAACTGCACCATCAATCTTACAGATTTTGAAGCTGATCCCCCCGCATTTTACCCCTCAGAAGAGAAGTCATCAGCCTCACCACGGTCCCCTGAGGGAATTCATCTTCTTCCACCCCCAGTTTCTCAGTTTGAGGTAATGGAATGGAAGAGAAGCTGTCGCATTTTGTCCCACACTGGGATGCAATTAAAGCATCTAATCTTTTTTCCAATCCTATCATGGCTGAGGAAAAAGACCTCTTTAGTAATATAGACAGGGGCTGCAGTGTTGAAAACAGTTGCAAACATTTCATAGCCCCGATGCTCACTCTGACCAGCCACCCCCTCTCAGGGGAGGATGCCATTGTAGAGTTGAGTAGGCTTTCCAGAGCTTGAGGGAGACCCGTTTTAGCCCTTTTTTGGGGGCTAGCCCCAGCAAGGAATGCTTCAGTGGAGCTCAGCACAGCACATCTTAACTCAAGACCAAAACTTTATACACTGGCAAAAAAACAGAGGTACTCCCAGTAGTGGGAGGGGTTATATAGGGAGTGGACTTCCTGTCTTAGGGTGTGTCAGTGTCCATTACCTGAAGGTGGCCTATAACCCACATAGTAATTACTATGGCTTTGTGTCCCGTGATGTACGATTAAGAAATATATTTTTTTCAAAATTTTCTTTTTTGTTTATAGCGCAAAAAATAAAAACCACAGAGTGATCAAATACCACTAAAAGCATGTGTCATGTACCTTACTGTGGAGCCCGAGATGATGAGGGTGGCCTCTTGCACAATTCCTGTCCAAGCACCCCTGGTAGTGGAGACAGGGACTGCTAGGGCAGTGGAAGGGTGCAGGTGCCTGGCAGCTGTGGGACAGAGCTGTAATTTGAAAAAAACAGGAGCCCTTCCAGTGGTGGTCTGGAGTCTGGTCACAAGCCTTGTTCAGCGGGAGCCAGGCTGATAGGTGCAGAATCAGGATTAGTTGCAAGGTCAGGAACAGGCAGAAGTCGGTAACGCGCAGGCGGTGGGGTACCAAATCAGGAGGTGGAGCCGTAGTCATAAATCCAAGATGGGGTCAGTAACATAAGCAAGAAGCAAATATAGCAGGCAGGAGTGATCAAAGAGAGTTGTCAGACGTTCCATAAGAGTCAGGAGTACAGGAACTAAAGCTGAAGACAATCCAGCACTGAAGCAAGGCAGACTCTCAGTTTAATAGGCTGCTGGGCGCCAGAATCGATGGATGCGTGCGCACGCTAACGTGTTTACGCGGATTTGCTCGCACGCATGCACTAATGCACATGCGCATTCCAGTCCTTGTTCATCGTGGTCCGTGACTCTGCACATGCGCATTAGAATTAGCACTTGCTGAATAGAAATTAGCACTTGCTGAATAGGAATTAGCACTTGCTGAATGGAAATGAGTGCTTACTGCACAGGGATGAGCACCTGCTGCACGAGTTCTCTGACAGAATGCTCTGTTTGTGGGAAAAATAGGACATCAATTTTATTTGGGTACAGTGTCCCATGGCCATGCAATTGTCAGTTAAAGTAACGCAGTGCCATATCACAAAAAATGGCCTGGTCATGAATCATGAAGGGGGTAAAACCTTCTGGGGCTGAAGTGGTTAAAGCAGTACTCCGGGCAAAAACTTTTTTTCATGTCCTTATTGCTGGTCTTTTACCTTCACCGACTATGCCACCCATCTTCTTCTGAGCTCTGTAGTTCCTCTGTAACAGCCTGCTAATTTTGAATACAAAAACGTTACTGCCCTGTGATTTCCTGTTTGTAAGACCACTAGCTGCTATTCCTCCTATACTCCCAGCCACCAGTCTTGGCATTTCCCATTTGTAGTTATCGACAGCAAGCAGGGACTTGTACTACTGCCCTGCTTGCTGTAGTGGGCAGAGGGGTCTCACAGACCCCTGGTCTGTAAAGCCCATGGAAGTGGTGTCCTCCTCCCTCCTCCTCCTCCTCCCTCCTCCTCTACTCCCTGCCAGCACCACCCCCCCTCACCGCCGTCATGTCTCAGTGCAGCAGAGATCTTAAGTGACACCGGACGGATGACAGAGCAGTGATCTCCAGCTGTAACAGATCTTGTATGTGAAACGTCCCACCTCCTGGACACCAGGATTGGAACAGTGTGCTGTCTATCACAAAGCCGGTCCAGAAAGCGGGACTGTACGGCGATCAGTGTTTCATATACAAGATCTGTCACAGCCAGGGATCACCGCTCTGTCATCTCGTAATGATCCCTGCTGCACATATGGACACTGATGGGCACAGATTGGCTGTACTTATGGGCACAGATAGGCTGCACAAATGAGACTGCACTGGTGGGCACAGATAGGCTGCACTGATGGGCTGCACTGGTGGGCACAGATGAGACTGCACTGATGAGCACAGATGAGACTGCATGTATGGGCACAGACAGACTGCCCTGATAGGCTGCACTGGTGGGCACTGATAAGCTGCACTGGTGGGCACAGATGAGACTGCACTTATGGGCACTGATGGGCACATATGAGACTGCACTGATAGGCACAGCTAGGCTGCACTGATGGGCTGCACTGGTGGACACAGATGAGACTGCACTGGTGGGCACAGATGAAATGGCACTGATGGGCACAGTTAGGCTGCACTGGTGGGCACTGATAAGCTGCACTGGTGGGCACAGATGAGACTGCACTTATGGGCACAGATGAGACTGCACTGATGGGCACAGATAGCCTGCACTGATGGGTACTGATAAGCTGCACTGATGGGCACTGAGGGGGCACTGATAAGCTGCACTGATGAGGCTGCACTAAAGCCCCATACACACGGTAGGATTTTCGCATGGATTCTGTCCGATCGGACAATGTTGTTGAAAAATCCGACCGTGTGTATGCACCATCGGACAGTGTACGTCGGATTGTCCGACGGACAAAGTCCTATCTCCTGCTGGATAGATTTTTGGACAACACGGTCCGATCACACCAAATCCGATCGTGTGTAGCGTTGTCCGACCGGACAAAGTGCTACGCATGCTCAGATCACATTACAAGACCAAAGCTATTGGCTACTAGCCTCTACGTAGTCCCGTCGTAGGCAACAAACGTCACCACGTTCAGAATGATCGGATTTTCCGACAACTTTGTCCGACCGTGTGTACGCAAAACCAACATCAGACAAAGTATGACGGACATGGTCTGACGGACCTGGTCCTCGGATAATCCGCGCGTGTGTATGGGGCTTAAGGGGGTTCTGATGGGCACTAATGAAGCTGCATTTATAAAGCTGCACTGATAAGGCAGCACTCATGGGCACAGATAAGCTGCACTGATGGGCACAAAGGCGGCACTGATGAGGCTTCACTGATAAACTGCACTGATGGGCACTGAGGTGGCACTGATGAGGCTGTACTTATGGGCACTGATAAGCTGCACTGTGGTGGCACTGATGAGGCTGCACTTATGGGCACTAATAAGCTGCACTGATAAGGCAACACTGATATACTGCACTGATGGGCACTGATAAACTGCACTGATGGGCACTGATACGCTGCACTGATGGGATCTGAGGTGGCACTGATGGGACTGCACTTATGGGCACTGATGGGCACTGAGGCAGCACTGATGAGACTGCACTTATGGGCACTGATAAGCTGCACTGATGGGCACTGAGGCAGCACTGATGAGGCTGCACTGATAAATTGCACTAATGGGCACTGACGCTGCACTTATGGGCACTGAAAAGCTGCACTGATGGGCACTGATAAGCTGCACTGATGGGCACTGATAAGCTGCACTGATAGGCACTGATGCAGCACTTATGGGCACTGATAAGACTGCACTGATATGCTGCATTGATGAGGCTACACTAATGGGCACTGATGAGGCTGCACTGATAAGCAGTGGACACCGTCCAGTGCCAAATATCTGTAGGAGGGGTTTCCACCATACCTGCAAAGTTTGCAGTCGATTTTTATGTCTTATTTTCAGTTTGATGTGTATTATTTGTGTTACATATCACAGAGACCGGTATTGTGGTAATATTGATGTTCATTGAGAGTTCCATACATTGAAGGGTTCCACCATTATTGTGTTATTATTGTGTTATTGATTAGAAAGTTAGCGCTGCACTTTTTAGTTTTTTCTAATGCCAACATTTACTTTTGCCACATGCTGATGTAGGGATGCGCTCATATACACCATACAAGCACTTCTGACAAGAATGATCTCAAAGCTACAGCAGGAGGAGGAATATTTCTAACACTGAATTACAGCAGAGTACAGTGTGTATAATATATAATTATTACCAACTGTCCCGAATTTCCCAGGACATTCCCGGGATTTGGACCTTTTTCCCGATTTTAGCTTTTCCCAGGAAATGTCCCGGGAAATTATTTGTTTGATTTTTGGTGGCTCCCCGCCACCTCCGCTAGAGTCATTGTCTCCGCTGGCCGCCATATTATCAAAGGCCAATAACAAGAGGCGGAGCCGGCCAGGTGGCAAGGGGGTGCGACACAGCTTACCCCCTGACCTGTTGTGGAAAGGGGCGGGGGTGGGCAGCGCCGCAGCTCAATTTATATTGTCGCCACTCGGCCTGCTCTGCCTCTATCTTGATTATCTCGGCCTGTTACTAATAATGTACAGTAATGTCGGCGGAAACTCCACTGCAGGCACACCGGATGTAAGGAGGGGCTCCGCTGGGGACACCAGATGTAAGAAGGGGCTCCGCTGGGGACACCTGATGTAAGGAGGTGCTCCGCTGGGGACACCTGATGTAAGGAGGGGCTCCACTGGGGACACCTGATGTAAGGGGGGGACTCCACTGGGGACACGTGATGTAAGGACGGACTCTGCTGGGGGCACCTGATGCAAGGACAGACTCTGCTGGAGCCTACAAATGCATGCTCCACCCCCTAATTATAATAAGTGTCCCTATACATTTTTTTTTTACAATGTTGGCAACTATGCATAAAGCAAGTAAGAGCAATATGTTTATCTCCTGTTGTGGCTGGAGTGGGAGAGCACAAACATGCTTTGCATTTATAAGGCTGTAACCTACCTATACTGTTGTGTGTCACTGAGTAGTGTGGCTGTCTTGCTGCAGAATGAGGGGTGTGATTTATGTTGAAGTGGGCTTGTTCACATTTAACATGTACAGGCCTAGTGTACCCACCCACACTGCACTTCCCAAAGCATGATGGGAAGTGTAGTTTGATTATAGTGTGAAGAGAGATAGAGAGGATATGACCTAATCACTGTTGTAAACCTCCTCCCTGGCAGGATAGATGGTGCATTTTTTTGAATTATAGAAAGGACTTCCTGAAAATTCAACTAGACTTTTCTCTTCAATGGTAAGGAATTTCACAAATGTAATAGCTATTTAGTGTTTTGTGTAGGGGATGTGCTAATGGGGGATTTTTTGTCGATCCCGGAGATCTGCTTTAAGTTATATTTAAAGCCAAACTTTTTTCTATTTTTGATAGAGTACCATAACTTTGTGTTCTATAGCCGTATTTCTCAACTCCAGTCCTCAAGGCGCCCCAACAGGTCATGTTTTCAGAATTTCTCTTAGATGAAACGGCTGGGGTAATTACTAAGGCAGAGAAACTGATTAAATCTCCTGTGAAAAATAATGGAAAGCCTGAAAACATGACCTGATGGAGCGCCTCGAGGACTGGAGTTGAGAAACACTGCTCTATAGACACAACACCAAGTAAGAAAAGAACCAAATAGTTTGTTTTGGCTGTAAATGGGCTTTCATTTGCTTAAATTCATGAAAATGTATTGAGTAAGCTTTTCTAACAAAAGAAAAACTGTGAATCTAATGCCCCGTATACACGGTCGGATTTTCCGACGGAAAATGTCCTATCGGACCATGTTGTCGGAAATTCCGACTGTGTGTCGGCTCCATCGGACTTTTTCCATCGGAATTTCCGACGGAAAAAGTTTGAGATCATGCTCTCAAATTTTCCGACAACAAAGTCCTATCGGACTTTTTCCAATCGTGTGTAGCGAATTCCGACGGACAAAGTGCCACGCATGCTCAGATCACATTACAAGACCAAAGCTATTGGCTACTAGCCTGTACGTAGTCTTGTTGTATGCAACAAACGTCACCACGTTCAGGATGATCGGATTTTCCGACAACTTTGTCCGACCGTGTGTATGCAACACCAGTGTCGGACAAAATCAGTCGGAAAAAATCCGACGGATTTTGTGGTCGGAATTACCGACCGTGTGTACGGGGCATTAGGCTGAGTACACACGATCCGAAAAGTCCGCCAGCAAAACTCCGATGAGAGCTTTTTGTTGGAAAATACGACCATGTGCGGAATTCCAGCCAGCAAAAGATTGAGAGCAAGGTCTCTATTTTTCGGTCGGGAAAAGTTCCTATTCGAAAATGTGATCGTCTGTATGCAATTTGGACGTGCAAAAAATCACGCATGCTCGGAAACAAATTCAACTCGGAAGCATTGAACTTCATTTTCTCAGCTCGTCGTAGTGTTGTACGTCACCGCGTTCTTGACGGTCGAAAGCTCAGAGAACTTTTGTGTGACCGCGTGTATGCAAGACAAGCTTGAGCGGAATTCCGTCGGAAAAACCATCCAAGATTTTTTGGACGGAAATTTCGCTCGTGTGTACACGGCTTACGCGGCTCCCACGTCAGAGAACGTGTGTGCGTGCATAGGGCCCTATATAACAGGGCCTTAAGTGCTGGGTCTTCAGTCTTATCTCCTGAAAAACAAAGCCAGCAATGAGTGTTTAAAGTTTTATTATCAGTTATGCCTCTCAATGTTATGGTGAATGACCACGAACTTGCCTTCCGCTTGTACCTTGTTTGCCAGCCAGTTGCCGATCCAGCCTGACAATTCAAGGTGCTTGGTTGGAATTAATCAGCCACAGGGGACCGCAGTAAGTTTTGTCTTTCTGTAGCTATTGGCCAAGCTGTATGATGATCCTGGTATTAGGCTTGCTACTGCTGTAGCTACATGGGTGTTACCCAAAGGTCCCAACTACCCTCCTACTCCCGTTTTTTGCCACCCCAGGAGCTCTGCATCCGGAACAAGCCTCTAATAAAAATACTTACTTTACATAGTCCAGGCTATAAGGGAGATGGTCCGGGCCTATTACTTGGAGACACAACCCCTGTTCACCAGCATCCCACCAGGTATATTTTTCCCTCGGGCGGATCTTTCCCCTGTCCGAACCCGAAACATGTGTGGATTACAGGGATCTGAATAAATATTATTTCAGAGATGGACCTACGTGGGGCCTATAACTGATCAGAATACGCAAAGGGGACGAATGGAAAAAAATGCCATTTGGTGTGTTAATAATATTTTCAGAGACTTTCTAGATTCCTTTGTAAAATATACTAAGGAATTCGAACACGAATGCTGGATGACATTTACCTCCGCTCCAGTACTTTTTCATTTTGATGTTCATATCGACTATCCTCTGGCGGGTCACTTTGGGGGCCACAAGACTATGGATCTAATCCAGAGACACTTCTGGTGGCCAAATCTGGCCAAGGACTGCAGGAATTATGTTAACTCTTGTCTGATTTGTCTAAGAAATAAAAGCAGTAAAAATAAATCATGGGGCCTGCTGAAACCACTGCCCATCCCCGAAAGGCCATGGGACAAAATCGCCATGGATTTTATTGTGGAGCTTCACCCCTCTGGACTTCGTTTTGAAAAGGATCTTAATTTTTTTATAAAAAAAAAAAAAAAAAAATTTTTTTAATTTTTTTAAAAAAAAAAAAAAAAAAAAAAAAAAAAAAAATTTTAAAAAAAAATTTTTTTTTTAAAAAAAAAAAAAAAAAAAAAAAAAAAAAAAAAAAATATTAAAAACAAAAAAAAAAAAAAAAAAAAAAAAAAAAAAAAAAAAAAAAAAAAAAGAATATATTGTGGAGACCATTCACTTCCCGGCCTGTGGATTTAGGAATTTCACTCTTGCTTGCTTTTAGAAATATTTTTACAGAGGTTTTGTTCCATTTAGATGATACATTTTTTTAATTGCAGATTTGGTATCTGTGCCTAAATAAACAGCTCATCCCAGGGAGCTTTGTACCTGCTACCTGTCTCCCAGGTTACATATGGTGGATTTCAGCGGGCAGCTGTAGTAAGTTACTACTTAAAAGGCCAGTACCTAGAGTGACTAAACATGGAGGAAATCCTAAAACAGTTGATGATATCCAACGCTGCGCAACAGCAAACAAACGCTGCACTGCAGAAAACAAACGCTGCACTCCACGCTGCACAACAGCAAGCAAACGCTGCACAACAGCAAGCAACCGCTGAACAGCAGAAAACAAATGCTGCACTACAGCAAGCTAATGCTGCACAACAGCAAGCTAATGCTATCGCACAGGAGCAATCGCAGAGGCTGTTTGAACAGCTAGCCACTGATGCAAAAGCAGATAGGAAAACCTTGTCTGAGGTTGTGGAGACAATAGCACAGTGGTCACCTGCTAACATTGATAATATTGGAGACAAGCCCTCAGCCATCCATGTGGCCCGCTTTTTGTCCAAGATGACTACAGATGATGATCCAGAGGCCTTTCTGCTAACGTTTGAACGGACCGCTGAGAGGGAAGGTTGGCCTAAAACCCAGTGGGCAGGACTGGTCGCCCCGTTGCTTACTGGGGAATCGCAGAAGGCCTACTATGATTTGGAGTCAGCAGAAGCAGCAGACTATGAAAAGGTCAAACAGGAAATACTGGCACGACTTGGTGTCACTTTGGCAGTTCGAGCACAGCGGGTCCACAGCTGGTCCTTCCAAGACGAGAAGCCCCCAAGATCGCAGATGTTCGACCTAATTCACCTGGTGAGGAAATGGCTACAGCCGGAGTCCCTGTCTGGGCCACAAATAGTGGAGCGTGTGGTCATGGACCAGTTTCTGAGGTCACTACCCATTCCCCTGCAGGAGTGGGTGAGTCAAGGAGACCCCAATTCGGCAAACCACCTGGTGGAACTTGTTGAAAGGTATTTTGCTGCAAAGAACCTGGTCACCACCCCTACAGCCGCACGGACTTTCCGCCCAAAGCCACGGTCTCCCCAGGCAACCGGTAAGACTGTTCCAGGGGAAGTGGGTGGTAAGCATGGCAAGGAAATAGGGGGGAGGATTTTTGGTGCCAGGACTGAAGCTTGGCCTCCCAAACAAGGGAAGCCGGTGCCTGTCAGCAAACCAAACTGGGGAAACGTCAGGTGTTTTCGTTGCCAAGAAATGGGACATGTTGCGGCAAATTGTCCATTGACAGATGAACCAATGCAGTGTGATTTATCTATTAGAAGGCAGTCTATGTTTGCAGCGGTTTCATGCACTGCAACGCCAAATATGAGAAAACCAATGTGCCAAATGACTGTGAATGATAAGCCTATTACAGCCTTGCTGGACTCTGGAAGTCTAGTGACTTTGGTTACAGCTGAAATTATTGAACCTGTGAATTATCATGCTAAAAATGTTGCTGTGATCTGTATACATGGGAATACCCGGGAGTATCCTGTAACCACTGTTCAGTTTAAAACTGGTTTAGGTACAGTGACCCATCCGGTTGGACTTGTTCCCCACTTGGTGCATGAGGCCATCATTGGTAGGGACTTCCCTAAGTTCTGGGAACTGTGGGATCATCCCAACCCGGTCGCAGTACCCAACTCAGTCGCAGAGCCAGAATTCCTGGCCACTACTGACAAGGTGGGTTCAGGGGACTCTTCTCAGGGCTCCCCGGGTTTTCCTCTATCGGTTATGGCAGGAGAGCTGGAGGACCCTGAGGAAGTCCCTACTACCAGTAGAGCCGGACAGCCGTCTGCTGACCCCGAGCCTATGTTAGAGTTTGATGACCTTAATGTGCATAAGGAAAATTTTGGTACTGAGCAGAGAAAAGACCATACCCTTTCCAGGGCCTGGGAAAATGTAATAGTGATTAATGATGTACCTGTCGAACCCGGGGACAGGCCCTGTTTTCCTTATTTCAGCAGCAATGAGGATTTACTGTATCGTGTATGTAAAATGAATGATGAAGTGGTTGAACAGTTGGTGGTCCCTAAGCCATACAGACGGCTGGTGTTAGAACTTGCCCATGGGCACTTGCTAGGAGGCCATTTAGGGGTTGAAAAAAACTACTGAAAGGGTGTTGCGCAGGTTTTACTGGCCCGGGATACAGAAAGATGTTAAGAATTATTGTCAATCCTGTCCTGTGTGTCAGATGTCAGCCCCACTATCCCACTTCCGAAGTCCTTTAGTACCTTTGCCTATCATTGAAGTGCCCTTTGAGAGGATTGCCATGGACCTTGTGGGCCCACTTCCCAAGTCTGCCAGGGGTCATCAGCATATCCTCGTAATCATGGATTATGCTACCCGCTACCCTGAAGCAGTTCCCTTACGCGCCGCGTCTGCTAAAAACATTGCCAAAGAACTGTTTATGGTGTTCAGTCGGGTTGGCATCCCGAAAGAAATCCTTACAGACCAGGGCACCCCGTTTATGTCGCGAATAACTAGGGAGCTCTGCAAGTTATTTAAGGTGACGCAGCTGCGAACCTCAGTGTATCATCCTCAAACGGATGGCTTAGTGGAACGCTTCAATAAGACGTTAAAGAGCATGTTAAAAAAGGTTGTGGACAAGGATGGGAAAAACTGGGACTTCCTGATACCATACTTGATGTTTGCCATCAGGGAGGTTCCCCAGTCCTCTACAGGGTACTCCCCATTTGAGTTGCTTTATGGGAGACACCCTCGGGGACTCTTAGACATAGCCAAAGAAACTTGGGAGGGAGAACAGACACCCCATAAAAGTGTCATTGAGCATATTGCCCAAATGCAGGAGAGGATTGCAGCAATCATGCCAGTGGTAAAAGAACACTTACTGCAGGCCCAGGCAGCCCAACAGAGAATATACAACAGGGGGGCCCAACTCCGTGTTTTCTCACCTGGTGACAGGGTCCTGGTGTTAGTTCCCACTGTTGAGAGCAAGTTCCTGGCTAAGTGGCAGGGTCCCTTTGAAGTAATTGAGAGAGTTGGGGAGGTCAATTACAAGGTTTATCAACCAGGAAAAAGGAAGCCCGAACAGGTTTACCATATAAACCTGTTAAAACCCTGGAAGGATAGAATGGCGTTAACTGCGAGGCCTCTCCCAGTAACGCCTACGGGTACTGAGTCCCCTCTCATCCCTGAGGTCACGATTCCAGACACCCTCTCATATTCCCAAAAACAGGACACTAGAGAATTCCTGATAAGGAATAGAGAGAAGTTTTCAGAGTTACCTGGCACGACTTCAGCAGTTCAGCATGATATTGTTACTGAACCTGGGGTACGTGTCAAGCTCAAACCTTACCGAATTCCTGAAGCGAGGAGAAAGGACATCAGCAAGGAAGTTAAAAAAATGTTGGAGCTAGATGTCATTGAGGAATCCAATAGTGACTGGTCTAGCCCCATCGTGTTAGTCCCAAAACCGGATGGCACGTGGAGGTTCTGTAACGACTTCAGGAAGCTTAATGCGGTGACAAAGTTTGACACATACCCAATGCCCAGAGTAGACGAACTTATAGACCGACTTGGCAAGGCTCGCTATCTTACCACTTTGGACTTGACAAAAGGGTATTGGCAAATACCCCTAACTGGTAGCGCCAAAGAGAAGACTGCGTTTGTGACCCCAGACGGTTCCTTCCAATATAAAAAAATGCCTTTTGGGTTGCAAAATGCCCCCGCAACATTTCAGAGGGCCATGGACAGGACCCTAAAACTCCACCGACGATATGCAGCAGCCTATCTAGATGACATAGTGGTACATAGTACTGACTGGGAGTCTCACTTGCCTCGTGTCCAGGCTGTTCTTGATTCCCTCTTCAAAGAAGGTTTTACGGCAAATCCAAAAAAATGTGCCATTGGTCTAGAGGAAGCCAAGTATTTGGGCTATACTATTGGCCGTGGTGTCATAAAACCTCAAGTGAGTAAAATAGCAGCCATCCAGGAATGGCCACGCCCTGCAAACAAGAAGCAGGTCAGGGCCTTTCTTGGTATTGCGGGGTATTATAGAAGATTTATCCCAAATTTTGCAACTATAGCTGCCCCTCTGACAGACCTTACGAAAGGGAAAGATTCTGTAATGGTGAAATGGTCCCCAGTAGCAGAGGAGTCTTTCCAGGTCCTGAAGAAGGCTCTGTGTGCACAGCCAGTACTGTACTCTCCCGATTTCTCCAGAGAGTTTTTGGTTCAGACGGATGCGTCTGATGTTGGTATCGGGGCAGTACTATCACAGGTATACAATGGGGAAGAACACCCTGTCGTGTACCTAAGCAGAAAGCTCAATGACCATGAGAAAAAGTATGCAGTCATTGAAAAGGAATGTTTAGCCATAAAGTGGGCCGTGGACGCGCTCAGGTACTATTTGTTAGGGCGTCAGTTTGACTTAATAACTGACCATGCTCCCCTGAAATGGATGGCCCAAAAGAAGGAGACTAATAGACGGGTGAACCGGTGGTTTTTGGCTCTACAGGATTACTCCTTCACCGTAAAACACAGGCCAGGTGTGGAGATGGGGAATGTAGATGCCCTGTCCCGTGTTCACTCCTGTTGGGCCACAGGTGTTCCAACCCTGGGGTTGAAACAAGGGGGGAGGATATGTAGCAGAGCATCCCAGAGAGAGCCAGGAGAAGTCTTGTTCGGGGTTTATACATCTCCCAGGCTCCTCTCATACACATTCAGAGGTCTCTGATACAAGATCCAGTTCGGATCTTAGTCCTCCTCTCCAGGCTAATTTAAGCTCACCTGAGCAAACAGCCTTTGCTCTCTGCCTGGGACACACAAACAGGGATGGTTTGTGAGGAGCCAAAAGGTTGGTAAAACCCTTTAAAAAAACTCTTTACAGAAACTGACAAGCGGTAGGCTTGCTCAGCTTGATAGTTAGAGACGGTGTATGGTATAGTTAGAGCCGAGACACGGCTAGGACTTTTGTTTTGTTATTTCTGTTTTGATATGTTTTCTGGAAGACTGTGCAGCACCTGTGTATGGACTTGTATTTAAAACCAATAAACCCAGCACTGTTTTCACTACCTCAAGTGGATTTGGTATCTGTGCCTAAATAAACAGCTCATCCCAGGGAGCTTTGTACCTGCTACCTGTCTCCCAGGTTACACTATCTACCACAAATTTAAAACTGGCATGCCCCTCCAAGAAATTGGGACCTAGATACTTGGGCCCTTTCCCTGTCAAGAGAAAGATCAACCCAGTGGCCTATGAACTTGAACTCCCTGCCTCATTCAGGATACATCCGGTATTTCACGTTTCCCTACTTAAACCTGATGTTCCAAATTCCTTTCCAGATCGTGAAGTAGGACCTCCGGAAGCTATCCGAGTGAATGGGGAAGAAGAATTTGAAATTGAAGCTATCCTGGATCACAGAAAACGGCAAGGTGAGGACCAATATTTAATTAAATGGAAAGGTTTTGGCCCAGAAGAAAATTCCTGGGAACCAAGAACGAATCTTCATGCCCAGAGACTTATACAGGCTTTTCATCGTTCCCGCTCCCAGGGTTCGTTTCAAAGAGGCATCCGGAGGCTGCCCCTAAGGAGGGGGCAATGTCAGAGAACTCACGCTTTCCATACCCGTCCTCGTCCAGTAGGGGTGAATCCCCACTCTGCAAGCGCCAATACCCATGCGCAGCCTTCCCAACGGAACCGAACGTGCGGGCGTACCCGCGTACCAACGCTGACCTGTGCGCGCCCTCGTTTGTCAATACGAACGAGGGCACGCACTCCCACGTCAGCACGAACGTGTGTGCGTAATCACGCACGGACCCGCACCTCATCCAAAACCCAGCTCAAGGCGCCCTATATAAACAGGGCCTTCACATGGTGTCAGTGCTGGATCGTCTTCAGTCTTATCTCCTGAATACCTGCTTGAAGTTCCTGCCTACCTTGTTCCTGATTCACCTGGTTTTCCTGTTACCCTTCCTGGATTGACCCCGCTTATTGACTGTTCCCTTTGGTTTGACCTCGGCTTGGATTCCTGGACTACGTCTCTGCTCTCTAGTTTGGTACCTTATCACCAGCCAGTTGCCAACCTTTTGCCTGCTTTTGACCATGAACTTGCCTTCTGCTTTGTACCCTGTTTGCCAGCCAGTTGCCAACCTTTTGCCTGCTTTTGACCACGAACTTGCCTTCTGCTTTGTACCCTGTTTGCCAGCCAGTTGCCAACCTTTTGCCTGCTTTTGACCACGAACTTGCCTTCCGCTTGTACCTTGTTTGCCAGCCAGTTGCCGACCTGTTTCCCGTCTTAATCTCGCAGTGCCTACATCCACCTGTTCGGCCTTTACTGAGTACAGTCTTGGATGCCAACGTATACACCAGCTCTCCAGAGGAACCGGTACTTCCAAGCACCAGTCTACCAGCCACAGGCACTTGCACCCTTTCGTGCCCCAGCACTCCCTGTTCCCACCACCAGGGGTGTTGGGACCGGAACCGTGCACGAGGCCATCCCCAGCATCCGGACTCCGCTGTAAGGTACGTGATAGCGTGCATAGGTTTAAGAGGAGAAAAACAAAGCCAGCAATGAGTGTTAAAGTTATTATCATATTCTCAATGTTATGGTGAATAATCCAGCTGACAATTCAAGGTGCTTGGTTGGAATTAATCAGCCACTTTGTCTTTCTGTAGCTATTTCTGGTATTCTTGCTACTGCTGTAGCTACTTTTTCTCTCTGCAGGAACAAGCCAAATACACTTTACATAAAGGGAGATGGTTTAATATATTTTTTCCTAACATAATAAAAAAATGCATTTTGTTCCATTTAGATGATACATTTTTTTAATTGCAATGAGTAATGTGGATGATTGAGTATTTTCTGTAAAAAAAAAACTTCTAAATAATGTCTTATAGCCAATAGATGGTTGAGAGACAGAGTATGATCCCAATAGAACATCAAATGAAGTAAAGGCTTGTTAATGTATAAAGATTTTTGAATTCTATATGGTGGAAAATGGAGATGTAACTAGAAGTCACCAGACACTGTATAAAAATGTTTATGGCTCCCATTTCTCCAAAAACTCTACTTTGCAAAGGCCAATATTGAGAAGTTTCCAGGTGGTCATGGATTCCGCTCCATCCCACTTACAGTGCCTTGCAAAAGTATTTACCCCCTTGGCATTTTTCGTGTTTTGTTACCTCACAACCTGAAATTAACATGGATTGTTTGAGGAAATGCATCATTTAATTTACAGAACATGCCCACAACTTTAAAGATGTTTTTTTTTAATTATTGTAAAGCAAACAACAAATAGGACAAAATAACAGAAAAAGTCAATGGGCATAACTATTCCCCCTCCTAAAGCCAATACTTTGTAGAGCCACCTTTTGCGACTATCACAGCTCAAAGTCACTTTGGATGAGTATCTATGAGCTTGCCACATCTTACCACTGGGGTTTTTGCCCATTCCTCCTTGCAAAACTGCTCCAGCACCTTCAAGTTGGATGGTTTGTGCTTGTAAACAGCAATCTGACCACAGATTTTCTATTGGATTGAGGTCTGGGCTTTTTACTAGGCCTTTCTAACACATTTACATGTTTCCCCTTAAACCACTCAAGTGTTGCTTTAGCAGTGTGTTTTGGGTCATTGTCCTGCTGGAAGGTGAACCTCCGTCCTAGCCTCAAATCACACACAGAGTGGTACAGGTTTTGCTCAAGAATATCCCTGTAGTTAGCACCATTCATCTTTCCCTCAACTCTGACCAGTTTCCCAGTCCCGACTGCTGAAAACATCCCCACAGCATGATGCTGCCACCACCATGTTGGTGTTCTTTGGGTGATGTGATGTGTTGGGTTTGCGCCAGACATAGCGTTTTATTTAGAAAGTACAGGCCGGCAACTCAACAGCTTCTCCATAGAAAATATTTATTTGAGCATTACAGCAATAACATCATCCAAAAATAATTTTTTGATGGCCAAAAAGTTCAATTTTAGTCTCATCAGACCAGATCACCTTCCTCCATACATTTTGGGAGTCTCCTACATGGCTTTTCATTAAAAAAAAAAAATTTCACCATTTTGTTTTATGCTGAAAGTAATGGCTTTTTTGCTGGCCACTCTATAAAGCCCAACACTATGGAGTGTACGGCTTATTGTCGTTCTATGTACAGATACTCCAGTCTCTGCTGTGGAACTCTGCAGCTCCTCCAGGGTAACCTCAGGTCTCTGTGCTGCCTCTCTGATTAATGCCCTCCTTGCATGGTCCGTGAGCTTTGGTGTGTGGCTGTCTCTTGGCAGGTTTGCTGTTGTGCCATGTTCTTTCCATTTGATTATGATAGATTTGATGGTGCTCCTAGGGATCATCCAAGATTTGGATATTTTTTTATAACCTAACCCTGACTTGTACTTCTCAACAGCATTGTCCCTTACTTGTTTCAAGAGTTCCTTGGTCTTCATGACATTGCTTGGTTAGTGGTGCCTCTTGCTTATGTGTTGTAGCCTCTGGGGCCTTTCAAAAAGGTGTGTATATGTAATGACAGATCATGTGATACTTAGATTGCACACAGGTGGACATCATTTCACTAATAATGTGACTTCTGAAGGTAATTGGTTGCACCAGAACTTTTATGGGCTTCATAACAAATGGGGTGAATACATACACACATGCCATTTATCATTTTTTTATTTCTGAAATATAGTTTTATGTATATATTTTTCAAATTTTACTTCACCAACTTAGACTATTGTGTTTTAATTCATCATATACAATTCAGATAAAAAAAAAAAAAAAAACTTTGAACTAAAGGCTGTAATGTCACAAAATAGGTAAAAAGCCAAGGGGGTGAATATTTTTGCAAGGCACTGTACATTTGCTGTCAATGGCACAAATTACACTGCCTAAACTTTCCAAGTACATTGTCGAGAGAAAGACTTCAGGGTGTGGTGCTACTGCTAGCAATGTCAAAGCAGCTAAGAAGTGCTGTAAGAAAAAGGGGAATCCTTTAAGCAATGTGCCTCAGCCAGAACTACGCTTAACAAATCCAGAAAATCAAAGCCATTTTGACCATGAGAGTAAAACATAGGAACCTGAGGATGGTGCGTGGGGGACAAAATGTAACTGTAACTGGGAGAACTGGATAAATGTGTTCATTCCTACTTGACTGAGTCAATTAGCACAATGTTTTTGAGGCTATTAATGTTGCTTCAATGTGAACCTGTCCACAGATTATGGGAAAACAAAATCGCTGCCCTATTTGTAATAATTGGACATAAATACACTAACAATATTATTATACTGCCAAAAACTTTTTCTTCATGAGACTCTTCAAAAGGTTGTTACAGTACCGTGGGTATTGCCATCTTAATTTCCTCAAGGAAGGCCAAGGATTCTGATAAATGTCAATCACAGCCCACTCTCTCTAGATCGTGTGCCAGAACTTTTACTTTATCTATTGTTCCTTCTTAGCAAAGTACCTTCTGAGTAATGTGATATCCTGCAGCCTTTATGCCGCGTACACACGACCGGACTTTCTGGCAGACTGGGTCCGACAGTCTTCCCGACAGACTTTCGGCGGAGTTCCGATGGACCTTCTGAACGAACGTTTTGAAAGTGGTGACGTAAACAGGACTAAAAAAGGAAGTTTAATAGCCAGTAGCCAATAGCTTCCCTTACCAGACTAACGGTTTTCCCGATAGGCATTGAGTCCATCGGACAGATTTGAAACATGTTCTATTTCTAGGTCCGTCTGATTTTTTTAACGAAAAACGATCGGATTAGCCCACACATGATCGGATTGTCCGATGGACTAATTCCATCGGACCTAGTCTGCCGGAAAGTCCGGTCGCGTGTACACGTCATTAGAGATCATTTGCAGGTCGGATAATGTGCTCTTCCAGAGCATATTTGCTTTTTTCTGTGACAGGCACCATCATGTGCCTGCTTGGGCTCGAGGAGGAGAAGGAGGGGTGAAATCCCCCACAGCTGCGGCTCTGCTTGTGTCACTCCCTTCACAGAGCGATGTCTTGTGGCAGCAGTGGCTGATGGAATGTGTGAGGGGGGCGTTTTAATTGGGGGGCACAGTATAATATTGGTGGAGCCATGGCCCTCTCTGCCCGCCTAGTGACGCCACTGGACCTATCTACTGCCGCTGTGATGGTTGGGGATAGTAGGGCAGCTACTGCCTGGGCCATTTTGTGATATTGTTCGTCCAGGGGGGCTATAGAGGCCTTTGATGACTGCGGTGGATTCATGGTGTTCCCATGTCCATGCTGTCAGCCATATTGCCTGGTAATGAGGCTGGGGGAGCGGGCTCCAGCTGAGAGACCGTAGAAGCGACAAAGCCACCATGGGCTACGAACTGATGCATGCCGCAGATGCAAGGGGGTAAGCAGGAGGGCAGTGGAGGTGGTGGGTGCCTGCGAGCAGCGTGAAAAGAGCTTTGTTAGCGGGTGAGACCGGAGCTCCTGTAGCTCACTCCTTCCTCACGTGGCGCCGGAACCGAAAGATTACAACTGAATGGTGAGCCATTTAGCTTTGTAATGTTAGCATGCATAACATGTGAATCGATAATAATCGATATAGCACATTCGTCACGCTGCAATGTTAAAAATTGTTTAATGCAGCGCATTGTCTTTTTCTTAATAATGCTAGAAGAATTAAGTTCTTTTTTGGCTCATATTCACATAGACTTCTCCAAAACTTATTTCTTTATTCTTTTTCCTGATTTCATGAATAGAATATTTTTATTCGTCAGATCTCCATCTCCTTTTTTTTTGGTTTTTACATTTTGTGGTTGCTTTTTTAATCAAGATCTCCTTTTTTTGAAATTTTGCACATCTTCGTAATTTTTTTTGTGTGTTTTGTGTGTCTCAACTTACCACAACACCATTATTATCTTTTTATTTTATTGGTTTATTTTTTTTATCTCTAGTAGGTTAAAAGGAGTAAGGAGTACAATCTGGTCCAGAAGTCCAAGAGATCCGGAACAGCAGCAGATGACATCTATGTCCCCAAACTGTGGTCATACAAGAGGCTGCATCTTCTGTCAGACCAGACTGAACCCAGGTCATCACACTTTGGTCTTTCTTCCACGCTTCCTTCCAGGCTGTGGCTGTGGTGCTGGAGGTGTGGCAGAAGGAGGAGGAGGAGCATCGTTCAAATCAAATGATTTGGCCCAACAACCCCTTATTTAAAGTGTGGGTAATTATTTCCTCACACATGAGGCATTGCCCCTCCTCCATTTGGTCCAGTTTGCAAGCAGCCAAGACGGCAAAGGCCTCTTGATATGTGGGGGTGGCTTTGAGGGCCGCAGGAGCCTCCCCAATCAGCCTGAGCGCTGACTCCTCCACATTCCCCCCCTTTCTGGCCCTTTTGGATGGAAGGCGGAGGGGAGGGACCTGTGATTGAGTCAGGCTCCTAGGCCTGCCCACTTCTTGGCTGCCACTTACCCCTACCTCCTCCTGGCTGCCACATTCCACAGCCATTCCACAGCCACCTCCTGGCTGCCACATTCTACGCCCTCCTCCTGGCTGAGGTCTTCCTGTGTATGAAAAAGGGACATAGTTTTAGTTTTTGGTTCATCAAACACACACAATTTTCAGCTCTTGACTATTGCAAATTGTTAACAAATAGAAAAGACTATCATTCTGAGCCCAGCAGTTTTCATTCTTGTCCCAAATATTTCGGACACTACTGTCTATTTTAAAACTCTTTAGAAAATCATCAATTAGTGCTCAAAAATCAAGTTAACATCATTCGTTTTTACTCCAAAAATATGTAGAACAATACTATACCTGCCTCAAGCTGGGCTCCTCCACACCTTCCTGACTGGAAGGCCCAGGTTGGGCGTTGGAAGCCTCAGCAGGGGTGGAATGAAGCGTAGAAGGAAGCGTAGAAGGAAGAGTAGAGAGGGATTCCCTGAACTCAGTCTGGTCTGCCAGAAAATGCAGCCTCTCATAGTACCACAACCTGGGAACATAAACTTCATCTGCTGCAGCTCCAGATCTCATCAACTCCTGCACCTTCTTGCGCTCCCTCAGATAAGTACTCCTTAGGCCACCAATTTTCGTTCTTAAATAGTTGATGTCTGCCCTGGGGATCACCGGCTTCACCAACTCCAGCAGTTTCCCATCGCTGCCTACATCTTTATTTTGTTGCTGTAGTGGGGATGTTTAGCTTGCCACAAACAGGGCATCTCCCTGTACTTGTCGATGAACAGGGGGAGGAAGCTGTGGTCGTTAAACCCATCTATATTATTATCTGCAAGACACAACACAAGACAAACCCTAAATAATGTTAAGCTAAACTCTCCTAATCTCAAGCCTCAATCTAGAAGCAGTATAGGCTAGTGATGTACCAAGTTAAAATTGTACCTTCTTTATAATGATCGACGCGTCAGCTCTCCCTCTGCTCACAGATCGTACGTACGACACGCGCGTGTTCCGTTTTATATACAGTGCGCATGCGTGAAGCTCTGCCCGCCCCTGACAATCTTTCTAGTCTATTCCCCGCCCCTTCTCTTTCGGCGCAGTGGGGAGAGCACATGGCGGAGAGACAGCAGGTGCATGATAATTCCACTAACTCGGAGGAGGACGAGGAGAGCCCGGAGGCAGAAACGTCCCAATCCCAGAGGAGAAGATTTAAGGCCTCAAATATGTCTTTTGTAGAGATGTTGGAGATGGTGGACATATTGAAGAGGAGCGACTATGATGGGAAGTATGGGCCTTACCCCAACCCAAAGGCCAAGATTATGACTAAAGTTGTGAAGAGTCTGCAGAACTAAGGAAACGCTGGTCAAACCTGAAACTGAGGGAGCACGCAGAGGCGTTGCTATGGGAGTGCAGGGGGTGCGGCCGCATCGGGTGACACCCACCAGAGGGGTGACACTGAGGCCGCCACTAAACGCTATAGCTTGCAGCGGAGCTAGCAGGGCATTCAGCCGTGCGGGGGACGGGGGAGGCTGCCTATAAAACTCCCCAGCTGTCATTCAGGGATCTCCAATATCTCTCGTGGCAGCCTGATTAGGTGGGCTGAGCTGGGGGTGTGGCTGCCTCCTCCACTCCTCCCACAGACCCCTTCACGCCGATCCCAGAGCTGAAGAAGATAGACCAGAGGACACAGCAGCCCGCCCACCTGCCCGGGTCTTCATCTGCAAGCATGAGGTATGCTATAAGTTACTGCACAGCACACTGTCACACATCCCTACCTGCCTTGTACCACCCCAAACCTGCCCTGTGCCATCCCAAACTTGCTGTGTGCCACCCCCAACCTGCCCTGTGCCACTCCAAACCTGCCCTGTGCCACCCCAAACCTGCCCTGTACCACCCCAAACCTGCCCTGTGCCACCCCCAAACTGCCCTGTGCCACCCCAAACGGCCCTGTACCACCCCCAAACTGCCCTGTACCACCCCAACCTGCCCTGTACCACCTCCAACCTGACCTGTACCACCCCAAACCTGCCCTGTACCACCCCAACCTGCCCTGTACCACCCCAAACTGCCCTGTACCACCTCCAACCTGCCCTGTACCACCTGCAACCTGCCTTGTAGCACCCCAAACTACCCTGTACCACCAGCAAACTGCCCTGTACCACCCCAAACTGCCCTGTACCACCCAAACCTGCTCTGTACCACCCCAAACTGCCCTGTACCACCCCAACCTGCCACTATACCACTCCATAATACCCTAACCTGTGTCACCCCAACCTGCCCTGTACCACCCCAACCTGCACTGTGCCACCCTAACCTGCTCTGTACCACCCCAAACTGCCCTGTACCACCCCAACCTGCCAATATACCAATCCAACCTACCCCACACCACCCCAACCTGCCACTATACCACTCATACCCTAACCTGCGTCACCCCAACCTGCCCTGTGCCACCCCCACCTGCCCTGTGCCACCCCCACCTGCCCTGTACCACCCCCAACCTGCCCTGTACCACCCCAACCTACCCCATACCACCCCAACTTGCCACTATACCACTCTATACTACCCTAACCATTCACTATACCACCCTATACTATCATTTACAGGGGCTAGTTTTGGGTGCCCCCCCCTGACCGTGCGCTGCCTGCAGGGTGAGGGCAGCCTAGGCAGGAGGGGGGGTGAAACCATGTTTTACCGCACCAGGTGACACCAACACTAGTGATGCCACTGGGAGCATGATCAGTACAGAAAGATCAAGAGAGTTCTTCAAAAAAGTAAGTAATTATTGTGTGTTCATATTATTATTATTGCTTGCATACTGCTCCATGTGCTCTGATTTAATGTTGTACAGTTTAAAATGGCCACTTTCATGTTCATGGGTTCAATCGTTCGTAATAAACCTTGATTGTTTGCCCACTTCAAATAGAATAGGGAGAATAGGGAGAATCTGAAACACCCAAGACTAGCTAGCATCCATTTTCAGTTTTAAAAAACACTTTTATATTTGTTTAAAAGCCAAATTTGGAAGATGCACACAGTGTGTCAACATGTGCTATCTCCCATTATGGGGGATCAATGTACACGTTTTGTGGGTGCAACCCCTTCCTTTCTACTAAAGTGCCTTAGATGAAGGGGTTGCACAAAAACATGTACATTGATCCCACATGATGGGAGTTAGCACATTTTGACATTCTAGGCATGGGTTCAGGAAGATAATGCCCAGTTTGATCCCCAAATTGTTAGCATCGTCTAAATTTGGGTTTTCAAGGGGTGACACCCCATGTGATAAAGGCAATATAAACACATTTTGGACATACTCATGTCTGATATTGTCTTCACTTTTCAAAGTTGAACTTTGTAAGTTCCTGTGTTCTGTATGTTATGCTTTGATACATGCCTGTTTACACAAAAGCGGCAAGTTATCTTAATGTTAGCCAAAATAATGTTATCTACACCAAATAGGTTGGTTTGTTGTAAAACGCTTTTAGAAACGCACATGTGAATGTGCTTGAAGTAAAAAGTTTAATCATCAACCATGTGTGGCTTCCTTTTTCAAAAGCACAAAAGCAGTATTTGTAGTAAAATTGTTGTTTTCTGTGACAATGGGTGTTATTTACTAAAGGCAAATCCACTTTGCACTCCAAATGCAGTTTCAGGGACACTTTTGCAGTGCACTTGTAGTGCATTGTGGATTTGCCTTTAGTAAATAACACCCACAGTGCTTTTTAATTTTCCACCAATCACGCCATTTTCATGACTCCACACATGGTACTGAAAATGAGTAATCTTTTTGTCAGTAATGCACTACATACATTAGCAACAAAAACAAGGTGTGTGTAGCAGACCCACAACATAAGAAGAATATTATCTGAAGAAGAGACTGTCACCTCATCTCGCCCAGAAAGTGGGTTTGCACTGTTGAAGAAAAAGGCCCGAAAATAAACCATAAAAAAGCTAGGAGACACCTAAAACAAACCCAAGCAGTAAATGAAAACAAATATTATTTCAGTTTAAAAGAAAAATGTATTAAAAAAAATGCCTCTCACACATTGTCTGGCATATCAAGGGCCCACCTACCCACAAAGTACTCCATATATCTTGATCTGACTTTGCAGGTGTTTTGGGGGGGGCAAGCCAGGACGGGCAGCTTCAAGGGCCATCAGGATGGCATTTTCTGGTAAGTCTGCGTCAGGGCCAACTGAGACCACATAGTTCGGGGAGTGTTTCTTTAAAAAATTGTGCAGAATGCAGCAGGAAAGCACAATATGATTTAGTTTATATTCCGTCATGTGTATTGGAGTCAAAAATAGGCAGAACCGGCTGGCCATTATCCCAAAAGTGTTCTCCGCTACTCTTCGGGGCTCTGGACAGCCAGACATTAAAGACCCTCTGGTCTGGGGTCAGGGTCCTCATGGGGAAAGGCCGTATCAGATGGTTTGACAGTGCAAATGCCTCATCTGTGACGATGACAAAGGGGAGTCCTTCCGCATTCTCCTCTGGAGGTGGCAAGCCCAGACTGCCACTCTGGAGACGCCAGTAGAACTCTGTCTGCGCGATGACTCCACCATCTGACATCCGGCCATTTTTCCCCACGTCCACATACATGAAATCCTATGTCGCTGACACCACCGCCGACATCACGATACTATTATACCCCTTGTAATTATAATAGTAGGACCCCGAGCTGGGGGGTGGGGCGATGTGGATGTGTTTCCCATCAATTGCCCCTCCACAGTTAGGAAAGTCCCAACGGGTGGCAAAGTGGGAGGCCACAGTCTGCCATTCCTGTGGTGTTGAAGCAAACTGTGGAGTCAAACAAGAAAAAAAAAAAATTTGCACATAAACATTGCAAGCAGATTAGACACAAACATTTTTGGACAAGATCAGTATAACATTTTTGGAAATGAGTATTTAAAGCCAAAAGTATAAGGTCCCCTTAGCAGATTCCTCACCACCCACCCATCCCCCTCCCCCCACATCTGATGGCCCATTGCAAAAAATTAGGGTATGTATTGGACAGGTAACCCTCTCCCCTTCATTGAGAGCTGAATGCATAAATAATGTGTGATAGTTTGGCCAGACCCTCCTTACTTTACACTATTGGCAGCCCACCGGACAGGTAAGAAGTGTCATAATACAAAAAAAAATAACACTAAATGAACAAATGGAAGCACATTTTTACATTCTGCTATTACCTATCAAGATAATAATAGGAGTAAAAAAAACTTTAAACAGTAGCATTTGAAAGTATTGAGGCAGGCCCTTGCGCTACATGCTTTGGTGAATTCATCCATAAATCTGACCACAAAAGAGGTAGGTATTGGGTTTGGCAAAGTCAGCAGATAGAGGATTGGTATCAGCTGACCTAGCAGTTGGAGGAGGGGGGTTTCTAATGAGTTTGGCCCACCAAAAAAAAAAAACCTCTGGCACTCTGCATGAATTTAAACACACACATAACATTTGTATAGATTTTAGGGGGTGTTTAGGGGAAACCAATACTATGGAGCTGACAAAATACATTGCTAAGTGATTGAGCTATATGGTCAGAGGAGAGCATGCTGGGGAGGTTAGTGAAGGCAAATATGCATGAAGGACAAAAAAAAATAATTAAAAAGCTTCCAGCATGCATGAGGACAAAGGGGAACAGCATATCAATTACAGCATATTGCAATCCTGGTAATTAGGGAACGAGGAAAGAAATACAATACATTAGCAAACAGTAAATACATAGAATGTGATGTTAAAGGAGAAATCTTACCTTAATATAGTCCTTCTGCAGGACCTGTATGATGGCAGAACAGGTCTCTAGAATAATGATCCCCAGAGCCTGGGGGGATATGCCTGTGGAGAACTTGAGGTCCTGCAGGCTTCTTCCTGTCGCCAAGTACCGCAACGTGGCAACTAGGGACATACTAAAACATTTAATGTGAAAATGGCTTAATGTAGCTTAACGTGTAATAAAGTACCTAAACCTCAATCAATTGCCCTGAAACTTTGCACAGCCTAATATCTCAACTTCCCAAACCTATCCAAGAAGTTTCATACGATTCAGTGTTCCACAAGGCAAACTAGGGACATTAAGCTTGATTTTTGGGGAGCTTAATGTGGCTTAACGTACAAAAAAGACCTTAAATGTTAACTAATTTCCCCGAAACTTCACACAGTAGAAGACTCTATCCATGCCAACATATTCTGAACATTTCAGCTCATTTGGTTAATCACACCAAAAGTTATTAACGTTAAGCTGTATTTTACAATGCTAAAACATTTCATGTGAAAATGGGTTTATGTAGCTTAACGTGTAATAAAGTGCCTAAACCTCAATGGATTGCTCTGAAACTTTGCACAGCCTACTATCTCAACTTCCCAAACCTATATAAGAAGTTTCATGTGATTCGGTGTTCCACAAGGCAAACTAGGGACATTAAGCTTGTTTTTTGGGGAGCTTAACGCACAAAAAAGACCTTAAATGTTAACCAATTTCCCCCAAACTTCACAAAATAGAAGACTCTATACATGCCAACAAAGTTATTCACAGTAAGCTATATTTTACAATGCTAAAACATTTAATGTGAAAATGGCTTAACCACTTGCCGACCGTCGGCACATATACGTCGGCAGAATGGCACGGCTGGGCAAAGTAACGTACCCGTACGTTACTTTACTTTTACCGCCATTCCCGCGCACGCGCCACGAGCTCTGTGACAGTGCCCGCGGATCCCACGGACTCGATCAGTGTGGGGATACCCGCGATCGTGTCACGGAGCTCAAGAACGGGGAGATGCCGATGTAAACAGCATCTCCCCGTTCTGCCTAATGACAGCACACTGATCGTCTGCTCCCTGTCACCTGGAGCAGCGATCAGTGTGGTGTCACACATAGCCATGCCCTTAGACAGTTAGAAACATGCCCCCAGGATACACTTAACCCCTCCCCACCCCCTAGTGGTTAACCCATTTCCTGCCAGGGAAATTTTTTACAGTAATCAATGCAATTTTATAGCACTGATCGCTATATTAATGCCAATGGTCCCAAAAATGTGTCAAAATTGTCCGATGTGTCCGCCTTAATGCCGCAGTCACGATAAAAATCGCTGATCATGCCATTACTAGTAAAAAAAAAATATTAATAAAAATGCCATAAAACTATCCCCTATTTTGTATACGCTATAACTTTTGCGCAAACCAATCAATAAACGCTTATTGGGATTTTTTTTTACCAAAAATATGTAGAAGAATATGTGTCGGCCTAAACTGAGGAAAAAAAATGTTTTTTTATATATTTTTGGAGGATATTTATTATAGAAAAAAGTAAAAAAATATTGCATTTTTTTTCAAAATTGTCGCACATTTTTTTGTTTATAGCGCAAAAAAATAAAAACCGCAGAGGTGATCAAATACCACCAAAAGAAAGCTCTATTTGTGGGAAAAAAAGGATGCAAATTTTGTTTGGGTACAACATCGCACGACTGCGCAATTGTTAGTTAAATCGACGCAGTGCCAAATTGTAAAAAGTGCTCTGGTCAGGAAGGGGGTAAAATCTTCCGGGGCTGAAGCGTTTAAAGGGATTTTAAAGTCAGAAGGTTTATTTATCTTAATGCAATGACATTGCAAGACCCTGACAATCACAGGCATGACTCCTAGAGGCAGAGGCATGATGGCATTTGTAGTTTCACCACAGCTGGAGTGCTGAGCTTGCCTAACCCCTTAAGATAACAACTAATGCCCCCGTACACACGGTCGGAAAATCCGACCACAAAATCCATCTGATTTTTTCCAACGGATTTTGTCCGACACTGGTGTTGCATACACATGGTCGGACAAAGTTGTCGGAAAATCCGATCATTCTGAACGTGGTGACGTTTGTTGCCTATGACGGGACTACGTAGAGGCTAGTAGCCAATAGCTTGAGTCTTGTAATGTGATCTGAGCATGCGTGGCACTTTGTCCGTCGGAATTCGCTACACACGATCGGAAAAAGTCCGATAGGACTTTGTTGTCGGAAAATTTGAGAGCAGGAGATAAAACTTTGTCCGACGGAAAATCCGATGGAAAATGTCCGATGGAGCCTACACACGGTCGGAATTTCCGACAACATTGTCCGATAGGACATTTTCCATCGGAAAATCCGACCGTGTGTATGGGGCTTTAGGATTAAGGACAAACAAGGCTTTCTTTTTGTGAATATTGTCCTGCAACAATATTTTTTTTTGCAATCTTTAGACAATTAAGTGTAATAAAATTAAACAAAAGGCATTTTTTTTCTTTCTTTCGGTATATATATGTAAAAAGGTGTCAAAATTTTTAATAAGCAAAGCAAACAAAAAACTGAAAAAAAGTTTAACTATTAGTTAATAAAATAGAAAAGAAAAAATCACCAGGAAAAAAATCACCAGGAAAGTCAATAGAGAAGGAGAACATAGAGTTAATCAGTGCTGATTAAAGAAAACTAAAGGGTTAATAAGGAGTTCAACAGAGGAACATTTAATTAGAAAAAAAAATGTTTTATTTACATGTCAAGGTTGCTTTAACTCTCTTCACCTTCAAATCTAAGTTCATCCCTTTGATCTGTGAATGCAAAACACAGAAAGTTACAATTGATACAATGTTTCAATGTAACTTTCTGTGATGTGGTTGTTGATAAACATTGCCAGTCTGCTTCTATTTTTAGACAGTTCCTGCTGAATTGTTGGGTACAGAGACAGGGAAGGGTCCCAGCAGCAGAGCAGAAGGACTGGATGTACTAGGCACGACCTATGTACACTAATGACATGTTTTTGGGCGTGTCTAGTGCGCCCAAAGTCTGCAACTGGTTAAGGATTGTAAAAAAAATGGTGAATAACTTTTGGGGTGATTTACCAAATGATCTGGAATTCTTGAATAGGTTTGGGAAGTTGAGATCTTACGCTGTGCAAAGTTTCAGGGCAATCGTTTGAAGTGTGAAGTTTCGGGGAAATTGGTTAACATTTAAGGTCTTTTTTGTACGTTAAGCCACATTGAGCTCCCCAAAAATCAAGCTTAATGTCCCAAGTTTGCCTTGTGGAACACTGAATCACATGAAACTTCTTGGATAGGTTTGTGAAGTTGAGATCTTTGGCTGTGCAAAGTTTCAGGGCAATCGATTGAGGTTTAGGCACTTTATTACACGTTAAGCTACATTAAGCCATATTTCAACATTAAATGTTTTAGCATTGTAAAATATAGCTTACTCGTGAATAACTTTTGGTGTGATTAACCAAATGAGCTGAAATTTTCAGAATATATTGGCATGGATAGAGTCTTCTATTGTATGAAGTTTCGGGGAAATTGGTTAACATTTAAGGTATTTTTTGTACGTTAAGCCACATTAAGCTCCCAATGTCCCAAGTTTGCCTTGTGGAACACTGAATCGCATGAAACTTCTTGGATAGGTTTGGGAAGTTGAGATCTTAGGCTGTGCAAAGCTTCAGGGCAATTGATTGAGGTTTAGGTACTTTATTACACGTTAAGCTACATTAAGCTACATTAAGCCATTTTCACATTAAATGTTTTAGCATTGTGAAATATAGCTTAATGTGAATAACTTTTGGTGTGATTAACCAAATGAGCTGACATTTTCAGAATATGTTGGCATGGATGGAGTCTTCTATTTTGTAATGTTTGGTGGAAATTGGTTAACATTTAAGGTCTTTTTTGTATGTTAAGCCACATTAAGCTCCCCAAAAATCAAGCTTAATGTCCCTAGTTTGCCTTGTGGGACACCGAATCGCATGAAACCTCTTGGATAGGTTTGGGAAGTGAAGATCTTAGGCTGTGCAAAGTTTCAGGGCAATCGATTGAGGTTTATTACACGTTAAGCTACATTAAGCCCTTTTCACATTAAATGTTTTAGTAAATCCCTGGCAACTAGCCTCTGCTCCGGAGTCATGGCTTGCCACATGCAGGTATCCTGCCTGCTAATATAAGGGGACAGCAAAGCCAACAGACGGTGAAAAACGGGGTCCGTCATCCGGAGATAATTCCTGAAATCATCAGGATTATTCTCCCGGATCTCACGAAACAAAAGCATGTGCGAGAATTGGTCACGCTGGAGCAACCAATTCTTGGTCCATGAACTCCTCCTCACCCTGTTCATGGACTGGGCTTGTGTCAAAGCTAAAAGCCCAACAACAAGCCCCTGCACAGCACGAACTCCATGACAAGTATGTACACGAAACATGGCTTCAAAACGGTCGGCTGGTCAGAACAGACTAACAGAAAGCACCGATAAACAGCAAGGCCTGAAAGAACGAACTGAAAACCAGAAACGAGTGGACAATAAGCACTGAAGATCAAAGCGTACTATATCAAGATATAGGCCGCTATGACAAACAAATGCAAACTGACTACAAGCACTGATAAGCAGATATGCACCGACAAGCACAAACTGTAGAGAAGTAATGATCTGAAGCACAAGTCTGAAAAGCGTAAATCGTCTCTAACCAAACTTCTACTAACACGCGATAAACACGAGATCAGCAGAAGGAGCCCAAAGGGTGCCGGACGTGGTGCTGAACTTCCCTTTTCTAGTGATTGGAATGTTCGACCGTGTGTACGGGGCATTAGCAGAAGTGTACGTTCATAGAGCAAAACAGTAAATTCAGTTATTTCCTATTTTCTTATATTAAAAAGATTTTTTTTTTTAAATGTAGTTTTGCAAAAATTGAATGTCTGCTTTAATATTTTAGAGAAATACAATTTCTAAAGAAACACAAACAACTTCAGCAGCAGGTGGTTGAAGTAAAGCCTTCAGAGGGCTGTTAAGAGCCATTTTTTGTCTGTGAAATAAAACATGTTTCTGAGTTATGTTATCTGAAGTTATTGATTCAGGCAAAGAAGTTACATTATGTTTGATTTAAATTGCAGATCTAGTATGGCCAAAGTTAGCACAGCCATGCTTTACAAATCCATTTATTTTGTACTGGTTCTGCCTGTTCCTGCTGTGTCCTATTTTGTTTTCACATTGTCACTTTTAACAAAGGCTTCTATTATTGAGATGAAACAGTTTGAAAGTGAATAAATATGATTGATTAAGTGCAGAAGTGAATAAAGCTTACTGTATGTAGGAAAAAAACAATGATCGTCTGCAACTAAATTTTTTTTAAATAACATGAATAGAATATCAAAATCTTACATGCAAAAAATGCAAGTACCGTATTTATCGGCATATAACATGCACTTTTTTCCCCTTAAAATCAGGGGAGAATCGTGGGTGCGTGTTATACGCCAATCCCCCGCAGAGCGCCGCCGAGATATGCACAGGACATGCGCTCTGTATCTCGGCGGCGCCATTTTTAAACGGCAAACTGACACTGACAAGGCTGCAAATGACTGACAAGGCTGCAAATGACTGACAATTTTTCCTTAAAATTCACTCCTAAACTTGTAGTGCGTGTTATACGCCGATAATTAAGGTAATATATAATTTTCATAATAATTTCAAATTAAATGAATATTAGATGACTATAAATATACATGAATACAATAAGTTAAGACTAAAAGTAAGATAGATATGCATACAGTTTTATGCAGTGATAGGTTCATTATAGATTAATTTAAAACATCATTATATGAGGGGTCTTCAAAAAGTTTTCACACTTTTTTTATATTTAATAGAGGTTAAAAAAAAAAGTGCGTAAACCTTTTGAAGAACGCTTACATTTTAAATGTAACAATTCAAAGTACCTTCTGCTGATATTCTCTTATGATCCCCTGTACAGCAAAGATCAGACTGAGAAAGGTTAGAGCAGCATTTGGAGCTAATCTGGTGTGTTGCACAGACGTGTGCTGATAAAAAATCGCTGATCGTTGCCATTACTAGTAAAAAAAAAAAATGCTATAAATGTATCCCCTATTTCGTAGACGCTATAATTTTTGAGCAAACTTATCAATATATGCTTATTGTTTTTTTTATTACCAAAAATATGTAGAAGTATACATATTGGCCTAAACTGATGAATACATTTTTTTTTATATTTTTTTGGATATGTATTATAGCAGAAAGTAAAAATTATTGTTGTATTTTTAAAAATTGTTGGCCTTTTTTTGTTTACAGCGCAAAAAAAAATAAAAACCAAATCAAATATCACCAAAAGAAAGTTCTATTTGTGGGAAAAGAAGGATGTCAAATTTGTTTGGGTACAACATCCCATTACCGCGCAATTGTCAGCTAAGTAACGCAATGTCGTATCGCAAAAAATGGCATGGTCATTAAGGGGGCAAATCCTTCAGGGGCTGAAGTGGTTAAATATAAAAAAGTGCGGACATTTTTTGAAGAACCTTCGTGGAAATTTTTTAGTCGATAAAAGATGTGTATTTAGATGTCTACTTGACGTCTCGTTTTTAAATAGTTTCCATCCTATCCTTTGGACCCCTTTCACACTAATGCGGTTTTCAGGCATTTTAGCACTAGAAATAGCCTCTAAAACCGCCTCCCATTCATTTCAGTGTGTCTGTCAGTGTTTCAGTGTTGGTGCTCGAGTGGACCTGCTTTCCTGAACCACCCAGAGCTCCATCCACAGCAGTCAGCCGTAGGGTCCACTATCTTAGCGGTGCACTCCTGACTCCAACGGTGTGCATCTGTCACCTGGCCTCAGGTGACCTGACAGTTTGATCAGCCATGGACCCGGCTGATGTGCCGCTACCTGCTGATGATCCATTGCAGGGCATAGTTCGCAGACTTGAGACCCAGGAATCTAATCAGACTCAGGTGATGCGGATTTGGCTTCCCACTTCGAGCAGCTTCAGGCCTACTTAAGAACCTCGATTCAGCAACCTCAATCACAATCGGTGGCTGTACCTATTCCAGTCGCAGTCACAGCCACACATTCGCTGCAACTGCCAGCTCCATCCAATTTCTCTGCGGACTGCAATGCCTGCAAGGGGTTCCTCAGCCAGTACACCATTCACTTTGAGCTCCAACCTCAAAACTTCTCCTCTGATCGGGTAAGGGTAGCCTATATTATCTAGTGGTTTGTAGCCTGTCCGACTTCTTGAAGCTCTTTTGGAATATCTTTGAGGAACCCGGGTTGGGTTTCTTCAACAGCCAGTGCCCTTTTACGTCTTCGCCAAGAGTCTTCCTTAGTGGGACAGTATGCCCTTCAGTTTCATATACTAACAGCTGAATTGAGTTGGAACAATGAGGCTTTACTTGCAACCTTTCTACATGGCCTCTCTGACCGTGTGAAGGATGAATTAGCGGGAAGAACCATCCCCGCCGGTCTGGACGATGTCAACTCCTTGTGTAGCCAGATCGATATTCGCTTTCAGGAGAGGTCCCTAGAAAAAAGACGCCAGCACTCCCTGGTCCCTAATCAGCCTGAGCTCCCCTCCCTTCATCTCGTGGAGCATCTTCTGCCAGCTGAGGAACCCATGCAGCTGGGCTGAACCAGGCTGACCCCCGATTAACGTGATAGGTGCAGAACTCTGGACCTGTGTCTGCAGTGTGGTGGCAGGGGTCATTTTCGTGACTCCTGCTCGCTTCGTCCGGGAAACGCTCGGGTCCAATACATCTGGAAGGCAATTGATGGCACTGTTCTTTCAGATATATATATATATTGTAACATGGGGGTGTTTAACTCAAGTGAAAAGATGCATTTTTTTAATGCAGTGAGTCCTCATCAGACAGGCGTATAGAGTTAAGGGCCTGGTAGCCCACGTTTATTGAAAAAGGAAAAAACACAAAAGTCCATCCAGAAGTCCCACGCAGGGGTTTAACTTCATTAAGCATTCATAAATGAAAAACATACCAAGCCACCTGGCTCTCTCTTGTCAGCAGTTCCTCTGCTTGCTCTCAACAGAGTTGATTCCTTCCAGTCCCCTGGACTCACTGGCTTCCTTAGTCTTCCCGACTCTCAAGGCTGTCCCTCCTTTCCCAGTCTCTGGGCAAAGAATACCCCTTACACAGGGATGACCCCTCCACAGGTCTGTCTTCATACAGCAGCAGCAAGCTGCTCACACTCCACCCTCCTCCACTCATTAGCCCCTCATTATATGGTCTGTGTGCAGCTGGGCACACACCTTGCTTGCCATCGTCAAGACCTGGACACAGTTTGAGATCCCATCCAGGACTAGCAAAACCTGGAGAAAACTGACAGAGCAGTTTTCTCCATTTAAATTCTATAGTCTGCAGATATGCAAACTCTGGATCTCCTTTACCTCCAATTTCAAAGGGACAGAGCTTCGCTCTGCCACAATATATATATATATATATATATATATATATATATATATATATATATATATATATATATATATATACACAGTCTAGTGTGTGTATGTATATATATATTATATTTAGGGTAGACTATATATACTCAGTGTATACTCTATATCCAGGCAGTGTATTTGTTATATATATATATACATATACACACACACACACATACATATAGTGAATTTAATGCAGTGTGTACAGTTTCTACTACACGTCTGGTGGTGTACACAGTATACAATACAGTGCAGCCATTGTACAGTTTCTAATATAATGCAGACAGTGTACACAGTATCTAATACAATGTGTACAGTTTCTACTACACTTCTGGTGGTGTTAACAGTATACAATACAGTGTAGTGTGATGTTGCAAAACAAAAAATACATCATGTCCATAAGACCATCAAGGAGAGGCAGATGCTCACAGGCCACTAAAAGGGGGCAAGCAGCCTCTGTGTCTACAGTCAACAGTGGTGGTCGTGGACATGGTGCATCCTCTGCAGGTGGCTGTGGGGCACGCTTGTCCTTTTTTTCTGTTGCTGGCCATGTTATTGAGCCACAACAGGTAGAAGAGTTGGTGGAGTGGATAACAAAGCCATCCTCATCCTCCTCAACCTCTGTCACCCAGGCTCAGAGTAGTTTGCCTTCCAATGCAGCTGCCAAAGCGGCCTATTCCACCGGCTCCTTTTCCACAGTCACTCATTCCGTAGCCCCAACATCATGCACGGAGGAGTCCCCAGAATTATTCGACCACAGTGTCAGTTACATGCTGATGGAGGAAACGCAGCATTTTTAAGGCTCTGATGTTGGTTCCCAGGTTGAGGAAGGGAGTAATGTGAGCCTAGAGAGAGGGGGTGACACAGAAGGACAAGAAACTGGCAGTCATGTTCCCCCAGCTGCATCATACTGCCAAATTTGCTCCAGTGATGAGGAGGGAGGGAATGATGAGGTCACTGACTGTACTTGGGTGCCTGAGAGAAGAGAGGAGGAAAGCGAGGAGGAGGAGGAGGAGGAGGCACAACGAGGCAGGATGGTTGTTTGCGACAATGGCACCAACCTTCTCTCCGCCCTCCGACAGGGACACTTAACCCATGTTCCATGTTTGGCACATGTCCTGAAATTGGTGGTGCAGCGGTTCTTGACCAGGTACCCAGGCTTACAAGATCTATTGAGGCAGGCCAGAAAAGTCTGTGGTCATTTCCACCGGTCATACAATTCCCTTTGAATGGCTGAAATTCAAAGGGAATGCAACCTGCCCACCAACCGCCTCGTTTTTTACATGCACACCAGGTGGAACTCAACATTGGCAATGCTGCAGCGGTTGCACACACAGCAGAGGGCCATCAATGAGTACCCGTGCGAGTATGGCACCAGGACAGGGTCAGGGGAGCTTGGCTTCTTTTGGCCATGCCAGTGGCTATTGATCAAGGATGCATGCACTTTCCTGTCACCATTTGAAGAGGCCACAAGGATGGTGAGCAGCGACAATGTATGCATCAGTGACACTGTCCCTCTAGTCTTCCTGCTGGAGCACAAGCTTCATGGAATCATGGACAGGGCACTTGAGGCAGAACAGTGGGAGGAAGAGGAGGACTTCCTTACATCTCAAGGCCCCCTTTATCCAGATAGCATTCCTGTGGGCCCACCAGACACACAGGAAGAAGAGGAGACGGATTGTGTCAGCATGGATGTAAGGGATAACAATCAGCAGCAGTCTTCAAGGAATGGTTTTCAGTGCCCAGAAACTCAAGGAGTTGTATGTGGCCTGACAACATCATCCTCAGTGACACAGCGGACTCACAATCGCATGCCTCTGAAAACTTACGCTGCATGGCCTCCCTGATTCTGTAAAGCCTGCAAAAGGACCCTAGGATTTGTGGTATCAAGGAGAGGGATCATTACTGGCTGGAAACCCTTTTTGATCCACGTTACAAGGGTAAAGTTGCAGAACTCACCCTGCCTTCGCAGAGGGAGCAGAGGATGAAACATCTTCAGGAGGTCTTGAAGAAAGGTTTGTGTAACGCATTTTCAGACCCTGGGAGGTTACCATTTCCTGGTGCTGGACAAAGTGTTGCTGAGGCTTTGTTCAGTCAGAGGAAGGGCGGTGGAGAAGGTGGCTGGCTGACTGATGCCTTTAAACAAAATTTCAGTCCTCTGCGCCAAAGTCTGATCGGTTCCAACAACCATTGCCAACTGTACTTCTGTCTCGGCCTGATTTCATGGTTTCTGACACAGAGCATCCACTGGGTTACTGGGTGTAAGAGAACTATCGTTGCTCTCCGGGCGCACTTGCACACGCATAAGAAACTCTGCGGATTGCAGATGCGTCAATGTGCATGCGCAAAGGAGTGTGAACATCTGTAGGAGCGCGTCCACGCTTCCCTTTGGTGCCAGATGGCCTATTTAAGGGGCACACTGACCTATAAAAAAACATTTTTGGATTCAGTACTTTTTTTTTATTCTTTTCATAACAGTACAAGTTATACATTTATACATACATTTTATTCCAGATACATAATCTTACTTCTAACATTCACCCACCCCAAAAAAAAAAATGTAAAAAAAAAAGGAAAACAAAAAACACAACCACAAAAAATTGCCTCCCCCTACTGTATCTCTCCCCCCCTCAGCCCCAGAATCCCTCCCCCTATCCTCCCATCTTCTCCATATATTAACCCTCTCCCATAATGGTTCATCTTTTATTTTCATTGTCCCAGGCCTCTACCCAGCTTTTCCAGATAGCACCAAATTTGTCTCGGCTCCCTCTATGTGCATAAATAAATTCCTCCTTTATTATAGTTTCTTTTATTTGTGTTCTCCATTCTTCGACCATCGGGGGTATATAGATATCCATTTCTGGGCTATTAGTTTTTGTGCCTGAAACAAGCCTCTCGTCATTACGATATGGGTATTTTTTTAAATATTTGGTTCCTCTGCACCACTATACCGGGGGGCATAAAGAGGATTCCCTGCGTTTCCACTTAAATTGTTTTTTGGGGGTATAGTATGATCTATGTGTAATAAAAAGTTGTGTTAATTTTTGAGTAGCTGACAGTGATACCTTTGGATAGGCCTTGACAGCTAGAATGCTTTGCTTCCGTGATCTCAGTCCCACTTCCAGCCAGCACCGTCACGCTGTACTGCTCTGCAAGATGATCGGGAACCCTCGGTTGACTCCGTCAGGTGTTCTGAATCATCCATTCTGGTCACGCTGCTGATCCAGCACACTGTAGCGTAAACCTCTCCGGTGGCTTTCGTTCTGCTCTACGCCCAGCAGGCCACGGCTCTTCCAAACACACACCCACAGATCCCTGTAGACAGGTCTCACATCCCGGGCGGAAGAGAAATAAATAGCCGAACTAGGCCTTTTATTTCCTACCCAGCATGCAGTTCTGTGACTTAGCTTCATGGGTAGGTGAGTGAGCACTGTGGGTAAGTGAGTCTTTTCCTTGGAAAATTTAAGTCACTTCCTGCTTAGGCTTTTCAGCATGTTCTGATGTGTAAACAAACAATGTCTTATTCCCATTCCAGATGAGATGACCACTGGAGGGAGCCAACACCAATCTAACAACATTACAGCATTGCATAGCATTAAATGGCAAAAACCTCAGCGCTACATCATCTTTATAAGTAGTGATGGACGAACTTCCGACGGGACGTTTCGTGAACGCGATCCGCAAACGTGCCCAAATGTTTGCGAACCCCAGGTTCGCGGCGGGCCCCATTGACTTTAATGGCAGGCGAACCTTAAAAACCTCCAGGTCATAATTTCAGCCAAAAAAAAAAAATACTTACTAGCTGTGTACACATAGTCCCAAAACATGGACACTGACATACCAGAAGTATTAAGTGAATCTGGGATCGACAACGACAAGCATTCTTTTTTATCTGTGAAATTTTGTCAATTCAAGGCCATGGAGGAGAGGCAAGGTCAGGCCAGGCTATGAAGGGGGTGCAGGAGATGATTGATCAGTGCCACAGTCAGGGCAGCGCAGTCCTGTCCCAGTGTGCCAACCTGTGCTTGAGCCCCTGACCCCTCCCTCTGCCCGTGATTAGACTGACTGTCCCTGCTTCACACAGCGTCCTTTCCCTACACTGACAAAAGACAGAATGTAAAATGGCCGCCAGATCAGGTCTATTTATAAGGTAGGGGGTATGTCCATGTGCTGAAATGTCTCAATTGGCTGTCCTGTACCCCATGATGGATGTGTCATGGGTTAAAATTCTTCACAATGTAAACAAATATGGCCGCCGCAAACAGCGCCAATAGTCCACCGGTTTGGCGAACCGCGAACAAGCAAAGTTCGCCGCAAACCGACCACCGGGCGAACCGCAAGGCCATCTCTATTTATAAGATTGGCTCTGCCAATCACAGTTAATGGGAGTTTGCACCAGGTCCGACATTTATCTTTGAGCCTAGTCAATAGTGGTCTAAGGTTGAGATCTACATAATCCCCCACTTTCAGTGTTACCTCAATACCTAAATACCTAATTTTATGTTTTATTTTAATTTGTTTTGCACAGTCTGGTAATTAAATATTTGTATTATATAGCAGCATGGATGCCGACTTCTCCCAAGTGATGTAAAACCCAGAAAGCTATCCAAATGCAGATACAAGAGTCATGAATTCCTCTAAATATTTTGTGGGGTCACTCAGGAAGATTAAGGCGTCATCTGCATATAAGGCTATTTTGTCCTCTCTTCCTGCACGTCGGAATCCCTCTATCCTCACGGACTGTCTGTTCACGACGGCCAATGGTTCCACAGCCAATGAAAACAGTAACGGGGATAGAGGGCAGCCCTGTCTAGTTCCCCGGGATAACGGGAAAGCTGGTGACTCAGTGTCATTGATCCTCAGCCTTGCCCTAGGATCTTTATATAATAATTTTAGCCAGGTTATAAAACCTGGACCTATACCAAAGGCAATCAATACCATCCGTAGGTATTCCCATTCTACCATCACTGACCTATAATGGATGCTGACTGATCTTCAGCTGTTCCTGTACCTGTTCCCTGTTATATCCTGTTGTTACCTGCCTGATATCCATTGCTGAACCTTGACTTTCCTTGACCTTGCTGCGGGACTCTCCCACACTTCTGATTACTGGTTCCTGATCCCGGCTTCTTTTTCAACCCTGCTCCTGCCTGATGACTTAATACCTTGCTGCCCACCTGCTACTGAAACTCCCACCTATCCTTGTGACTTTGCTTCTGTCTCCTGTTTGGCTCTACACTGCCTCCCGGGTATCCGCAACTACGTTCCTGCGACCTGCTGCGACTTTCTCCCTTCCAAGAGTCGCATCTTCTGCTTCAAGCTTCCGGAGCTACATCTGCAGGCACTCGTGTTCCTCCTATCCCTTGTTTCCTTCTGTCTCCACTCTCAGCGGGACCTGGGCTGGAGATACAAGAGAGGCTGACCTTGTCACTTCAGACTCCAACAAGGTACGTGACAGTATCAGTCATCTAACAATGGAGTCTAAAAGGGAGGCCTCACCTTTTGAGGACATCTGCTGATCAATCTCTAGCCCATACTGTACAGAATATCCTAGATGACCTTGGCCGGATGGAAGGTCGACTACCGTACCAGCTTGATGTCTCACCTTCCTCGACCTCCCTTGCTGTTGTGAGTTCTTTTGTGCAAACAGACTTTTGCCTGCTCAGTGAAACCACTCTTCCTCCTGAACCCAGAGTGCCTTTGCCTGAGCTTTTTTCAGGGGATCGCAAACCGTTCTGTACCTTCTGTAAATGCCTGTGAACTTTATTTTTCCTTGTTACCTCAAACTTTTTCTTCTGAAGGCATTAAAATGGGTTTCATCATTACACTCCTACTAAATGAACCACTTTCCTGGGCTCATCGGGCTCAGGGAACAACATGATCCAGCCCTGACAACCACGACTCCTTCTTCTCAGCCATGTCCCAGCTTTATGCCAATCCTTTCCTCCAGCAGACTGCAGAATCCACACTCTGCAAACTCCAACAAGGCCTAAGGTCTGTTGAGGACTACGTGACTGACTTCCGTATTTGGAGTATGGATACTCAGTGGAATAAAGCTGTTCTCCACCATCAATTTGATCTTGGACTTTCTGATACATTAAAGGATTTAAAATTTGCCCGTGTGGGTTTACCCGCATCTCTGGAAGATCTGATCAATCTTGTCATTAAGATCGACCGACGGCTACGTGAAAGGCCATCTGAGAGGACTAATACCAAGCCACCTGCATCCCCAAGAACTATTTCTTCTCTTCCTGCAGTTACTGCCAGAACACCAAGGGTGCCCCTCAAGAACAGTTCTTTCTAGTCTATTCCCTGCCCTTTGTCTTTTGGAGCAGTGGGAGAGCACATAGCGGAGAGACAACAGGTGCAAAGACAAAAGGCCGGAGCCCCGAACCTCCCGATCCCGGAGGAGATTGAAGGCCTCAATTATGGCCTTCATAGAGATGGTGGAGACGGTGGACATCTTTCTAGAGGGCCGACTATGATGGGAAAGTTGGACCGTACCCAAACCCAAATGTGAGAAAGGCCAAGATCATGCCTAAAGTTGTGAAGAGTCTGCACAGGAATTTTGGGGTATGGCGATCCAAGGATAAACTGAGGAAATGATGGTCAGACCTCAAAAGGATTTTGTTGTCCGAATAGGCGATCGTGTGTACGAGGCATAAGACCTCAACAGGCAAGATGGGCATTGTTTTTCTCCCGCTTCATATTTCATATTACCTATCGCCCTGGTTCAAAGAATGGTAAACCAGACGAGCTATCGTGCATGTTCCATGATCCAGTACGACCCTTGGAACCAGACACCAGCCAAGAATTTCCTCCTTCTTCAGTCAGACCTGATGGCCCAAATAAAAGCTGATATGTTGGATCACCCCCCTTCTCAAGACTTATCTCTCCAGCTAAAAGACAGGCTCTATTACCATGTGTTGTGTGTATAAATGTAGCGCTAAAGATGAGAACCACTATTAATATGGTTTTAGGTCTGATACCCTATGCATAAGACTTAGAGGAAAAACCAGGGTGTACCTTGTCTGTCTTAGTACCATATGAATGGAAGCACAAAATAAATAAATAAATAATTGCAAAATCTTATCGGAGCATAAATATTATAAAAAACTTACTTATATAAAATTATTTATGCAGTAAAACCCAATAAAAAGGGTTAAAAGATACACGTGGTTAAAATGGTGAGTAAAATACCAGGTGGTTCTATGGTGAAAAAATTTGTGATGATTTTATAAACAGAATGACCAGTGTTATAAAAAACATAAAAAACTCAAACTTTGAGATTAAAGTGCTGAGTGGAAAAAAACTGTATAAATAAATATAGTGATAAGTCCATTTAAAATTAATTAGTGAATAAGTGACATTAATTCAAGTCCATAGAAATGACGGTTAGTGGTCAAACGGATGCTGCGGTTCAAGCAGGTGTTCCAGGTGCCGAGTGAAGTGATAGTTGTCTGGAGGCAACTAAGCCTATAAGAATGAGGCTTACCGGAAATTTTGGACTTGAAGGGGCATACGCCTCACAAGTCACAAAGGCTTATTGGTATAGGGCTGGCAAATCCTCTTTCCACGCAATGGCTCCAAGATGTACCTCGGTATGGCATGGACAGGTGAAACCCAGGAGGATGAATGGCCGATAGGGGATGGGCATCAGTATTCCAAATCGTATTTATAAATCATAATAAAAAGAGAGCCTTGCATAGTGTAATACCGTTTGAATAAATTTTAATGTTATAAAAACAGATTAAAAACACTCACATTTTTCTGGAATAAAACAGGCCTGTATAAAATTGCGAAGAGTAGCGTGGTGTTGTCGTAGTAGTCCACCCGACGCGTTTCGTCTTCATAGACGTCGCCTGGGGTGTGGACTACCTCTGCTAGCAACACGCTTAAATAGTGAATGTGACCCCAAAGTGAATTTGCGGTTGTGCCGACCGGAAGTGATGTCACTTCCGGTCCGGCAAAATTTTTGTCCATTAGGTGTATTGGGGATGGCAAAACATGTCTAAATGCTCTTGGGTAATTTATTTGGTTTAGTTCCGTTATGTTTGCTGCCAGTGAGCGTATTATTATTCCACTTAAACAGCGGTGTAATAGTTTCTATTGCCTGACCTTTTTGTGAGTAGCGTCATGGCGCTCTCACGTCACTTCCGCCCGAGCGCCTGTTAACCAGGCCTCGCTGTGGGTCCGGGCGGAAGTGCTGAGGCGCCATGCTACTAGTACTTTACATCCAAGCCTCCTTCTGAGGACGGCGGCCGCGTCATGACGTACCGCCGCATGCCACTATGGACGCAAATCCGAGACATGGAGATAAAAACCAAGCCTCGCTCCCGTGTGTAAGGGGAGGAACCAAGATCACCTGCAGGAAGTGGGTCAGAGAGAACGTATTGCGGGACATTCCTTGCTGACATTTAGTGTCAGAACACGGAGCCGCAATGCAAACATAGCTAGGAATATTATACTAAACATTATACTTATTATTAATTGGATTAAAATATATGTGCCAATTCTAGATTAATAAAATAAGCGCATACATCTCAATGGAGTCGCATTCTTGTTATTTCATTATAAATACATATATATATATATATATATATAAATACAATAAAAACAGAAAAGAGAATGTACATAGACAGAGTTCCAGCTTATTGGGGAGAGGGAAAAATTAGATTCATCTCGCAATTGATATGTTTATAAGATTTATATTACTAAAAACTATAAATATAAGAATAAGTAGATAGAAAAATAAAACTCTGACTTAAAGGGAAAAAGATCATACAGTTGATATATTCGGGGGAATTTATATTAATAAAAATATAAATATAAAGCCAAATTGTATAAAAGTATGTATAAATATATAAAAATATATCTAAAAACTTTAATACCCCCCAGTAGTTTAAAATATATCTCTCTTATATGGAAAACATGTATTATGGAGTAAACAGTAAATAAAAAAGTGAATGGAATATGGCATATATGGATGAAAATTAGGAGATTTTTTGGATTGTGAAAAATTTAAAAGGTTGAGATTAAAAGATTATCTGTCTCATCAGGTGTTGATGGGCATCAAGCTTTATTTAAAAATGCATTAATATCCCATTCAATGTTCATACCATATGGGGAGTAAGACTGCAGCTGGTAGATCCAGAACGTTTCCAATTGCGAGACTCCTCTAGTTTTGGCTCCTCCCCTCCATGGTGCTACGAATTTATCTATAATTACAAACTGGGTCCCTCTGGGATCTCTATTATGAAATTGGCGGTAATGCCTTGGGACAGTATGTTTAATGCTGCCACCTTTTATTTTTGTAATATGTTCAGATACCTTCGTTGTGAAAGAACGTATGGTGCGGCCCACGTATTGTTTCAAGCAAGGGCAAGTGATTAGATACACTATGTGGGTGGTCGCACATGTACAGAAATGTTTAATGGGATATTTTACTTTTGTAACTGAGGATTCAAATTCCTTTGTTGCTTGTCTACCTTTTGTATTGTAGTGGCAAACCGTACATCTCTTGCAAGGGTAATAACCCTTAAGGTTGTGGAAAAAGGAGGGTTTTGTTGGGGGATTGATAATTGTGGGGGCTATTTGACTTTTTAGTGAGGGTGCCCCTTTATATATTACCCTCGCATTGTCTGGTATCAATGACCCCAAAATTTTATCATTTTTTAAAATGTTCCAATGCTTTACCATTATGGATTTTATTTGTTTGTGCTGTATCGAGTATGATGTTAAAAAAGACCACTTAAAATTTTTATCAGGGGTGGTTCGGGGTTTATCTGATAAGAGACATGCTCTGTCAGTTTCCAGGGCGCTCTTTAAATCTTGATCAACCTCTTCCATGTTATAGCCTTTTTCTTTAAACCTATCCCGTAGAGTGTTGGCCTGTATTTTGAAAACATCCAGATCGGTGCAGTTTCTTCGTAAACGTAGAAACTGACTTTTTGGAACCGATCTAAGCCAATTTCTGTGGTGGCAGCTATCTATGGGTATGAACCCATTTCTATCTGTGGTCTTAAAATGTGTGCTGAATTTAAAATGGCCTTCGGACAATCGAATGTCCAGATCTAAAAAATTAATTTTGGTCTTGCTTGATTCATGGGTCAGTATGATGCCACGGTCATTATTATTGAGGTACAGAAAAAAGGTGTCAAGGGATTCCTGAGATCCCTTCCATAGGAGGAGGATGTCATCAATGTATCGCGCCCACAGTTTGAGCTGTGGTCTGTCTGTGGCATAGATGACATCCTCCTCCCATTTAGCCATAAAGATGTTGGCCAGGCTTGGAGCGAATTTGGCCCCCATAGCAACCCCCCTCTCTTGCAAATAAAATTGACCATTGAACCAAAAATAGTTATGATGGGTTGCAAAATCCAAAAGTTCCATAATAAAATTAGTTTAGGTTCACGTTCTAGAAAGGTTTGTACTGCTTCTAGTCCTTGTGAATGTGCTATACAAGTGTATAGAGAAGCTACATCAGCAGTGGCCATAATAAGACCATCATCTATAGATATAGAGGAAAGCTTATTGATGGCATGTTTCGTGTCTTTTAGATATGATGGGGTCTTTTGAACTATGGGTTGTAGATAATGGTCTATATATTTACCGATCCTTGATGTGACTGAGTCAATACCGCTAATAATTGGGCGCCCCGGAGGATGTATTGCGTCTTTGTGGATTTTCGGTAGATAATAAATAGTGGGTATCCGGGGTGCTACTGGGATTAAAAAATCTTTCTCTTTACGATTTAAAATCCGTGAATCAAAACCTTTAAAAACTAATTCAGTGAGGTCTTGTTTATATTTGGTTGTGGGATTGCTAGGTAATTCTTTATATGTACTCGTATCACTGAGAATTTTGTACATTTCATCCATATATGCAGATTTGTCTAAAAGTACTATTCCGCCACCTTTATCTGCCGGACAGATCACCAGATCTTTAATATCGCACAAAGATCTCACTCCGGCACTAGGTAAGGGGTTTTGGTGTATGCGTTTTGGGGGGAGTTTAGCTAGATCTTTTAGTACAAGATCTCTAAAAAAATATTCAGAGCAGGGGCTAGCTGTGTCGGAGGATTAAACAAAGAGGGGTTAGCCAAACCAGAGTGGACTGTGCCTGATGTGGCAGCTCTGGCATGGTGTCTAACGGGATTCGAAACAATATACCTCTGAATGTTAATCTTACGTATAAACTTGTGAATGTCTATGAACGTACCGAATTTATTTAGTTTCTGAGGGGGGCGAATTTAAGGCCTTTATCCAATACTGCCTTTTCGTCAGTGGTTAGTTGTACCTTACTCAGATTGAAAACTCCTTGACACATTATGTTCTTTTTTGTTTTCCATCTCTGTATCCGCCTCCCTCCTCTACATCCTCTCTTATGTCGGGACCCCTTTTTCTGTTTAGCTGGTCCCCGTGAAAATCCTGAGTAGGGAAATGATTTATTTGACTATAACCATAAGTGGCCTAATCGTACTCAGTATTGGGATTGGGATAGATAGCATCATCATAGTGATCACGTAGGGGTAAGTAACGGTTGTGAGTTGAAGTTGGTGGATAATTGGGATAGGTAGAGTTGGAATGATTGGGAGCGTGGTCATAGTATCGGGGGGCTGGTGAACCTCTATATTGGTATTCATCATATTCATATCGGTAATTATTCTGAGTAGAATGGTTACCTCTGCGTCCCCTTTGTCCCCTTCTATTGGAGTTGTTATTATTGCCCCTACCTCTCTGTGGGGTACGGACATTCGGGGGTTGTCCTCTTTGGGGATTGCTCCCTTGTGTATTCCCTGCTGGGAGGAGTCTGGCAGGAGGTGGTTGTGAAGTTGGAGCTATTTTATCACCATTGCTGGTGGTTGCAGTATTGGTTTCCATGGTAACTTCAGATGCAGACGGTTTCTGCCAGTTGAAAACTCTGCAGGACTTATAGTCATTTATGTCTCTAGTGTATTTTTTGTGTTTTTTTGCCTTCTGGTCTCTATCCTCTTTTATGAGGTGAGCTTGGAGGTTGGATGAAAGAGTATTGTATTCCACTGTATTTTTATATACCGTGTTTCCCCGAAAATAAGACATCCTCCGAAAATAAGACCTACTTACAGTTTTGCCTCTCATTGTAATATAAGGCATCCCCCCGATAATAAGACATCCCCCGATAATAAGACCTCCCCCGATAATAAAGCACCCCCCGATAATAAGGCATCCCCTATAATAAAGCACCCCCGATAATAAGGCATCCCCTATAATAAAGCATCCGCCGCTGCCAGACACAGGAGTCGGGTACATTGGAGACACAGCAGGCACATTGTGTGTTATGGTACGGTACGTATCTCGCCGTCACAGGTGTGGGGGGGATGTCTGGTGAAGGTGGGAGGGGGGAGAAACTGTCCACTGGCACAGGTGTGGGGGGATGTCTGGTGAAGGTGGGAGGGGGGAGAAACTGTCCACTGGCACAGGTGTGGGGGGATGTCTGGTGAAGGTGGGAGGGGGGAGAAACTGTCCACTGGCACAGGTGTGGGGGGGATGTCTGGTGAAGGTGGGAGGGGGGAGAAAACTGTCCACTGGCACAGGGGTGGGGGGAGGGGGACTTAAAAAATAAAAATAAATACTGGTAAATACTGGTAAACAGTGCTGGTATATTTTTACCCCTAGACATGAGCGCAAAAAGAAAGAGCTACTCCATGGAGTACAAGCAAGGAATTGTGGAAGACTCTTGGGGCCAAAATCTTACTGCTTTCTGCAAAGAGAAGATGTTGAATATCCGATTGGTCCGAAAATGGCGAGCAGAGTACGGTAACCTCATTGAACAAGTGGACAAGGGAAATGCTAAAAAGCGCAAGTGTGGATCAGGTCGGCAACCATTATTTTCTGAGCTGGAAGACCTAATCTGTGAATGGGTTGTTGACAGGAGAGCAAAGGCTTTGGTTGTGAATAGGGCCCAGATTAAAGAATTTGCCCTTGCAATGGCACCACATTTTGACATAGCCCCCGAAGACTTCAAAGCATCACAACACTGGCTGGATAATTTCCTTCAGCGAAGTGAACTGTCTTTAAGAAGATCCACAACACTGTTTAGGCTGGAAGATGCTCAAGTTATTCAGCGAGCACTTGCATTCAAGTCCTTTATTGATGATGCTGACTTCTCTAAATACAATCTTTCCAACATGATTGCTATGGATGAAACTGCAGTGTTTATGGGCCAATCATCTCAAACAACAATTGAACAGCGGGGTGTCCCCTCAGTGTACATTCCCTCCACTGCTTACGAAAGTGCACGTGTTACCTGTATTTTGGCAATTCGTCTGGATGGCACTAAAATCCCACCTTTAATCATTTCTAAGGGCAAGAAGGAAAAGATTGAACGTGTTTCGGGCATTTATATTCTTGAAACTGAAAAAGCCTGGGCCACACAAGCAGTTATAAGGAAGTGGGTCGATTTAATGCTGCCGCTTGTTATGCGAGGGAGCCAAAGAGGTCTGCTAGCCTGGGATGCAGCCAGCACTCACCGCGCTAAAGACATGAAGAAATTTCTTCACGAAAGAAAAATAGATCAAATAATGATTCCCGCAGGAATGACGGCCTATCTCCAGACTCTTGATATTGCAATAAACAAGCCATTCAAGGACAATTTGCGCATGGAAATTAACGACTACATTGAAAATAGAATGGAGAGAAATCAGCGTGGAAACTTTGTGAAACCTAAACTGCAAGAGGTTGTGACTTGGGTGAAGAATTCATGGGAAAAAATCACTGACAGTTGCATTGCAAATGCACTACGAGCAGGCTACCTTGACAAGAAGTACTCATTTAAGGACAGTGCTATTGCTAAACATGAGAGATTTGGCCCACTGATTCTGAAAGAAATGGAGTCACAAGAAATTCACCAGGATATTCAGGGTTTGGATTGTTATGATGATGTTCCAGAAGATGATGACATGACTGTCATTGAATAAATCTTACCGTACTTTGTGTTCATACCAGGAAAATATCAGTATCAGTAAATGTACCATAGATTGTTGTACATGGAAATGGTAGTAACAAGAAATTCTTGATACCGTAGGATTCACAGTTTGTCTGGTTATGCTGGTTTGTGATGACCACTACTACTGTACCGTATACAGGTAATAAATTTTACTTTTTTTTGTTCAACAAAAAATGTGTACCGTATTCTTCTTCATTGAAAAATAAGACATCCCCTGAAAATAAGACCTAGTGCATCTTTGGGAGCAAAAATGAATATAAGACAGTGTCTTATTTTCGGGGAAACAGGGTATCAGTAGACTCTCTTTAATTTCCTTTATCTCTTTATCAAGGATAGAGAGACGGCTTTGTTTCCTGGTTTTTAAAAAATTCAGGCTCTATTACCACAATGAACAAATCTTTGTCCCGGAGCAGTTTAGGGTTTCCGTCTTGAAACGTTGCTACGATCACCCCTTGGCAGGCCATTTTGGGATCCACAAGAGTACAGATTAAATTTCTCGTTCTTTTTGGTGGCCAGACTTGATACGGGACTGTAATAAATATGTAAAATCCTGTCTAACATGCCAACACAGCAAGACTGATCGAGCCAAGACTTGGGGTCTACTGGAGTGCCTCTCTGTGCCTAAGAAACTGGGTAGCATGATACCCATTAATTCCATTGTAAAGATTCCCCCGTCTGAAAACGATACCACCATATTTGTCGTGGTCAATCATCTGACCAAGATGGCACACTTTGTACCTTTGCAAGGAAGCACTTCTGCCGCTAAGACTGCCTCCACATTAATCAGAGAAATTGTGAGACTATATAGTATCCCTGACAATATCGTCTCTGATGGAGGGGTGCAATTCACTTCCAGATTTTGGAGGGCCCTTTGTGAAGCCTTGAACATTGAACTCTGTCTGTCCACTGCTTACCATCCTCAAACAAATGGACAGACGGATTTCACCAACTACGGATACCACCCTTCCTTTTTGCCTGAGGTACCCATAGAATCTTTTGTACCTGCTGTTCAAGACAGATTGAGTTTTTTCAGCTCCAATAATACATTTCTTCAAGACACCATCTCTAAAGCCCAGGCAAACAACAAATTTTTTTTTGATAGGAATAAGAGGGGTAACTTGAATTTGGAACCAGGAGACAAGGTCTGATTATCTACCGCAAACCTGAAACTTAAGTGCCCCGAAATACCTGGGGCCTTTTCCAGTAAGGAGAAAGATCAACTCTATGGCCTTTGAATTAATATTACTACAGACTGAAAATTCACCCCGTTTTCCATATCTCTTTATTAAAAACAACAGTGCCTAATCCCTTTCCTAACCGGGATCCAGAAAATTCTCCACTGCTCGTCGAGGGCAGTAAGGAATTTGAAGTGGTAGCCGTTCTGGATTGTAGAACCAGGAAGGGCCAAACACAGTTCCTGATCAATTGGAAAGGCTATGGTCCTGAGGACAATTCATGGGAACCAGCTTCTAATGTGCATGCCCCACAAGAGGTACAAGCCTTTTTTCAGAGCCATCCAGAGAACTCCGGCTTCTTATTCCATCCTGCTCCTGCCTGATGACTTGGTACCTTGCTGCCCACCTGCTACCGAACCCGGCTATCCTTGTGACTTTGCTTCTGTCTCCTGTTTGGCTCTACACTGCCTCCTGGGTATCCGCAACTACGTTCCTGTGACCTGCTGCAACTTTCTCCCTTTCCAAGATTCGCATCTTCTGCTTCAAGCTTCTGGGGCTATATCTGCAGGCACTCATGTTCCTCCTATCCCTTGGTCTCTCTCTCTCTCCACTCTCAGCAGGACCAGGGCTGGAGATACAAGAGAGGCTGACCTCGTCACTTCAGAGTCCGACCAGATACGTGACACTGGGTCTTGAGGATGGACTTGCTCAATATGCAATCGACCAACTGGCCTGTCCTGCTCCAGCGTGCTTTCTGAATGCACATTCAGTGCTGCTGCAGGGTTTGTAACAGTTTAAAGAGTGCGTCTGTCCACAGACTCTGTTTATAGGGTCATATTTATAAAAATTAATCAGTCCTGGAACAGCAGCTATCAAGCACCTGATGCGGATGTAACTGATTGAATTTGCTATGGATCTGGGATCCCTTGAAGACTGCCTATGCTGCCTATTCTATTCCTCCTCAACCTTGATGATTCTAGCTTCCAACAATATTTTTGGTTTAGGGCACCACCACTACCCAAGGCCCAATTTTTTGGCCCCTGATTAACAGGGGCATGTTATTACACTTTTTGATATAATATTTCACAGCAGGGCCCATTCCTGAGCCCAACAAGAGTATCTGTTAGGGTTTACAGTGTTGTGTGTCCGAAACCATGAGACAGAAGTACAGTTAAATCACACTTGTTTAATAATAATAAAAAAAGGTAAATAGAGTAAACATAGTCAAAACATAGCCAGAGTTCAGGAACCGGAATGGATAGTCAGACAAGCCAAAATGTCAGGGAGCCAGCCCAGAGATAAGCGTAGTAGAACAGCAAGCAGGATCTGGACCCAGAAGAAATGTCAGTCAAGCAAGACTTTAACAGGAACACAGGAGAGCGTCTTTAGAGATGTGACTAAGGCAAAGGCAGAGATCATCTGGGCTGGACGGCTAAAGTAGGCAGGCCTGATGAGCAGGATATCATGAACAGGTGAGTCACTTTGGAGAGATAGAAGCTGGCAATTAGCCGACAGCTGAGTGGTCAGCTTAGAGAAGGAAGGGTGGAGCCCAGCCCTGACAGTACCCCCTCCTCAATGACCCCTCCCCCTCGGAGGACCACCAGGCTTGGGGGGAAAATGTCTATGGAGGAGGAGGACAGGGGAAGGACAGGGGAATGTACATCCGAGGATGAGACCCATGAGCAATCCTCCAGAATGTACACTTTCAAATGCACCAGGTACTGTATGCACCCACGGAACCTACGGGAGTCAACAATGGACTGTACTTCATACTCCTCATGGTTCTCAACCTGTACAGGGTAATGATGAAGCACCGAGGTGGTAAAGCGGTTGCAGACGAAAGGTTTTAATAAGGAGACATGAAATACATTTGATATACGCATATTAAAAGGAAGGTCTAATGCGTAAGCCATGGTGAAGGCAGAGATCATCTGGGCTGGATGGCTTAAGTAGGCAGGACTGACAAGCAGGATATCATCAACAGGTGAGTCACTGTGGAGAGATAGGAGCTGGCAATTAGCCGACAGCTGAGCGGACAGCTTAGAGAAGAAAGGGCTGAGCCCAGCCCTGACATTGTGGCACCACCACCACCCAAGGCCCAATTTTTCTGCGTCTGTTTAAACAGGGGCATGTAAGCACAATTTTTGATATAATATTTCACAGTAGGGTCCGTTCCTGCACCCAACAAGAGTATCTGTGAGAGGTTACAGTGTTGTGGCACCACCACCACCACCCAAGGCCCAATTTTTCTGCCCCTGTTTAAACAGGGGCATGTAGTTACAATTTTTTAAACATTTTAAAGATCTTAACCATAACTGACCAAGTCAGAGTAGCTACGGTATCATAGTAATCAGAAAGTGATTAAAGAGATAAACATATGTCCTTCAATATTTCTATTTGTATCAGCCTAGGGGTTGTATAATTTGTACCATTCTGTCCAGGGACTCCAAGTTTGTGTGGCTAATGGTAGACGGTTATGTGAGCTAGCAAACATTAATTCAAAGTTGGCATGGGTGTTGATAGTTTGTATAACTTCCTTTAGTGAGGGGGATGCTTGCTGTTTCCAGTGGCGTGTAAGCACTAATCTTGCGCTAATGAGAATGTGAGAAAGTACCGTTCTTATATCTCTAGGGTATGATTCGATAGTCAGGGAGAGAAGGGCAAGTTCCGGGGTTAGATTGACCTTGCATTTAAGAACCTGGCTGGCAAGGCGGGACACCTCGTGCCAGTACCACGCGATCACTGGGCAGGACCACAGAGTATGGCGTAGTTACAATTTTTGATATATTATTTAACAGCAGGGCCCGTTCCTGCACCCAACAAGAGTAACTGTGAGGGCTTACAGTGTTCTGGCACCACCAAAACCAAAGGCCCAATTTTTCTGCCCCTGTTTAACAGGGGCATGTAATTACAGTGTTTTAAATAATAGTTAAGCAGGGCCTATTCCTGCGCCCAACAAGAGTAACTGTGAGGGGTTACAGTGTTCAGGTACCACCAACACCTAAGTCCCAATTTTTCTGAAGAGTATATAGTGCAGTCTATATAGTATATATACTGCTGTTCAGAGTATATAGTGTCTGGGGGCCCCCCGCACCATTTTTTTTTATTTCGGTGCGGGGTTCCCCTTAATTTTCATACCAGACCTGAAGGGCCTGGAATGGATTTTGGGGAGGGCATCCACACCATTTCTTTTTGTATCTTTGGTACGGGGTTCCCCTTACTATTCATACCAGACCTAAAGGGCCTGGTAATGGACTGGGGGGGACCCACACTGTTTTTTTCAATGATTTTTATCTATATTGCCGTGAGCAGTTTAAAATGACTTTTTTTACTTTATAAATTTAATTTTGCTGTGGTACTGTTCTAATCCTGAGGCAGTACCCGGGTCCCCAAACACTTTTTATGGCAATAACTTGCATATAAGCCTTTAAAATTAGCACTTTTAGTTTTTCATGTTTGTGTCCCATAAACTTTAAAGGTGTTCCCACAAATTTTTCGCCTTTTCGCATGTTCTGGTGTGAACCGAACCGGGGGAAGGGGGGTGTTCGACTCATCCCTACTCTCCACATGTGGGGCAGATCCTGGCTTGGGGTCCGGCCTAATTCTCGTCTCAAGGTTGCCCCAAAGGAGAGACTTTCGGTTACAACCACATCTGTATCTTCTGCTCTTCCCGCTGCATATAGCGATTTCGGGGATGTGTTCTGCAAAAAATCAGCTGAGGTGCTTCCTCCTCACAGGCCCTTTGACTGTGCTATTGACCTTGTTCCCAGAGCAACTCTGCCCAGGGGCCGTTCCTACCCTCTGTCCATTCCAGAGACCCAGGCCACGTCGCTGAGAATCTAGAGAGGGGGTTCATCTGGAAACACTCATCCCCTGTGGGAGCAGGGTTCTTTTTTGTTGCCAAAAAAGATGGTACCTTAAGACCCTGCATTGACCATCGAGTAGTGACGGCTGGTGCTCAAATATTTTGTGGGGGGCGGAAACAAACTGAAAAAAACATCAATTGTAGCCACTGTGCCATCAAACGCAGCCACTGTGCCCATTAAATGCTGCCACTGTGCCCATCAAAGGCAGCCACTGTGCCCATCAAACTATGCCACTGTGCCCATCAAACACTGCCACTGTGCCCATCAAATGCTGCCACATTGCCCATCAAATGCTGCCGCTCTGCCCATCGAATTCTGACGCTCTGCCCATCCAATCTTGCCACTGAGCCCATCCAATGCTGCCACTGTGCCATCCAATGGCACCACTGTGACACCCCCGCCCGCTTGCCATCTGCCCAGGACTTACCCTGTCTCAGTGGGGCAGTGGGTGATGGCGGTGAGTGGTGTCCTCCGAGCAGTGTCCTCCATATGTCTCCTCCCGTCCTCTCCTCCCATCAGGCGTCCAATCACAGCATCTGTCATTTCAGCCAATCAGGTGACGGGTAACAGACCAGAGCACTTGATTGGCGGAGAGGCGGTTCAGTGTTAGGACAGCGAATATTCATTCGCTGTTCTAACACACCTGGGTGAACTGCAAGCGCCACCTTTTTTAACGCCTATTAGAGCCTATGGCTCTAATAATATGCTTCAAAAACACCCCACGCCACTGTAATTCAGGTGCCCGGTGTCCCGAAAAGGGGCCGGGCGCCTGAATAGTGTGTGGCAGCGGCAGCCGTGGAAAGATTTTTGCAATGCATGAATCTATCCAGTGGTCATAGAGGGGGTGGCTGGAGAGAGGGGACGGTGCCCGTGCACCCTTATGGATGCACCGCCACTGCTATCAAGGCTTAAATGCGTGACAATCAAAAATCTATACCCCTTACCCTTACTATCTGAAATATTCGACAGGTTGAAAAGGTGCCATCATTATTACCAAGGATCTCAGAGGTGCATACAATCTGATCCGGGAAGGTGACAAATGGAAAACTGCGTTTAACACTAGGGATGGGCATTACGAATACTTGGTTATGCCTTTTGGTTTGTGTAACGCCCCAGCTGTGTTCCAAAACGTTGTCAACAACATTTTTAGGGAGCTGCTGTATCAATTTGATTGTCATCCTATTTGGATGACAATCTCATCTTTTTCGGAAAATTTGCTTGTCCACAGAAACCATGTCCAGATTGTACTTTAGAGCCTTAATAATCTGTATGCCAAGCTGGAGAAATTTTCTTTTGAATGTTCTGAGGTCCTGTTTTTGGGATGCTTTGTCTCTAGTTTGGGTCTTCATATGGATCTTGTAAAGGTCTCGGCCATTACCAACTGGCCTCTTCCTGCCAGCCTCAAGGCCATACAATGCTTTCTTGGGTTCACAAATTTTTATAGGCAGTTCATTAGGAATTACTCTTCCATTGCTACTACAATTTTTGATTATCAGAGATTAAAATACATGTGTACTTAGACCAGGGATCCTCAAACTACGGCCCTCCAGCTGTTGTGGAACTACACATCCCACGAGGCATTGTAAAACTCTGACATTCACAGACATGACTAGGCATTATGGGAATTGTAGTTCCTGAACAACTGGAGGGCCATAGTTTGGAGACCCATGACTTAGACTATACCTATCTCCTATGTTTAGGTGCTCTTGCTGTGGCCATCCTCATGGACCTATCTGCTATAAAAGCACACGCTTCATCTTATTTGTGGCAGAGAGGTGTTTTTTTGATTAGAACCCCACCTATCACTACCCCTTGAAACTAATGCTGCGTACACATGATCAGAAATTCCGCCAGCAAAAGTCAGATGAGAGCTTTTGGTCGGAAAATGCGACCGTGTGTATGCTCCATCTGACTTTTTTTAGCAAAAGATTGAGAGCAGGTTCTCAATTTTTTGGTCCGAAAAAGTTTTGATCGGAAATTCCGATCCTCTGTACCAATTCCGACAGGCAAAATTCCTACACATGCTCGGAAACAATTTGACGCATGCTCGGAAGCATTGAACTTAATTTTCTTGGCTCGTCGTATTGTTGTACGCCACCGCATTCTTGACGATCGAAAAGTTCAGCAAACTTTTGTGTGACCGTGTGCAAGCCAAACTTGAGCGGAATTTCGTCGGAAAAACCATCCAAGATTTTTCCGATGGAAAATCCACTCGTGTGTACGTGGCATAAGAATTTTTTCTACATCCTTCAATATTATGTTATGTTTCATGTATCCACACCCATGCGAGAGCTGAAACCCTAGATGCAGACCCCACCTTCTGTGGAACTGTATGTACAGTGTATACTGTGTTTGGTGGTCTGGTTGTAAGTATTTGCTGCATTTACAATTATCTGTCTGCAAGTTCCATCTTGTCCTCCTTCATGCCATGTACTGAATTGCTGCCCTTCACAATTTCTCAATGTTTAATGATTTTATATTCTTAAACATTCTTTGCTTATGCAACTATGTATCCATATGTATTTTTATATATATTCATATTTATAGTTTTACTATCTTTTGCTGCTAGACAGTACAGTCTGCACTAAATGAACCCTTGAAGAAGGAATTATTTTCCGAAACATGTTGGGATTTCTGAATTTTATGTGAATGTTGGGTCCAATACCCCAAGACCAACCTTTTGATTCAGTATTTAGATGTATACTGCAAACCACATGACCATCACCATTTGGTTTTAATATTTAATATGTGTATATTTGTTCTTCAATAAATCTAATTTGTATTTTTGTATCCATGCCTTCTACTTCCTTACTTGACTATACCCCTGGCCCGGAAAATCCCTGGGGCACTCCTCTTTTGTTTTTCTCTTTAAACAATCCATTAGTAGTCATCCACTTGCTACTATATTGTTTTTTATTCCCTTGAAAAAGTCACGTGACCTGTGATGCAACACGTCGGAGGGAGCCAGTGAAGTCTCTCCAATGTCTAGTTACACGGGAGGTGCAGTGAGGAGGAGTGAGCCAAGGAGCCTGACTGTTACGATACGCCTGATACATTGGTGCAGATGTGAGTGTATTCATTCTTAGTTACACTAAGCACAGCTGTTTAAGCAATATTGTGCGATGTTATTTATCCTTTTTCATTCAGAGTCAACATCCATGGAGAAGTAAAAGGGTTTTTTACCAAAGATAAACAGAGAAATAACATGTTTTCTTGGCAAACATTATCCCATTTTGAAATACCACACTTTGGAGTCAACCAGATCGTTACATGTATGTGTAAATCCCAATGACTATTTGTGCCTAGCTTGGAAGGTGAGCGGGCACTTCATAGGGGGTGGTGATCATTGAACCACATTAAACCTACTAACGTATGGAGGATTTATTTATTTTGTGATGTTTATTTACAAATTTTTGTCACTATTCTTTTGGCATATATATTTTGTATGTGTATATGTTAGGGGGCACTGTGCAGTTACCAAGTGTTGATATTAGCGCACCATTATCACCCAGTATATCACTCAATTAGTGTCAGATCACTTTTTAAATGGTCGCAGCTGCTGTCATTTAGTCAATCTACCAGTTTTTAGATCATATCAGCGCTTTAGTACTCTATCACATTTCACTATATTGTATGCTTTCCTGAACCACCCAGAGCTCCATCCACAGCAGTCAGCTGTAGGGTCCACTACCTTAGTGGTGAACTCCTGGCTCCAATGGTGTGTATCTGTATACAGCACTCCCAAACTGCCCCGCCCATTAAAATGAATGGGCAGTGCTTCCAAAGCACATGGAAATCGATTTGGAAGTGCCACAACATTTTTTTTAACCCCTTCTTTGAGGTTAAAAGCGCCCTGATAGTGTCTGAAAAGCGTTGCTTAAACATCGCTAAAGCGCCACTAAAATGAGCGGGTACATTGTACCCCTACCCATTCATCAAAAAAAAGTATCAAAAAGTAGAAACCACAAAAGACAGTTTTTAACAATTCCTTTATTTTAAAAAAGTGTCCTGCGATGTCCATCCATTGTCAATCACACCGCTCGATGGACCCGAAAAATATTAAAAAAAGAAAATACTCCACCTCCATGGGAGGCATCCAGCCGACTGGTGTCTTTTCGCTGTGATGGCTGTTATATAGGCAAGGGCGCGGCCCCCAGCTGACGTAAGCAGGTGACCCCGCCCCCTCTGATGGCACATAACATCAGAAGGGGCGGGGTCACTCAGTTACATCACCGGATGGCCCTGCCCTTGCCTATTTAACAGATGTCACAGCCAAGAGACAGCAGTCAGCAGAGCGCTTCCCATCGAGGCAGAGCTTTTTTTTTCAATTTTTTTGGTCCGTCAGGCGGCGTGATTGAAGATGAATGGACATCGTGAGACACTTTTTTTTTCTTTTTTAATAAAGGAATTGTCAAAAACTGTCTTTTGTGATTTTTGACACTTTTTTGGTGAATTGGGGTTGGGGGTGGGTGGGATATGGGGGTTCCCTTGGTAAAGGGGGGTATCCAGATTCCGATAAGTCTTGCGGGGAAAAGGCCCTTGTCACCATTAACATGGGGACAAGGTGCTTTGGGGGGGACCCCAATGCATCCTCCCCATGTTGAGGGCAAGCGGCCTGGTATGGTTCAGGAGGGGGGGGATACATATTTTCCATCCTGGATGCAACCAGGTGACTTTACCTGCCTGCTGTCACAATATATATATATATATATATATATATATACTGTAGGCTATATATATATATACAGTGCAGTCAGTGTAATATATATACACATCTATATATATATATATATATATATATATATATTAGTGAGGTCAGTGTACAGTATATAATACAGTACACTGTAATCACTTCAATACAGTGTATTGAAGTGATTAAGGGGAACCCTATAACAGAATTAAGAAAAAAATGGCATGGATCCCCCCCCCCCCCGCAGTCCATACCAGACCCTAAAATGAAAATGAAAAAAATAAAATTGGCGTGGGACCCCCCAATATCCATACCAGACTCTTATCTGAGCAAGCAGCTTGGCAGGCCAGGAAAGAGGGGACAAGCGAGCGCCCCCCCCCCCCCCCCCCTGAACCATACCAGGCCACTTGCCCTCAACATGGGGAGGATGCATTGATGTGTTGTGCCCTGGGCCAGTCTGGATGAAGTCTAGGGCCACATTTTTGACCCAGTCCAGCCCTGAGCCCTGGTAAGAGGTAAGTCTAGCTGCAGTCTTGGACCCCCACAGGTTCTGGCAGCTGGTGGCTCACCAAGAAAAGGTTCTACAAAGTGGGGGAAAAGGACAGTCCTAGTGTCTGGAAAGCAGCACACAGTCTATTTGGAACTGCAGTTCTAAGTCCCTTCTCGTCCTTTCCTAGGGAGACCTGCAGCTATGAGTACCTCTGTGTTGATCACTATATTGAACTCTACATAGTCTGACAATTTTCTCTCAGCATATAGATGTTATATGATACTTTGAATTAAAGCGGTATTTTAGTTGTAATTTTTTTTTTTTTTTAAAGTCAGCAGCTAAAAAAAAGTAGCTGCTGACTTTTAATAAGGACACTAACCTTTCCAGGACGAAGTGATGTCGGCCGCCGAGGCCGACCCATCCCTCGGCTCTCGGGTCCCAGCACCGCCATCCTCACTAAGGGAAACATGCAGTGGAAAGGAGCTGTGCTAAAACCTGTGAATAAACAACACTTAGTGTAAATGAATACGGTGTGTCTGATACAAATATTATCGTAAGTTATGTACTCTAGGGATGGGCCCAGTGTTTGATTCGAACCCACGTTCGAATCGAGCATCGGGCGTTTGTCCGCTCGGCGAGCCCAGAACTATTTGGGCCGTTCGCATCACATTCGTGTGATGCGAGCGGCCGCAATGCATTGCGGCCGGCGCAGTGCATTGCTGGCTGATGATTGGCCAAGCATGCACTGTGACCCCGCATGCTTGGCCAATCACAGCGCCGGCAGCGAGGAGAGCAATAATTGGCAGGACGCCTGTAGCCAATTAATGCTCAGGGGCTTTAGTACACGCCCCAATGTATAAAAGGCCGCCACGCCGTCGGCCCAGGGCACATGTGTTCCGGCTTTGAGAAGAGTGAATAGGCAGTCTGCTGATTGATTCGTTCATTGCTAAACCATTGCTGATTCTTTCAATACTGATAATTTCTGCTGATTGCACTGCTGAGTGTGACATTATCTGCTTCTGGGGATTAGTCTGGTGTGTGCGTGCTGTTAGTACAGCATTGCAGTAGCACCCATTGCAGTGCTGTTAGAACAGCATTGCACCCTAACTTTCTGTCCCAACCTTCTGTCCCAACCTTCTGTCCCATCCCAGGCAGGCAGGCAGGCAGGGATTTATAGGAGCTATATTGTGTTTGTGTCAGCACACATAGGAGCTAGTGTGTGTGTTGTCAGCACACATAGGAGCTATATTTTTTTCTCAGCACACATAGGAGCTATAGTGTGTTTGTGTCAGCACACATAGGAGCTATAGTGTGTTTGTGTCAGCACACATAGGACCTATAGTGTGTTGTGAGCACACATAGGAGCTATATTTTTTCGTCAGCACACATAGGAGCTATAGTGTGTTGTCAGCACACATAGGAGCTATAGTGTGTTTGTGTCAGCACACATAGGAGCTATAGTGTGTTTGTGTCAGCACACATAGGAGCTATAGTGTGTTGTGAGCACACATAGGAGCTATATTTTTTTGTCAGCACACATAGGAGCTATAGTGTGTTGTCAGCACACATAGGAGCTATAGTGTGTTTGTGTCAGCACACATAGGAGCTATAGTGTGTTGTGAGCACACATAGGAGCTATATTTTTTTGTCAGCACACATAGGAGCTATAGTGTGTTGTCAGCACACATAGGAGCTATAGTGTGTTTGTGTCAGCACACATAGGAGCTATAGTGTGTTGTGAGCACACATAGGAGCTATATTTTTTTGTCAGCACACATAGGAGCTATAGTGTGTTGTCAGCACACATAGGAGCTATAGTGTGTTGTGAGCACACATAGGAGCTATATTTTTTTGTCAGCACACATAGGAGCTATAGTGTGTTGTCAGCACACATAGGAGCTATAGTGTGTTGTCAGCACACATAGGAGCTATAGTGTGTTTGTGTCAGCACACATAGGAGCTATAGTGTGTTGTGAGCACACATAGGAGCTATATTGTGTTGTCAGCACACATAGGAGCTATAGTGTGTTGTCAGCACACATAGGAGCTATAGTGTGTTTGTGTCAGCACACATAGGAGCTATAGTGTGTTGTGAGCACACATAGGAGCTATATTTTTTTGTTTTTGTTGTCAGCACACATAGGAGCTATAGTGTGTTTGTGTCAGCACACATAGGAGCTATAGTGTGTTTGTGTCAGCACACATAGGAGCTATAGTGTGTTGTCAGCACACATAGGAGCTATAGTGTGTTGTCAGTACACAAAGGAGCTATAGTGTGTTGTCAGTACACAAAGGAGCTATAGTGTGTTGTGAGCACACATAGGAGCTATATTTTTTTGTCAGCACACATAGGAGCTATAGTGTGTTTGTGTCAGCACACATAGGAGCTATAGTGTGTTTGTGTCAGCACACATAGGAGCTATAGTGTGTTTGTGTCAGCACACATAGGAGCTATATTTTTTTGTCAGCACACATAGGAGCTATAGTGTGTTGTCAGCACACATAGGAGCTATAGTGTGTTGTCAGCACACATAGGAGCTATAGTGTGTTGTCAGCACACATAGGAGCTATAGTGTGTTTGTGTCAGCACACATAGGAGCTATAGTGTGTTGTCAGCACACATAGGAGCTATAGTGTGTTTGTGTCAGCACACATAGGAGCTATAGTGTGTTGTCAGCACACATAGGAGCTATAGTGTGTTTGTGTCAGCACACATAGGAGCTATAGTGTGTTGTCAGCACACATAGGAGCTATAGTGTGTTCTCAGCACACATAGGAGCTAAAGTGTGTTTGTGTCAGCACACATAGGAGCTAGTGTGTGTGTGTGTGTCAGCACACCTAGGAGCTAGTGTGTGTGTGTGTCAGCCCAGTTCTTGTCATCTAAGGCAGCCTCTATCTGCCATAGGGCCCTGTTACTGTCATCTAAGGCATCCATCTGCAGGAGTTAGTGTGTGTGCTGTGAGACTCCAGCACAATATACACTACCCACTACAATGCCTGGAAGACCGCCAAGGAGAGGCGAGAGGCAGACAGTCCCGAGGCAAGAACACAGGGCAAGCAGGCTCTGTTTCTAGAGACAACAGTGCTGGTTGTGGACGTGGTCGTGCATCGTCATCAGCATGTGGCCATGGGACACGCTTGTCTTTGTTTTCGGCAGCTGGAAATGTTGAGCCGCATCATGCCGAAGGCTTGGTAGAATGGATGACCAAGCCCTCCTCATCCTCCTCATCCTCTCTCACCCAGGCTCAGGGTACTGGCAGAGCAGCTGCCAACGCGTACTCAATGGCATCATCAGGCACCCCTTCCCTAGACCCATCATGTCCTTCTGAGGAGTCCCCTGAACTGTTTGAGCACAGTGTTGGGTACATGCTCCAGGAGGATGCCCAACGATTTGAAGGTTCGGATGATGATACCCAGCTTGAGGAAGGCAGTAGTGTGTGTGCAGAGAGAGGGGATGCTGAAGGACAGCAATCTGGCAGTCATGTTCCACCAGCTGCAGCTTACTGCCAGGTTTGCTCTAGTGGTGAAGACGGAGGGGATGATGAGGTCACTGACTCTACGTGGGTGCCTGAAGGGAGGGAGGAGGAGGATGCGGCGGCACATGTCCAACGAGGCAGGATGCCCTCCGGAGGCCAGCTAGAGGCCAGCACACCAACTGAATCACACCGCAGAGCTCCGCCTGTGCAGGGCACTGCCTCTGCACGTTATCACAAAAGTTCTTTGGTGTGGGCCTTTTTTGAGACGAGTACATCAGATCGCACCACTGCTATTTGCAATATTTGTCTCAAGTGTATCTCGCGTGGTCAAAACATCAGCCGCTTGGGCACCACAAGCATGACCAGACATATGTCGACCTGCCATGCAGCTCGTTGGCAAGCGCACATTAAAGACCCACACCAAAGAACAAAGCGGACCTCTCCTTGCTCCTCATCAGCTGGGATCTCCAACCCCACTATATCTTCAGTCCTCTCTGAAAGCTGCTCTGAGAGGACTGAAGGTGTAGAATTAGGTGTGTCACAACCAAGTACTTGCAATACACCGACGTCCGATTGTAGCAGGAAAATTTCCCTGCCCCAGCTGCTGGATCGTCGAAAGAAGTTTACTCCCAGCCATCCACATGCCCAGCGGTTGAATGCTAGCTTGGCTAAATTGCTAGCACTTCAACTGCTGCCTTTTCAGTTGGTAGACTCGGCCCCCTTCCGTGAGTTTGTTCAATGTGCGGTTCCTCAGTGGCAGGTTCCCAAACGCCACTTTTTCTAACGGAAGGCGATTCCGGCTCTCTACCGGCATGTGGAAGGCAATGTCCATGCCTCGCTGGACAGGGCGGTCAGCGGTAAGGTGCATATTATCGCTGACTCATGGTCCAGCAGGCATGGACAGGGACGTTATCTGTCTTTCACGGTCCATTGGGTCACTCTTTTGGCAGCTGGGAGGGATGCAGGACAAGGTGCAGTAGTGTTGGAGGTTGTTCCGCCACCACGCCTCCAAAATGCTACTACTGGTTGTGACACACCTCTCTCCTCCACCCCTCCTCTTCTTCTTCCTCCATGGCCTCTTCGAGTGCTCTGTCCTCGGAACCAGCGGTGCTCCGTAGGCGTACAAGGGGCTACGGGAGTACGCAGGCAAAAAGATGCCATGCCGTGCTTGCGCTGGTGTGTTTGCGGGACAGGAGCCACACTGGGGCAGAGGTTCTGGCAGCTCTGCAGGGGCAGGCCGAGAGGTGGATGACGCCACGCCAGCTTAAGCCAGGAATGGTGGTTTCTGACAATGGCACCAACCTTCTCTCCGCCCTGCGACAGGGGAAGCTCACCCATGTGCCCTGTATGGCTCACGTCCTCAACCTGGTGGTGCAGCGGTTCTTGGGCAGGTACCCAGGCTTACAGGATGTCCTGAGGCAGGCCAGGAAAGTCTGTGTGCATTTCCGCCAATCGTATAATGCCAGCGCTCGGCTGGCTGAGCTGCAAAAGGAGTTGAACCTGCCCCAGAACCGCCTAATATGTCACATGCCCACCAGGTGGAACTCAACGTTGGCCATGCTTCAGCGACTGCACACGCAGCAGAGGGCCATCAATGAGTACCTTTGCGACTACGGCACCAGGACAGGGTAAGGGGAGCTTAGCTTTTTTTTCCCACGCCAGTGGAGCATGATCAGGGATGCATGCACTGTCCTCTCACCATTTGAGGAGGCCACGATGATGGTGAGCAGTGACAGTGCATGCATCAGTGACACTGTACCTCTTGTCCACCTGTTGAGCATACGCTGCGTCGGATAATGGACAGGGCACTTGAGGCAGAACAGAGGCAGGAAGAGGAGGACTTCCTTGCCTCTCAAGACCCTCTTTATCCAGACAGTGTTCATTCTGTCCCACCCATCACACAGGAAGAGGATGAGGAGGAGGAGGAGGATTGTGTGAGCATGGAGGTGGAGCCTGGCACTCAGCATCAGCAGCAGCAGTCTTTTAGGGATGATGTACAGTCCCAACAAACCAGTGGACTTGTACGTGGCTGGGAGGAGGTGGCTGGCGATCATGTCATCCTCAGTGACCCAGAAGACTCCGGACCGAATGCCTCAGCTAACCTACGTTGCATGGTCTCCCTGATCCTGCAAAGCCTGCGGAGGGATCCTTGTATTCTTCGGATCAAGGAGAGGGACCATTACTGACTGGCCACTCTCCTTGATTCACGGTAAAGGGTAAGGTTGCGGACCTTATCTTGCCGTCGCAGATGGAGCAGAGGATGAGACATCTCAGGGAGGCCTTGCAGAAAGGTCTGTGCAACGCGTTCCCAGAAACTGGGAGGTTACAAACTCCTGGTCCTGGACGACGAGTTGCTGAGGCTTCGGTCAGTAGCAGAAGGAGCGGTGGGGAAGGTGGACGTCTGACCGATGCGTTCAGACAATTTTTTAGTCCGCAGCCCCAAGGTATGATCAGTTCCAGCAACCATCGCCAGCGTCTGATATACATGGTGCAGGAATACCTAGGGGCAAGGTCAGACTTGGACACCTTTCCCACCGAAAATCCTCTGGCTTACTGGGTCTTGAGGATGGATCACTGGCCAGAGCTTGCACAATATGCAATTGAGCTACTGGCCTGTCCTGCATCCAGCGTTCTTTCCGAACGCACATTCAGTGCTGCTGGAGGATTTGTCACCGATCACAGGGTGCGCCTGTCCACCGACTCGGTTGATCGACTGACCTTCATAAAGATGAATCAGTCTTGGATCACCACCAGCTACCAGGCACCTGAAGCGGATATAACTGAATAATTTATAATGTCACATCCCTTCAAGACTGCCTATGCTGATGCTGAGTGACTGCCCTGTTATGTTCACTGACTATCCTCTTCCTCCTCCTCAATGATCCATTCCTTGATAGCTTGGAAGAACATTTTTTTTTCTGGGTGCCACCACACCAGTGCCTAAGGCACAATTTTTCAGCCCCTGTATAACAGGGGCGTGTAATTACAATTTTTAAAAAAAAATTCTTTGCAATAGGTCTGTCTGCTTTGCTCCAAGTACAGTATCTGTGAGGGGTTGCAGTGTTGTGGCACCAGGTGTTCAACAGGTGCATGCAATTACAAATCTTGATCTAATAACTCACAGCAGGGCCCATTCCTGCGCCCACCAAGAGTAACTGTGAGGGCTTACAGTCTTGTGGCAACACCGTCCACCACCACCACCAAAGGCCCAATTTTTCTGCCCTGTTCAACAGGTGCATGCAATTACAAATCTTGATCTAATAACTAACAGCAGGGCCCATTCCTGCGCCCACCAAGAGTAACTGTGAGGGCTTACAGTCTTGTGGCAACACCGTCCACCACCACCACCAAAGGCCCAATTTTTCTGCCCTGTTCAACAGGTGCACACAATTACAAATCTTGATCTAATAACTCACAGCAGGGCCCATTCCTGCGCCCACTAAGAGTAACTGTGAGGGCTTACAGTCTTGTGGCAACACCGTCCACCACCACCACCAAAGGCCCAATTTTTCTGCCCTGTTCGACGGGTGCATGCAATTACAAATCTTGATCTAATAATTCACAGCATTCCTTTGCCCACCAAGAGTAACTGTAAGGGCTTACAGTGTTGTGGCTACACCAACATCTAATGGGGCAAATTTCTGCAGAGTATATATGGCAGGAATACCCCTACTTTCAAACATCCAACTTACAAACGACTCCTACTTGCAAACGTAAGGAGAAAACAGGAAGTGAGAGGAAATCTACCCCTAGGAAGGGAAATTCTATCCTGTTAGATTTAATTTGGGAAAAAGGTATCTCCTCTCGACTGATGCTTTATCACCAATCCTTGTTTCAATTAAAACCCCACTTTTCCAAAAACATTTGTCATTGGGACGGAAAGTGAGGTGAAATGTTCTGAACAGATGTGCAAAGACAGCAAATGTTACAGGGGTTATAACCCCTCCCTATGTTCTCCAAAAAGCTTAAAAATAGATTTTTTTGGGATGGAGCTACACTTCATAATGTACCTGTTCAGATTCTACTTAAGAACAAACCTACAGTCCCTGTCTTGTTTGCACCGCCTGTATACTGCTGTTCAGAGTATATAGGGTTGTAGATATAGGGTTTTATTTTGGGTGCGGGGTCCCCCTTAATATCCATACAAGACCCAAAGGGGCTGGTAATGGGCTGGGGTGGGAGGGGGGGGGGTAATGGGGTAGCCATGCCATTTTTTAAAGATTTTCATCCATATTGCCAGGACAAGACATGACATTAAAGCCGCAAGCAGTTTTAAATGGCTTATTTTTTTCCTTTACAAATTTCATTTTTTGCAGGGACAGTTCTAAACACGGGAAACACATGCCACTTCACAGGCATACTTTAGACACCCCCCAGGTACCATATTTAAAGGAATATTTCACTTTTTTTTTTTCACTTTATGCATCATTAAAATGACTGCTCCCGAAAAAACGTTAGTTTTTAAAAGTTCTTTTTGCATTGATATATGTCCCCTGGGGCAGGACCCGGGTCCCCAAACCTGTTTTATGACATTAACATGCATATTGGCCGTTGTAATTACCAATTTTGATTTCGAACGTTCGCGTCCATTGTAACGAATAGGGTTCGAAAATTTGCGCAAACTTTCGGTCCGTTCGAAGGTTCTGGTGCGAACCGAACCCGGGGGTGTTCGGCTCATCCCTAATGTAGTCATATATCATGACATACAGTGGTGTGAAAAAGTGTTTGCCCCCTTCCTCATTTCCTGTTCCTTTGCATGTTTGTCACACTTAAGTGTTTCGGAACATCAAACCAATTTAAACAATAGTCAAGGACAACACAAGTAAACACAAAATGCAATTTGTAAATGAAGGTGTTTATTATTAAAGGTGAAAAAAAATCCAAACCATCATGGCCCTGTGTGAAAAAGTGATTGCCCCCCTTGTTAAAACATACTATAACTGTGGTTGTCCACACCTGAGTTCAATTTCTCTAGCCACACCCAGGCCTGATTATTGCCACACCTGTTCACAATCAAGGCATCACTTAAATAGGAGCTGCTTGACACAGTAAGGTCCACCAGAAGATCCTTAAAAGCTACACATCATGCCGAGACCCAAAGAAATTCAGGAACAATTGAGAAAGAAAGTAATTGAGATCTATCAGTTTGGAAAGGGTTATAAAGCCATTTCCAAAGCTTTGGGAATCCAGCGAACCACAGTGAGAGCCATTATCCACAAATGGCGAAGACATGGAACAGTGGTGAACCTTCCCAGGAGTGGCCGGCCGCCCAAAATTACCCCAAGAGCGCAGCAACGACTCATCCAAGAGGTCACAAAAGACCCCACAGCAACGTCCAAGGAACTGCAGGCCTCACTTGCCTCAGTTAAGGTCAGCGTTCATGCCTCCACCATCAGGAAAAGACTGGGCAAAAATGGCCTGCATGGCAGAGTTCCAAGGAGAAAACCACTGCTGAGCAAAAAGAACATCAAAGCTCGTCTCAATTTCTCCACAACACATCTTGATGATCCCCAAGACTTTTGGGACAACATTCTGTGGACCGATGAGACAAAAGTGGAACTCTTTGGAAGGTGTGTGTCCAAGTATATCTGGCGTAGAATGAACACTGCATTTCAGAAAAAGAACATTATACCAACAGTAAAATATGGTGGTGGTAGTGTGATGGTCTGGGGCTGTTTTGCTGCTTCAGGACCTGGAAGACTTGCCGTGATAAAAGGAACTATGAATTCTGCTGTCTACCAAGAGATCCTGAAGGAGAATGTCCGACCATCTGTTCGTGTACTCAAGCTGAAACGAACTTGGGTTCTGCAGCAGGACAATGATCCTAAACACACCAGCAAGTCCACCACCGAATGGCTGAAGAAAAACAAAATGAAGACTTTGGAGTGGCCTAGCCAAAGTCCTGACCTGAATCCTATTGAGATGTTGTGGTATGACCTTAAAAAGGCTGTTCATGCTCGAAAACCCTCTAATGTAACTGAATTAGGACAATTCTGCAAAGATGAGTGGGCCAAAATTCCTCCAGGACGCTGTAAAAGCCTCATTGCACGTTATCGCAAACGCTTGGTTGCAGTTGTTGCTGCTAAGGGTGGCCCAACCAGTTATTAGGTTTAGGGGGCAATCACTTTTTCACACAGGGCCATGATGGTTTGGATTTTTTTTCACCTTTAATAATAAACACCTTCATTTACAAATTGCATTTTGTGTTTACTTGTGTTGTCCTTGACTATTGTTTAAATTGGTTTGATGTTCCGAAACACTTAAGTGTGACAAACATGCAAAGGAACAGGAAATGAAGAAGGGGGCAAATACTTTTTCACACCACTGTATATGAAGGAATGGTTAATATCAAATCAACCAGTGAGTAGATTGAAAAAGGGTAAACATTGTCCTCCATTATGGTTTAAAAGGTTTGTTGACATTTTGAATGTTACAAACGTAATTTTCTTTTTTCTTTTTAAACACCACTCCGTTCTGGAGATTACATAGCAGCAAGCCTCTTTAGCTGCTTGCTTTGTAGGCATAACATTAAATGATGTCCCGTTTTATATATGTGCCCTTTTAAATCATTTCCAACATGCCAAATATAGGTTTGCATCCTTTCCCTTACTATTGTAGTTCGGGTAGAGCGGTTTACCATAGCTAAGATGGCGGACGCGGTTTCGATGTCCGGGATTCACATCGAGGCTTGGCTAATGTGTATAGTATTTAATGCGGTGCGTCAGAACGCCGCCCGTGCCCCGTGACGACGTCCGCATAGTGATGAAATGCGTAGGGAGGAGGAGCTACGTCCTGACGTCACCGCTTTCTGTCGTAGTCCCGGAACCACGGGCTGCTTGCGAGACCAGCCGGCTCGCCTATTTGTCCTGATTGATTTATTTACATGTAAGTGCGCACTTTGCTGCTTCTTTTTAAAAATTAAAACGTATTAAGGATTTTACACTATGTGAGTACTTTCATCCTTTCCGGTACTGGTTTGCTGTATATCATTCTGATTGACCCTGAGCTGACCCCATATTGGAGACTCCCTGACTGATAGCCATAGGAGAATATTGCCAGCAAAGTCCCAGGATCCCGTTTGCATCCCTGGCTGGGGTTAAGAGCCATCTGCCCATACGTGTCCCCTATAATAAGGGACCACGTATTTCCGGTAAGCGGACAAGTGTGCTTTCTGGTGGAGGTCTCTCTTACTACTCTCTAAGTGAAAATCACTTTTTTCTCTAATATCAGATGATTCTCTGAGAGTTCAAGTCTTCGCTGTTTTTTGTGATTATTGGACATTATACATTTCTCACTTGGACTCTATTTATGCACTAATTTGAATGCCAAACTGTGATCATTTTGTGACCTTTTTTTTCATTTGGGTTTCGAGCTCAGCCTGCTATTTACTATTGATTTTGCACTTTTTGGGTATTTCAATGTCAGTATTGTGATATTTGTTTTTCACATATAAGATTTAGATCCACCTTTCCGAGTTCTGCCCCTCAGAGTTATAAGGGTGGTGTTGCAGACTCAGCCAGGTGTTCACTAATTATTGTGCACTACAGGTGTTTATTTTTCATTTTAATATATTTTGTGTTTACCCTTTTTCAATCTACTCACTGGTTGATTTGATATTAACCATTCCTTCATATATGTCATGATATATGAGTACATAACTCACGATAATATTTGTATTAGACACACCGTATTCATTTACACTAAGTGTTGTTTATTCACAGGTTTTAGCGCAGCTCCTTTCCCCTTTTCTTCACATTTGATGTAGTATAACATTTTGAGCAGCAGCTTTTGTTTGAGAGACAGCGCAATTTTTCATTTTTCACTAAACATGCAGTGGAGCCTTGTGGCTTCACTGCTCGTTTCCTACTGCGCATGCGCGAGTCGCTCTGCGCTTTTTTTTTTTTAAAGTCGGCAGCTAAAAAAAAGTAGCTGCTGACTTTTAATAAGGACACCAACCTTTCCAGGGCGACCGTGATGTCGGCCACCGAGGCTGACCCATCCCTCGGCTCTCGGGTCCCAGCGCCGCCATCCTCACTAAGGGAAACATGGAGTGGAGCCTTGTGGCTTCACTGCTCGTTTCCTACAGCGCATGTGTGAGTCGCTCGGCGAATGGGACACGGTGTGTTAGGAAACAGACCGTTCCCAGAACACAGCACGCCCCATTACCCAGAAGACAACGCGGAGGAGGAGAGAAGACTGAAGATCACAGCGGAGTAGGAAGGAGGCAGATTAGGAAGACTGCCTAGCAACAGGGATTTCTGGTAAGGTAAAAAAATTTTTTTTTTCAAATGTTTTTAATTTTTATTTTTTTTACGAATATTAATGCTGTTTTTTTTTTTTAGGGTGGCCCTCCATTTTAAGTCAAGACCTCAGCCCCAAACTGCTGGTGCCAAGGTTTCTGGCTTTATCCTGTACAGGATACAATAACTTCCATGCCACCTGCTGAAAGGAACCTCATCTCATACCCCCACAGCAATTCACAGATCAATTAGGCAGTAGGGATGAGCCTAACACCCCACGGTTCGGTTCGCATACTATAGACACCCCCCCCCCAGGTACAAAATTTAAAGGAATATTTCACTTTTATTGTTTCACTTTAAGCATTATTAAAATCACTGCTCCCGAAAAAACTGAAGTTTTTAAAACTTTTTTTTGCATTGATACATGTCCCCTGGGGCAGGACCCAGGTCCCCAAACACTTTTTATGACAATACCATGCATATAAAAAAAAATATTAAAATTAGCACTTTTGATTTCTCCCATAGATTTTTAAAGGGTGTTCTGCAGCTTTCGAATTTGCCGCAAACACCAACAGACGAAAACCCCGAACATCAGGCTCATCCCTATTAGGCAGATAAGCTGACTTCTTTACACATTGCCTCTGTATTAGAAGTTGTTGATTTCACAAAAAAAAAAAAATTATAATTATGATCTTTGTTAAAATTTCCATGTTGGCACTCTTTGTTTATATGTATATCTCTGCATATATCAGGTCTCTTGCAATATACAGTTTTGGGGACCTTTGGGGCCCTTGCTATTACCCCCGACACATATGGGCATGATCCGTCGGATCCTCGATTTACACTTATCCCCTACTTTTATATCCATTTCTATTATTCCATTCATATTTAATTAATGGTTTTTAAACAACATCCAGTTTCGGTCAACACTATCAGCATAACTGTGCTGATAGGCCGATACAACACTTAAATCCCTATCTTTGGGGCTCCTATATTCATCCCTGGTACATATGGGCACGATTTTGAACATATCGGTCTCCCTTCGCATACCTCTTGGCACCTATGGTGTACTTATATATAGAAGCCCATATATAGTCAACCACAAGGTTATTCTTGACCTCTAAAGTATATCTAACTTTTATCTAATTTTCTCACAAAAAAAAAAAAATGTTGAGTCATGAAATATGGGGCACCGTGCACAGATACAGTGGTGTGAAAAAGTGTTTGCCCCTTCCTCATTTCCTGTTCCTTTGCATGTTTGTCACACTTAAGTGTTTCGGAACATCAAACCAATTTAAACAATAGTCAAGGACAACACAAGTAAACACAAAATGCAATTTGTAAATGAAGGTGTTTATTATTAAAGGTGAAAAAAAATCCAAACCATCATGGCCCTGTGTGAAAAAGTGATTGCCCCCTAAACCTAATAACTGGTTGGGCCACCCTTAGCAGCAACAACTGCAACCAAGCGTTTGCGATAACGTGCAATGAGGCTTTTACAGCATCCTGGAGGAATTTTGGCCCACTCATCTTTGCAGAATTGTCCTAATTCAGTTACATTAGAGGGTTTTCGAGCATGAACGGCCTTTTTAAGGTCATACCACAACATCTCAATAGGATTCAGGTCAGGGCTTTGGCTAGGCCACTCCAAAGTCTTCATTTTGTTTTTCTTCAGCCATTCGGTGGTGGACTTGCTGGTGTGTTTAGGATCATTGTCCTGCTGCAGAACCCAAGTTCGTTTCAGCTTGAGTACACGAACAGATGGTCGGACATTCTCCTTCAGGATCTCTTGGTAGACAGCAGAATTCATAGTTCCTTTTATCACGGCAAGTCTTCCAGGTCCTGAAGCAGCAAAACAGCCCCAGACCATCACACTACCACCACCATATTTTACTGTTGGTATAATGTTCTTTTTCTGAAATGCAGTGTTCCTTCTACGCCAGATATACTTGGACACACACCTTCCAAAGAGTTCCACTTTTGTCTCATCGGTCCACAGAATGTTGTCCCAAAAGTCTTGGGGATCATCAAGATGTGTTGTGGAGAAATTGAGACGAGCTTTGATGTTCTTTTTGCTCAGCAGTGGTTTTCTCCTTGGAACTCTGCCATGCAGGCCATTTTTGCCCAGTCTTTTCCTGATGGTGGAGGCATGAACGCTGACCTTAACTGAGGCAAGTGAGGCCTGCAGTTCCTTGGACGTTGTTGTGGGGTCTTTTGTGACCTCTTGGATGAGTCGTTGCTGCGCTCTTGGGGTAATTTTGGGCGGCCGGCCACTCCTGGGAAGGTTCACCACTGTTCCATGTCTTCGCCATTTGTGGATAATGGCTCTCACTGTGGTTCGCTGGATTCCCAAAGCTTTGGAAATGGCTTTATAACCCTTTCCAGACTGATAGATCTCAATTACTTTCTTTCTCAATTGTTCCTGAATTTCTTTGGGTCCCGGCATGATGTGTAGCTTTTAAGGATCTTCTGGTGGACCTTACTGTGTCAAGCAGCTCCTATTTAAGTGATGCCTTGATTGTGAACAGGTGTGGCAATAATCAGGCCTGGGTGTGGCTAGAGAAATTGAACTCAGGTGTGGACAACCACAGTTATAGTATGTTTTAACAAGGGGAGCAATCACTTTTTCACACAGGGCCATGATGGTTTGGATTTTTTTTCACCTTTAATAATAAACACCTTCATTTACAAATTGCATTTTGTGTTTACTTGTGTTGTCCTTGACTAGTGTTTAAATTGGTTTGATGTTCCGAAACACTTAAGTGTGACAAACATGCAAAGGAACAGGAAATGAGGAAGGGGGCAAACACTTTTTCACACCACTGTATATATATACATACACATGTTCTTCTGGATTTGGGATACCTTTTATATCTCCTACTAGCATTTTCTTATATTATCTTTTGCTCTCTTTCACCTAACTTCTAGGCACCAGTTTTACATGTTACTATCTGGGTTTGCTTGGATCGTTTTCCCTGCTGGTAACCCTTCGGCTTAGGCCCAACGGCTCTGCCCCACTGCTGTGTTAATCATGCGATGGGGGGCATACCCGTGGGATGAGCTAGGGGCAATTAGCGGTGGAACCGTCCCCGATGGAACGATATCACACTGATAGGATGCTAACGGGATATGTGTATTTCCACGTTCTAGTGCTGCAGTTATGTTTGCCATTGTTTATCATATGTCTATTTACTATGGGGAGAGTGCCTTCTAAAAACATCCACAAATAATAAAAAATATGACTGGGGTTAGATGATAGCGTCATAGGTTCACTGAGCCTGTGTTCACCGCCCTTCTCTGACCATATTGGGTTGGACTAAGCATACTTTAAATTTCGGATAGGCTGCCCCGGACTGCAAGGGGCTGGATTACTTTGGGCGCTCGCCTATACATAGAGTGAGGTGTAGTTGCGTGGCACTGCTGCTGAAGACGTCTATGACGAAACGCGTAAGACGGAGCCACGCAATTACGCCTGTACATCACTTCCGGAAGCTAGAGCTGTTGGAGCGCAGCTGGAGTGCAAGCCGCTTTCCCACAGCATACAGCCTTCAATAAAGGACGCTCGTCTATGCCCTTAGCCCTGCAAGCAATTCTTTCTTTGCTGCAATCTAGCAGGCCTTTGGCAGTATTTCTTATTTTATATTTTAACTTTTTATTTTTTGTTCTGTTTTTATAAGTGTGTTTTTTCTGTACACTATATATTTCTAAAAGAAACAGAGCCGGTTTCTTAATAAAAAGAAGTTCTGGGAAATATTACACTATGGGAGTTTTTTTGTCTCTCCCCCTATGAGGATAACACCTAATATTCCATCATACTCAAGAGCCCAACATCAATAAGGAGACCCCGGCAGAGGAGCAATCAGATCTGGAGTGGAGACCCGTTTGTGTCAGAGCGTGATCTATGTGCCTGTTACCCCTGCAGGGGTGCAGGGAGCTGGTGAGTGGGAAACCTTGGGGGGGAGGACCCAAGTCACTTGGAATACTCGTGAGCACAAAGAAGTCACTCTCCTGCAATCTCTAACCTTGGATCCTCTAAACCTTACATCATATATGTTGGACTTTTTAATCTATATTGGTTTATCCCTGTTTTCTGTGTTTTGTTCTGCTTATGGTCCCTCTGCTTAGGACCCTGGTACCACCACAAGCAGCTCTAACACTAGCTCTCATACACGGGCATGATTGTACTTGGCACGTTGAAAAATCACCATTTTTGTGTCAGATTATAAGGACTCTACACTTGTTGGATGCTAACTAACTATACACGTTCATGGACTTTTTATTTTTATCTTTATACTAATATTATTTTCTTTTGTGTCACATCAGCACATATGTTTATGTATATTTAAGTATGCACACGGGTATGTGCATTTACATATATATATAATATAGCTTTTTTCTTGCTATCACTTACAGCCCCCAGAGGGGTGGAGACGTGTGGGTATATGGTGACTCACATATTTTATGTTATATCACTATATACGGAGCATTTTTCACTATTAATCTGTGCACACCATACAGCACTGTGTTATTGGAATTGGTTCACACGGTGCAGGTTATGTACGAAGGCACTGACACTTTTACGTTTAGGTTACACTTATTTGTGTAACATATTTTTATTGTTTTAGATACTAACCCTTGACTTGGTACATATTGTCTAAACTATCACCACTCTCTTTACACATTTTTATGTGTGATATCATATCTATAGCATCACAGTGTAAACACTAGGTGTCACATAGTGTACCTTGGACACATAATCAGCAGCTTTTAATAGCAGTAGTAAGGCATCCATCAGACCTTTTTATTTTATCCACCTGCATATGGTGATACATTTTATCCTATTCATTCGTGCTACAGGTAGCGCCTGACCTCAGTACCACTAATCATATCCCATAAGTATTGGAGCTCCTTTCAAGGTTAGCTCCCTTTCTTTCTCCTGGGGTGGCTGCAACCTACTTATATCCTACATAAGCGCGGCATATCTTATATATATATTCCTCTTGCAATATACAGTGCCTTGAAAAAATATTCACAGCCCTTGTAATTTTCCACATTTTGTCATGTTACAACCAAAAAACGTAAACGTATTTTATTGGAATTTTATGTGATAGACCAACACAAAGTGGCACATAATTGAGAAGTAGAATGAAAACTATAAATGGTTTTCAAAATTTATAACAAATAAATATCTGAAAAGTGTGGCGTGCATTTGTATTTAGCCCCCCTGAGTCAATACTTTGTAGAACCACCTTTTGCTGCAATTACAGCTGCAAATCTTTTGGGTATGTCTCTACCAGCTTTGCACATCTAGAGAGGGACATTTATGCCTATTCTTCTTTGCAAAATAGCTCAAGCGCTGTCAGATTGGATGGAGAGCATCTGTGAACTGCAACTTTCAAGTCTTGCCACAGATTTTCAATTGGATTTAGGTCTGGAATTTGAATGGGCAATTCTAAAACATGAATATGCTTTAATCTAAACCATTCCATTGTAGCTCTAGCTGTATGTTTAGGGTCGTTGTCCTGCTGGAAGGTGAACCTCCACCCCAGTTTTTTTCAGACTCTAACAGGTTTTCTTCTAAGCTTGCCCTGTATTTGGCTCCATCCATATTCCCATCAACTCTGACCAGCTTTCCTTTCCCTGCTAAAGAAAAGCATCCCCACAACATGATGTTGCCACCGCCATGTTTTACAGTGGGGATGGTGTTTTTCAGGGTGATGTGCAGTGTTAGTTTTCCACCACATGTAGCATTTTGCCTTTAGGCCAAATGTTCAATTTTGGTCTCATCTGACCAGAGCACCTTCTTCCACATGTTTGCTGTGTCCCCCACATGGCTTCTTGCAAACTGCAAATGGGACTTCTTATGGCTTTCTTTCAACAATGGCTTTCTTCTTGCTACTCTCCCATAAATGCCTGATTTGTGGAGTGCACGACTAATAGTTGTCCTGTGGACAGATTCTCCTACCTGAGCTGTGGATCTCTGCAGCTCCTCCAGAGTTACCATGGGCCTCTTGGCGGGTTCTTTGATTAATGCTCTCCTTGCCTGGCCTGTCAGTTGAGGTGGACAGAAATGTCTTGGTAGGTTTGCAGTTATGCCATACTCTTTCCATTTTCGGATGATGGATTGAACAGTGCTCCGTGAGATGTTCAAAGCTTGGGATATTTTTTTATAACATAACACTGCTTTAAACGTCTCCACAACTTAATCCTTGACCCGTCTGCTGTGTTCCATGGCCTTCATGATGCTGTTTGTTCACAAAGGTTCTCTAACAAACCTCTGAGGGCTTCACAGAACAGCTGTATTTATACAGAGATTAAATTACACACAAGTGGACTCTATTTACTAATTAGGTGACTTCTAAAGGCAATTGGTTCCACTAGATTTTAGTTAGGGGTAACAGAGTAAAGGGGGACTGAATACAAATGCACACCACACTTTTCAGATATTTATTTGTAAAACATTTGGAAAACCATTTATAATTTTCCTTCTTCCACTTCACCATTTTACGCCCTTAGAAAGCCTGAAGGCGGTGATTTGTTTTCGGGGTCCTGTACATGGCTAGGCTCCAAAAAAGTCTCACGCATGTGGTATCCCCGTACTCAGGAGAAGCAGAAGAATGTATTTTGGGGTGTAATTTCATGTACTGTATACATAAAAAAAAGACTAATGCCCTGTACACACGATAGGATTTACTGACAACAAAATCCATGGGATTTTTTCAGACGGATGTTGGCTTAAACTTGTCTACACATGGTCACACAAAGTTGGTCGTAAATTCCAAATGTCAAGAACGTGGTGACGTACAATTAAGTTCAATAGCCAGTGCTGCTCTTCTGCTTGATTCCAAGCATGCGTGGCACTTTGTGCGTCAGAATTGTGTACACACGATCAGAATTTCCGACAACAGATTTTGTTGTCGGAAAATTTGAGAACCCGGATTTCAAATTTTGTGTGACAGAAATTCCTATGGAAAATGTGTGATGAAGCCTACACATGGGCGGAATTTCCGACAACAAGGTCCTATCACATATTTTCCTTCGGAAAATCCTATCGTGTGTACAGGGCATTACACCTAACTAGGAAATGTAGACATACACTAAAGGGGACCATACAGAGATTGTCACAGTTTTGTTTTTTCTTCCAAATTTTCACCACATTTGTTACCAAAGTAAATTACCCTCACACTTGCTCACCCTTGCATAATGGGGTGTTTCTTCCTATTGAGTACACACCTACTATAATTGGTAACACACATCATTTTCTTCCCTTTATTATCTGTCAGCCAATCCTATCGAGACAGTAAATCTAAAAATAAATATACTGTAGAGCTAGTGAATGGGAAGGAGCAAAGCGATGTCGCAGAACTGGGAAAGTACTGTATAATGTTGGAGATGGCTCTGGCTACTAGCAAGGCCAGGAACTACCTGGACCAAGCAACTGTTAACAAAATTCTTACAACAGAATAAGTTGGGGTCCTGGCCCTTTCCAAAAGATTTAAGGCATGACTTCTCTGTAAATATGGTCAAAACTGAGATAAGATAGAGTAGGACAGAGCTAAGGGGATAAAGTCAGAGTTGTAAGCCTGAATTTACACATAAACTGTACAGGGGGTTGATTACAATCATGATTACAAGAGATATGTTACAAATATAACAAATGTCTTCCCATAACTTAGGAATGTTTTTAATGTATTACGAGAAAGGTTACTTCTTTTCATTGGTCTCAGTACAAAAACTACTGATTACTAAGAGAGTTAGTAATCACATGCTGCAACTAGTGATTGTATTCATTTCAACCTATATTTTTATTCTTCTGAGGGGGCATAAACATTCCTTTGATTTCTGCATTTAGTATACTATTTATCAACCTTGAACAGTACCTTGAATAATTCTGCTGGAGCCTAGCTCTCTCTTTCAGTATTAAACCTAAAAAAAATACATATGTTCATAAGCCCTATAATTTCAGAAATTATCTATTGTCTATTTAACCACTTGATTCCCCTGTGCCATTTTACAACAGTGCAGGGGTGGTAGCAATTTGTCCCAGAGCTGCCCAAGTGCCATTTGAAAATATTGTCTGGTCTCAGTGGCTTCTTCTGGATTAAACAACTATAGTGCTGGTACTACCAGCTGTCTGTAACAGTCAGCATCTAGCAGTAAGCCCAGGAGCTGCCTGCAGTGAACTGTATCCAATGTGTTGGTGGCTGCTGTTTACAGTACCCCAATAATGTTGATCTTCCAGTGCTGCAAGGGTATCTAGGAGCAACGGACTGAGGATTTCTACTTTAAACAGCAGCCACCAGCACAGAATACACTGCTGGTAAGTAAGTGTTAATTTCAATGGCTGTGCCCGTCACTTATCAAAGGCGTAGTCTATGCCCACCCTTCCACCCCATGCTGCATTCATAACACCAGTACTATAATGTAGACTCCCACAATGCAATGCATTCCTTGATTGGGGAGGTGGCCCTTTGATTCATTCACTTGTCCTCCAATTTCCAAATGCTTTTTTATCCAAATTCATTATTATCAATGTTACTAAAGGTAACCTATGCTGTTTTGGAAATACACCTTTAACTGAAGTTGATTCGTTACTCTCAATGTTCTTAATGGTAACCTATTCTGCTTTCAAAATCCCCCTTTAACTGAGGTTGATTCATTACTATGGTAACTTATGCTTCTTTCAAAATCTTTAGCTCTATCCATATTACTTTGATGTTTATTTTGCTCTCTTATTTTCTCACCTAAATTATGAGCCAATCTTAATCTGTACAGCTCTGCCCTCCTGCTCTCTTGTTGTCTCTTGTAGCCTGGCTTTGGTGTGAGAAGTTTGCTCTGTTAGTCATGTGTCTCGTATGCACTCCTAATTGATTAATTGATAAGTAATACCCCCCATCCAACTCAGTGTAATTTTAGACCATCTTTAGGGAATGGTCTAAATCCAATCCCCTAAATATGGGGGTTGGAATTTAGACCATCATTGGCAATTATCATCTTAGATAAAGTATTAATCTTGGATTAACCACTTGCCGACCGGCGCACGACGATATACGTCGGCAGAATGACACGTACAGGCAGGAGGGCGTATATATAAGTCCCTCCTTAATGCCTGTCCGTGCCATCGGGAGCGCCGGGAGCGGCACGCTCCCGCGCCGGTCGGGACCCCCGTGAATCCGGTCGCGGTCCCCGCGGACTCGATCGCCGCGCGGACCCCCGTGATCGTCTCACGGGAAGGCTGAACGGGGAGATGCTGAGATAAACAGCATCTCCCCGTTCTGCCTAGCAACTAGTGATGCCGATCTCTGCTCCCTGTGATTGGAGCAGAGATCAGCATTCACTAGCTGACAGCCATGCCCCCCCACAGTAAGAAACACACCCCTAGGCATACTTAACCCTTACACTGCCCCCTTGTGGTTAACCCCTTCACTGCCAGTGTCATTTATACAGGAATCAATGCATTTAAATAGCATTGATTTCTGTATAAATGACAATGGTCCCAAAAATGTGTCAAAAATGTCCGATGTGTCCGCCATAATGTCGCAGTCACAAAAAAAAAAAATCGCAGATCGCCGCCATTACTAAAAAAAAAAAAACTTAATAAAAATGCTATAAAACTATCCCCTATCTTGTAAACGCTATAACTTCTGCGCAAACCGATCAATAATCGATTATTGCGATTTTTTTTACCAAAAATATGTAGAAGAATACGTATCGGCCCAAACTGAGGAAAAAATATGTTTTTTTATATATTTATTGGGGATATTTATTATAGCAAAAAGTAAAAAATAATGCATTTTTTTCAAAATTGTCGCTCTATTTTTGTTTATAGCGCAAAAAATAAAAACCGCAGGGGCGATCAAATACCACCAAAAGAAAGCTCTATTTGTGGGAAAAAAAGGACGTCAATTTTGTTTGGGAGCCACGTCGCACGATTGTCGCGCAATTGTCAGTTAAAGCGACGCAGTGCCGAATCGCAAAAAGGGGCCTGGTCCTTTGGCTGAAAATTGGTCCGGTCTGAAAGTGGTTAAGTATTGCACTTCTGCTCTGCCCTTCAGATATCAGTGCAAATCAATAGCAAACTGCTGTGTAAACTTCCTAATCTTAATTAATCTCTCCACTCTGTAACATGCATGCTCTACTTTTTCGTCTCACAATTGTGTCCTCTCTTCATAAACTCCTTCCTTTACTCCTCTTATCTGCCCCACAGCATAAATATTTCCCCCTCACTCCTGTCTTCTCCTTATTACTGCACTCACCAACTCCTGCTAATTCTAAACCCACATGTAAACAATACCTCCAGCACACCTATGCATGTCCCTCCATGAGACTCCAAACAGCCTTTTATACAGAATGGTTGTCTAATAACTCTGTTTTCTTCAATATATATGGCTACATCCAGTCTTTACACTTGTCTTTAACCACTTCAGCCCCGGACCAATTTGCAGCCAAAGGACCAGGCCCCTTTTTGCGATTCAGCACTGCGTCGCTTTAACTGACAATTGCGCGGTCGTGCGACGTGGCTCCCAAACAAAATTGACGTCCTTTTTTCCCACAAATAGAGCTTTCTTTCGGTGGTATTTGATCGCCCCTGCGGTTTTTATTTTTTGCGCTATAAACAAAAATAGAGCGACAATTTTGAAAAAAATGCAATATTTTTTACTTTTTGCTATAATAAATATCCCCAAAAAATATATAAAAAATCTTTTTTTTTCCTCAGTTTAGGCCGATACGTATTCTTCTACATATTTTTGGTAAAAAAAAAATCGCAATTAGCGATTATTGATTAGTTTGCGCAAAAGTTATAGCGTTTACAAAATAGGGGATAGTTTTATAGCATTTTTATTAATATTTTTTTTTTATTAGTAATGGCGGCGATCAGCGATTTTTTTTGTGACTGCGACATTATGGCGGACACATCGGACATTTTTGACACATTTTTGGGACATTTGTCATTTATACAGAAATCAATGCTATTTAAATAGCACTGATTCCTATGTAAATGACAGTTGTAGTGAAATGGTTAACCACTAGGGGGCGGGGAGGAGTCAGTGTGACGTGTTGTGTTTTTTTTTACAGTAGGGGGGCGTGGCTGTACGTCTGACGTCATTGATCGGCGTTCCCGATGACAGGGAACCGCCGATCACTGACAGTCAGTGTAGGAAGCGTGGGGAGAGGTTTGTTTACTTCAGCTCCGTAACCCGATCGCGGGATACCAGCGGCGATCGGGTCCGCTGGTCCCGCGGCCGTGGTCATGGAGCTCCCGACCGGGTCGCGCGCCCCCCGGGCAGGCAAATTAAAGGGGACGTACAGGTACGTGCTTTTGCCTGCCCGTGCCATTCTGTTGACGTATATCTACATGAGGCGGTCGGGAAGCGGTTAAGGTCCATACCTAGAATCGGCTCATATACACCATGCCATTGGAGGTGGGGACCTCTTCTATGTCTCTGTGTCCACCTGCCAGACCTTGGGGTGCTATATCCCTTTAATTGGTCAGTAGGGATGGGCCGAACACCCCCCCCCCCGGTTTGGTTCGCACCAGAAAATCCGAACAGGCAAAAAATTTGGACGAACAAATGAACACAGTTAAAGTCTATGGGACACGAACATGAAAAATCAAAAGTGCTAATTTTAAAGGCTTGTATGCAAGTTATTGTCATAAAAAGTGTTTGGGGACCCGGGTCCCGCCCCAGGGGACATGTATCAATGCTAATTTTTTTTTTTTAAAACAACCTTTTTTTTGGGAGCAGTGGTTTTAATAATGCTTAAAGTGAAACAATAAAAATTAAATATTCCTTTAAATATTGTGCCTGGGGGGTGTCTATAGTATGCCTGTAAAGTGGTGCAGTTTTCCCATGTTTAGAACAGTACCACAGCAAAGTGACATTTCTAAAGGAAAAAAGTCATTTAAAACTGATTGCGGCTTTAATGAATAGTTGGGTCTCGGCAATATAGATAAAACTCATTTAAAAAAATGGCATGGGTTCCTCCCCCAGTCCATTACCAGGCCCTTTGGGTGGAAATTAAGGGGAACCCAGCTCCAAAATTTAAAGAAAATTACGTAGGAGTCCCCCCAAAATCCATTCCAGACCCTTATCTGAGCACTCAACCTGGCAGGCCGCAGGAAAAGAGGGAGGACAAGAGAGCGCCCCCCCTCCTGAACTGTACCAGGCCACATGCCCTCAACATGGGTAGGGTGCTTTGGAGTAGCCCCTCAAAGCACCTTGTCAAGGGCCTCATCCCCACAATCCTTGCCCGGTGGTTGTAGGGGTATGCAGGTGGGGACAACAAGGGGACCCCCAGATCCCGGCCCCCTCCCTATATGAATTGGTAAGGGATGCCTATGCCATTTTTTTTTTAAATCGGCTCAGTGTTCCCCCTAATTTCCATACCAGACCTGAAGGGCCTGATATGGATTTTGGGGGGGATCCCCACACAATTATTAAAAAAAAAATTGGATTGGGGTTCCCCTTAATATTCATGCCAGACCCAAAAGGGCCTGGTAGTGGACTGGGGGAGACCCATGCCATTTTTTTTCAATGAGTTTCATCTATATTGCCAAGACACAAAAATGCATTACAGCAATTCATTACAGCCATCATTACATCAGTTTTAAATGTCCTTTTTCCTTTTAGAAATGTAATTTTGCGGCGGTACTGTTCTAAAAACGGGAAAACTGTGCCACTTTACAGGCATACTAAGGAAATCCCCCAGGCTCGATATTTAAAGGAATATTTCATTTTTATGTTTTCACTTTAAGCATAATAACACTGCTCCCGAAAAAACTGCTGTTTTTAAAACTTTTTTTTTGCATTGATACATGTCCCCTGGGGCAGGACCCAGGTCCCCAAACACTTTTATAACAATAACTTGCATATAAGCCTTTAAAATTAGCACTTTTGTTTTTCATGTTTGTGTCCCATAGACTTTAGTGGTGTTCTGCGGCTTCCGAATTTGCTCCGAACACCGCATATTGTTTGTTGTTCGCCAAACGTCTGAACAACCAAAGTTCGGCCCGAACTTATGCTCGGGCCAAACCTTTTGCCCATCCCTATTGGTCAGTACCATATAGAAGCATACTTTATTAAATGTTTGTAATATGATGTTGTCAGGGTATTTATACTGAAATATTAAACAGTTTTATATTTATGGAAATAAGTAAAAATCTATGATTTAGGAGATTTCCACGTATTTCCACAAATCACTGCAATAACTCTAATTTGTTTACATGCGCTAATTTGAAGACAGAAAGTAATACGATATTGTGCAAAAATATATATATTTACCAAAAATCTGAGCAAAATAATATCAAAATATAACTGGTGATAAACACAGAATATAAATCCAAATATCAACAATATGGGTAATACAGATGATGAGACAATAACCACAAGCTCTAGTTTTAAAATACCAATGTATTAAAACTCCCTCTACATAGGATTACCAGATTGCGCTCTTCAAATTGTCCAAACAGCAGTGAGATTAGTCACCGGAAAGAAACCTTGGGAATCCATCTCCCCATCCCTAAGGACCCTCCATTGGCTCAAGGTAAAAGACAGGATCACATTCAAGACCCTCTGCCTCACCCACAAATGTACACAAGGAAATGCGCCTCAATACCTTTGTGAGAAAATAGAAAAATACATACCAAATCGCAGCCTTCGATCAACAAACCAAAACCGCCTTCTCATCCCCAAAGCCCGCTACAAATCGAAGGGAGAGCGAAGATTCGCAGTACAGGGACCTCGGCTATGGAATGCTCTACCAAACAACATCCGCTTGGAAGAAAACCATCAGGCCTTCAGGAAAAAACTCAAGACCCACCTCTTCTAAACATGGCATCACAAAAAGAGCAGACAAGCGCCTTGAGGCGATTCAGTTCGCAGTTGCAACGCTATACAAATCATTCATTCATAAAACTTAGTAACTGCTTTGTAAATAGTTAACAGCTTTTTAGTGTCTCCGCAAATTAAGGAAACAACCAAGGTGTTGATTTGACACGTGACCTATCTCCAACAAACAGACCTTGCAAGCTCAAACTTTAAAAGCACACGGACAAAATGTCATACTATGCACGAGCTTGGTGATTTAACCAAGACTTATTTTTCAGGTAAAGATTGATCTCTAATGCATTTTCTGTTTAAGTATACCTCATAACTAAGACATACACTAAAACTGAAATCACAGCAAAAAAAACTGGCCTCCTCTCAGGCCAAACAACCCCCCCCCTACTGCAGTCCTTTATATAAAATAGGTTGTATTGTTAGCACACTGACACACGTCACATTGAAGTACACACCCACCAGTATCTTTCAATCTGTCGCTTCATGTATGTCTAAAGTGATTGCAGCTGATGAGCAGGAACACATAGTTAGTTTTGGACTTTAGCTTGGAAGCTTATTGCAGCCAGGGACTGATGTTAATGTTAGCACTAATCATGCTCAGGGACTTGGACATTGAAAATTGTAGGTTTTGCACTGCACAGGTACATATGCTTAGAAAATTGTTGCTTTGTTTATGTGCATGCAAATGGATTTCGATCTTTGGCCTGTAGTTGGATATTTAATGCACATAGCCATGGGCTAACACAGTTGCAAATAGTATTTTCTTACATTAGAGACTATTTCAACAGGAGACAAATAAAGCATGTATTTGGATTGGGGTGAGAAACCCACACAGGGAGAACATATAAACTTCAACACAAGCATTAGTATGTTGGAGAATTGAACCAGTAACCCCAGTGCTGCTATAAAGAATTGCTACCCACTTAGCCAGTGGGCCGCCTCACACCTGTAGTCTGCATCTCTGTGGTGTGAACCAGCCCTAAGTCTATAGCCATACTCACTATCACAAACAATATACAATATATCATCCTGAGTATTGGGACACATGCCTTTATATGCAAATGAACCATAATGGCATCCCAGTCTTAGTCTGTAGAGTTCAAAATTAATTTGGCCCACCCTTTACAGCTATGACAGCTTTAACTATTCTCGGAAGGCTGTCCACAAGGTTTAGGAATGTGTCTATGGGAAAGTTTGACCATTCTTCCAGAAGTGTATTTGTAAGGTCAGGCACTGATGTTGGACGAGAAGGCTTGGCTTACAGTCTCTGCTCAAATTCATCCCCAAGGTGTTCTGCTGTGTTGAGGTCAGGACTCTGTGCAGGTCAGTCAAGTTCATCCACCCCAAACTCACTCATCGATGTCTTTATGGACCATGCTTTGTGCACTGGTCCAAATCATTTGGTGGAGGGGGGATTATGATGTGGGGATGTTTTTCAGGGGTTGGCTTGGCCTCCTAGTTCCAGTGAAGGGAACTCTTAAGGTATCAGCATACCAAGACATTTTGGACAATTTCATGCTGCCAACTTTGTGGGAACAGTTTGGGGATGGGCCCTTCCTATTCCAACATGACTGCATACCAGTGCACAAATCAAGGTCCATAAAGACATGGATGAGGGAGTTTGGGGTGAAGGAACTTGACTGGCCTGCACGGAGTCCTGACCTCAATCTGATAGAACACCTTTTGACTGAATTAGAGCAGAGACTGTAAGCCAGGCCTTCTCATCCAATATCAGTGCCTGGCGTCACAAATACGCTTCTGGAAGAATGATCAAACATTCCCATAGACACACTAAACCTTGTGGACAGCCTTCCCAGAAGCTGTTATAGCTGTAAAGAGTGGGCCAAATCAAATTTTAACCCTATGGACTAATGCCCCATACACAAGGTCGGAAATTCCAATGACCATATCCGTCGGATCATTTCCGTCCGATTTTGTCCGAAGCTGGTGTTGCGTACACACGGTCGGACAACGTTGTTGGAATTTCCGGTCTTCAAGAACGCCGTGACTTAAGCTGTGTATGACGGGACTAGAAAAGGGAAGTTCAGCACCACGTCTGGCACCCTTTGGGCTCCTTCTGCTGATTCCATGTTTATCGCGTGTTAGTAGAAGTTTGGTTACATACGATTCGCGCTTTTCAGACTTGTGCTTCAGATCGTTACTGCTCTTCAGTTTGTGCTTGTCGGTGCGTATCTGTTTATCAGTGCGTGTAGTCAGTTTGCATTTGTTGGTCATTGCAGCCTATATCTTGATATAGGACGCTTTGATTTCCACTGCTTATTGTCTGCTCGTTTCTGGTATTCATTTCATTCTTTCAGGGCTTGCTGTTTATCGGTGCTTTCTGTTAGTCCGTTCTGACCAGCCGACCATTTGGAAGCCATGTTTCGTGTACGTACTCGTCGTAGAGTTCGTGCTGTGCAGGGGCTTTGTGTTGGGCTTTTAGCTTTGACACAAGCCCAGTCCATGAACAGGGCGAGGAGTTGTTCATGGACCAAGAATTGGTTGCTTCAGGGTGACCAATTCTCACACATGCCTTTGCTTCGTAAGATCCGGGAGAATAATCCTGATGATTTCCGGAACTTTCTCAGGATGACGGACCCCGTTTTTCACTGTCTGTTGGCTTTGCTAACCCCTTTTATCAGCAGGCAGGATACCTACACGAGGCAAGCCATCACTCCGGAGCAGAGGCTAGTTGCCACGTTGAGATACTTGGTGACAGGGAGAAGCCTTCAGGACCTGAAGTTCTCCACAGGCATCTCCCCCCAGGCTCTGGGTATCATTATTCCAGAGACCTGTTCTGCCATCATCCAGGTCCTGCAGGAGGACTATATTAAGGTAAGATTTCTCCTTTACTATTCCATTCTATTTATTTACTGTTTGCTAATGTCTTGTATTTCTTTCCTCGTTCCCTAATTACAAGGATTGCAATATGCTGTGATATGCTGTGCCCCTTTGTCCTCATGCATGCTGGAACCTTGGAATGTTTTTTTTTTTGTCCTTTATGCATTTTTGCCTTCACTTCTCCCCCAACATGCTCTTCTGGGCCCATATACACCTATGGCCTAGTCACTTAGCAATGTATTTTGTCTGCTCCATAGTATTGTTTTCCCCTAAACACCCCCTAAAATATCCACAAATGTTTTCTGTGTGTTTAACTTCATGCAGAGTCCCCGTTTTTTTTTTTTTGGTGGCCCAAACTCATTAGGAACCCCCCTCCCCCAACTGCTAGGTCCGCTGATACCAATCCTTTATCTGCTGACTTTGCCAAACTCAATACACACTATACCTACCTCTTTAGTGGTCAGATTTATGGATGAATTCAGCAAAGCATGTAGTGCAAGGGCCTGCCTCAATACTTTTAAATGCTAAATGTTATTTTTTTTTTTTACTCCTATTATTAGCTTGACAGGTAAGAGCAGAATGTCAAAATGTGCATTCATTTATGTACTTTGTGTTTTTTTTTATTTGAGATTAGGACACTTCTTACCTGTCCGGTGGGCTGCCAATAATGTAAAGTAAGGAGGGTCTGGCCAAACTATCACACATTATTTAGGCATTCAGCTCTCAATGAAGTGGAGAGGGTTACCTGTCCAATACATCCCCCCCCTATTTTTTGGCAATGGCCCATCAGAAGTGGGGGGGGGGGTGGGGGGTGAGGAATCTGCTAAGGGGACCTTATACTTTGGTTTGTAAATACTTTTTAGCAAAAATGTTATTCTGATCTTGTTCCAAAATCTTTGTGTATAATCTGCTTGCAATGTTTATGTGCGAAATGACTAATTTGTTGTTGTTGTTCTTTCAGTTTTCTTCAAAGCCACAAGAATGGCAGACTGTGGCCTCCCACTTTGCCAGCCGTTGGGACTTTCCTAACTGTGGAGGTGCAATTGATGGGAAACACGTCTGCATCGTCCCACCACCCAACTCGGGGTCATACCATTACAACTATAAGGGGTTTAATAGTATTGTGATGTTGGCGGTGGTATCGGCAAAATATGAGTTTCTCTATGTGGACGTGGAGAAGAATGGCTGGATGTCGGATGGTGGAGCCATTGTGCAGACGGAGTTCTACTGGCGTCTCCAGAGTGGCAGTCTGGGCTTGCCACCTCCAGAGGAGAATGCGGAAGGACTCCCATTCGTCTTTGTCACGGATGAAGCGTTTGCCTTTTCAAGCCATCTGATGCGTCCTTTCCCGATGAGGACCCTCACCCCGGACCAGAGGGTCTTTAATTTCCGGCTGTCCAGAGGCCGAAGAGTGGTAGAGAATGTTTTTGGGATCATGGCCAGCCGCTTCCGCCTATTTTTGACACCTATCCGCATGGCGGAATATAAACTGAATCACATTGTGCTTTTCTGCTGCATTTTCCACAATTTAAAAAAAAAAAACATTCAACAAACTATGTTGTGTCTGATGCTGACGTCCCCCAAAATGCCAACCTCACGGCCCTTGAAGCTGTACGTCCTGGCTTGCCCCCCCTAAATGCCTGCAAAGTCAGAGACAGATATATGGAGTACTTTGTGGGTAGGGGGGTCATTGATATGCCAGACAATGTGTGAGAGGCATTTTTTAATAAATGTATTTTGGAAACTGAAATAAGATTTGTTTTCATTTACTGCTTGGGTTTGTTGTAGGTGTCTTCTTGCTTATTTTATGTTTTTTTTTGGGCCTTTAGCTTCAACAGTGTAAACCCACTTTCTGGGCGAGATGAGGTTACAGTCTCTTCTTCTTAAAAATAATCTTCTCATGTTGTGGGTCTGATACATACAGCTAGTTTTTTCTACTTAAGGTATGTAGAGCATTTACTGACCCAAAAAATACTCCTTTTCAGCACCATGACAGAAATGTGTGGATTCATGAAAATGGCGTGATAGGTGGTTTATTAAAAAGCACTGTGGGTGTAATTTCTAAAAGACAAATCCACTACGCACTACCAGTGTTGGTCATCTTACTTTAAAAAAGTAATTAGTTAAGTTACAAATTACTTCTCCCAAAAAGTAATTGCGTTAGTAACTCAGTTACTACATTGGAAAAGTAATTAGTTACTCAGCAAAGTAACTGACTTTTTTTTAAAAAATATTCTATACGTGTAACTAAGGGGCGGGTCTAGTATTACTGTAACCAAGGGGCGCATTTATTATTATTGTTATATATCGTGTAACCAAGGGGCTGCTCTATTATTACTCTTACCAAGGGGCAGATCTGTTATAGCGTGTAAGCAAGGGGGCGGGTCTATTATTATTATATCGTGTAAGGGGCGGATGGCTACAGAAGAGGGCGAATGTTAAATTAATGGGCAGAGCTCGATATATAACAATAATAATAAATGTGCCCCTTGGTTACAGTAATACTAGACCCGCCCCTTACTTACACGATAGACGCCCCTTGCAGAGTAGCACGAGCATCGGGAACGTGCGGCATCGCCTCGTACAATTACATGTTAACTGTGCCTGCGTGGTGCAGAGTTCACTCAGAGCTGTTTAGGTTCGGCAATTTTTGGAAGCTCCGTAGTGCTTCGTAGTACAGGGGGTCCTTATCCGGCGGGGGATCTTTTTTGACTGGACACCGGAATTACACTACTGCCATCTAGTGGCGGTAGATGTAATTGGGGTAACTAAGCCAAAGTAATGGGAACTGAGTTACCATGAGGGGAAAAGTAATCAGTTAGATTACTAGTTACCCTCTAAAGTAACCGAGTTACGTAACTCAGTTTATTTTAACTCAGTTACTTACATCACTGCGCACTACAAGTGCACTGCAAAAGTGCACCTGAAACTGCACTTGGAGTGCAAAGTGGATTTGCCTTTAGTAAATAACACCCATTGCCACCAAAAACAACAACTTTTTACGCAAATACATTTTACTTCAAGCTCATTCACAAAATTTCAAAAAGGCTATAAAAAAAAACATACTTGGTGTTTATAACATTCTTTACTAACATTAATATAACTTGGCGCTTTTGTGTAAACAGGCATGTATCAAAGCAGAACATATATAACACAGGAATTTACAAAGTTCAACTTGGAAAAGTGAAGACAAGATCAGACATGAGTATGTCCAAACTGTGTTGATCTTGCCTTAATCACATGGGGTGTCACCCCTGGAAAAGCCAAATTTAGAAGATGCACACAATTTGGGGATCAAACTGGGCATTTTCTTCAAGAACCCATGCCTAGAATGTCAAAATGTGCAATCTCCCATCATGGAGATCAATGTACATGTTTTGGGGGTGCAACCCCTTCACCTCAGCCACTTTAGTAGTTAGTAAGGGGTTGCACCCACAAAACGTGGTCATTGATCCACCATGATGGAAGATAGCACATGTTGACACACTGTGTGCATCTTCCAAATTTTGCTATTTTCTTACGTAAAAATTGTGGTTTTTAAAACCAGAAAATGTCTGGTAGCTAGTTTGTGGTGTCATTTTTTGTTGAACATCATTGATGTTTTTCTTGATATCATCTAGATCCCGATTGCACACCATTATCTCCCCGAGGACGTGTGCACTTTCACTGGTAAAATGTGATTCTTCTTCCACAACATCCACATCACCTAAAAAAAAAAAAACAACAAACACCGTGTATTATAAATATGCAGGCATACATTGATTAGCTTACCTGAAGCTGTGGTCTCCGACACTCACCTGTTGTGGTGACAATTTCTCCAACTTCTACAATCTCTCCTTCCTCCTCCTCCTCTGCTTCTGGTGTTGGTATTTCCCCTTCTTTGGGAGGTGTGGGGTCCCTGGTGTCCTCAGACGTCCCGAGTCTTCTCTCCCCTGTGAGAATGTACAAAAGGAATACTTAGCACACCAATCTTTGAGGGCAGAAATAGGAATCTAAAACATTGCTTGGAAGTGTCATACAATTGTGTTTTTTGGCCAAGTTCAAAGCCAAAAATCATAAATGTTGACACTTTGTAAAGCTGTAATACTTGAAAATGTATTTTTAACCATAAAATGTGCTCAATCCAAGGAAAAAATGACGGTGCTCTGACAATCACACAATGGTGACCGTTTAAAACTAAAAATAGTGAATATTTCAACTCACACACAAAAATGAATATGTATCAAAAAATAAATAAAAATTAAAATCACCCAGTGATACTTGACAAAATAAAGTGTCAAATTATATATAAGACAAAATACATAAATAAATAAATCAAAAGTCCATATAGTGTCCACATAGTGTCCACAATGTCTGTTGAAATAATTTGCAAAATATCTTCTTGTTCTTTCCACCACACCACAGTGACAGGTGACTCCTCTCCCTTAAGAAATGCACTCACAGACAAAAAAGTGCTTTAAAAAACATGTAAGCAGGTGTCAAGATGAATCACACAATATCCACTGTGAATATCCAGAAATTCTCCACATGTAAATAAAATAAGGTGCTCCAAAAGTGTAAATCGTATAAATCAATTTATTCATTCACTTAAAAAGCTTCAACCTTTACACTCACATTTCCACAATAAAAAGTCAGCAGAAAGCAATCAGCAGACCACAGCAAATTACACTCCTGAACTTCACACTCAATGGATTGCAGTCACGGCAGACTCGAGATGTGCAGGCACATCAGTGTTTGTTTAAATCTCACCCCTTCCTCGAGGCCTGATTGCAGCAATAGTAATCCGTCTCCACGTCCAGCTCCCAGTCTCAAGCTTTACTGGAGATGATCGCCGTACAGCCACGCTCCTGACATGTTTCGTTTAACCAACTTATTCATAGGGTACTTATTACCTGTTTGGTGCAAGTTTGTCAGATGGAGACACCCCTATAGTATCCACTGGAGCACATGTGTGGGACACCCTAATAAAAAGGGTGTTCTGGTGTCCCAGCACTAGTACTCTAGAGTCCAGATGTGTAAGCAGCTACTGAGTGTCCTCTCCTTTGCACTAAATCAAGTTTGCATTTCATTCTATAACAAACCCCTATAGACAACAAACTTCCTTTGATTAGAAACAGGCCTGAAGAAATGTAGTCAACTCCAACTTCACCAAACATCGTATTATAAAAGTGGGCGAACGATCGAGGTTTATTAAGAACGATTCAACCCCCGAACATGAAAGTGGCCATTTTCAACTGTCAAACATTAAAAACCAAAGCACATGGAGCAGTATGCAAGCAAGAAAAATAATATGAACACATGACAACTACTTACTTTTTTGAAGAACTCGCTTGATCTTTCTGTACTGATTGTGCTCCCTCAGTTTCAGGTCTGGCCAGCGTTTCCTCAGTTGATCCTTGGATCGTCGTAACCCAAAATTCTTCTGCAGACTCTTCACAACTTTAGCCATGATCTTAGCTTTTCTGACATTTGGGTTGGGGTAAGGCCCATACTTCCCATCATAGTCGCTCTTCTTCAATATGTCCACCATCTCCAACATTTCTCCAAAAGACATATTTGAGGCCTTAAATCTTCTCCTCCGGGATCGGGACATTTCTGGTTCCGGGCTTTCCTCATCCTCCTCCTCATTGCTGGAATTTTTTTTTTTTTTTTTTTTTCTTTTCTTTTTTTTTAACTTTATATTTTTATTAATCATTTTCAGTTTTACAACATAACATCATACATAGCATAAAACTTTCTTACATCTATATTTTGTCCAATTATCAGTAGGAGAGATAGTTAAACCGCTCATTCTCTAATATTCTGGGAGAAGAGAGTAGGGGATATATAGATACTTTGCAAAAAAAACAAAAAACAAAAAAAAAAGGAGCAAGCATAGTACAGTATACGAAAAAAATTTGGTAAGACAAGCAAATTATTGCTCCAACATATGTGTACTCTCCCTCTTCCCAAATAACTCTATCTATTTACTATTTCCCCCACTTTTATTCCTTCACATATCTTAACCATTCACATCACACATCTACTTTCACGCATGTCTCCTTATCTAATTCAGAATTATTCCTCTATTTATTTTGTGTCTATTTTCTTTTTTTCACACCAAATTTTACACAACCTTTCAAATTTATTGATACTCCCCTGTCTTATATAGAGTGTTTTTTCCTTTAATACCATACTGTTCACAGCTTGCTCCCATTCTCTACTGCATGGACTGGTGGGCGACTGCCATCTCTGGGCTATAAGTTTACGTGCCTGAAACAGACATCTCAGAATTGCGATATTAGTATCATTAGGTCTTCCTTTCCCAGCCATCCATCCTAATACACAGGTCTTGGGTTCTGTCTTGAAAGAGACATCAAAAACCTGGAAAATTGTTTCCACTACCTCCAACCAATAGCGATGCAGCTTGGGACATCTCCAAAACATGTGTATAATGTCTCCCTTCATTCCTCCACACCTTGGGCAGGAGGAGTCTATTCTGCTTCCAAAGCTAAACAGTTTTTTCGGGGTAAAGTAGGCTCTGTATAAAAGGAACAAGTGCGACATCTTTTGAGGTGGAGAAAGAGAGACCCATGGAGCTAATTCAAGAATCCTATCCCATTGGTTATTTGTAATGTTAACCCCGTCTCTTACCCATTTATCTCTAGAGACAGAGGTATACTGACCACTCTTGGCCTCTTTATGTAGGATCAAGTACGTCCCTGAGGTCGACCCCTTTGTTGAATCTGTTTGCACTATTCTCACTAGTGTCGATATATTACCCCATTCTACTGGTAAGTCCTTGAATTGTAGTGTAAGTGCATGCCTTAATTGGAGGTACCGAAAGAAAGATTTCCTCGGTATTAAAAACTCCGCTCTGAGCTCTTGAAATGTTTTTAGTTGTCCATTGGTAAAGAGCTGATGTAGATATTTTATATCTCTTCGTTCCCACTCCCTAATTGGTCCTATTTTTTGTACCTCGCTCAAATTATTATTCTTCCACAGTGGTGAGTATTCCGTATATCCTCTAGATCCCAGTATTCCCTTAGCCGCTCCCCATACCTTGTTCATTAGGTCCAGGGTGGGAATTCCCCGTATCACCGTACCTGCTTCCATAATTTCAACAGTTTGTCTATTTAGGAATACCTGGAGCAGATTTCCCCCCGCCCCAGTACCCCTCATATATTGTAGTTGGGATGCTAGGAAGTATCTAAACAGGTGTGGGATTGCCGCTCCCCCTTCATTGGTCGGAAGTTGAAGGATTTTTAGACTGATACGCGCCACACTACCCTTCCATATCAGTTCTCTAAATATTGTATCAAATCTATTGAACCATTTTTTATAAACCCAAACCGGGGAGTTAGCTAGAATATACAAGGCTTGTGGGAGAAAAATCATTTTAATAAGATTACACCGGCCCATCGAGGAGAGAGGGAACCTCTTCCAGATCCTAGTTTTCTCTTTGAACCTAGTCAACAGTGGGACCAAGTTATTTACTATATAGGCTTTGGGATCTCTCGTGATAATAACCCCCAGGTACTTCATCTGGGTTACTACTTGTAGTCTACTGGCTTCTTGAGGTAGTGGACTATGTAGGGGGTCCACTGGCAATAGAGTGGATTTTCCCCAATTAATGTTTAAACCCGAAAATTCACCAAATTTGCTAATTTTACACATGGTTTGTTTCAGGGAATTCTGTACATCACCAAGGAGTACAAGTAGGTCGTCTGCAAGTAGGACTACCTTTTCCTCTTCCAGGCCTCTTATAAACCCCCTAATCTCTATACAAGAACGGAGTGATATAGCCAGGGGTTCAATTGCAAGAGCAAACAAGAGGGGGGACAAAGGGCATCCCTGCCTCGTCCCCCTTAGTAAACGAAACCCTGCGGAGTGTGCATTGTTAATCCTCACCCTCTCTTCTGGTGTTTTGTACATAATTTTTACCCATTTAGAAAATATTGGCCCTATTTGGAACTCACTCAGGGTCCTCCATAAATAGCCCCATTCCAATGTATCAAAAGCTTTAGCGGCATCTAACGAGAGAATAGCTCTATGTCCCTCGTCTTCCGTTGGGATTTGTAAGTTTAGGTGTACTCTTCTAATGTTTATATTAGTTGACCTGCCAGGAATAAATCCTGATTGGTCAGGATGGACTAGGTCTTCTATCACCCCGTTCAATCTGGACGCCAAGATCTTTGCCAAAATCTTGGCATCCAGATTAAGCAGGGAGATAGGCCTATACGATGAGGGGTCCAATGGGTCCTTGTCTTCTTTTGGTATAACAATTATAGTTGACTCCCTCATAGAGCGGGGGAGCTCCCCTTCAACCAGTGCCCAATTAAGTGTCTTCAGCAGCTCGGGAAGCAGAACGTCTCCAAAACGGCGGTAGACCTCTACCGGTAGGCCGTCCGGCCCGGGAGATTTCCGAGTCGCCATTGCCTGTATCGTAAGTTGTATCTCTTCTAATGTAATAGGAGCATCCAGTTTTCTCCTAGCATTTTCAGAGAGACGGGGAATAGTCAAGTCTTTAAAAAAGGTTCCCATTGGGCCATCCATCTCTTCCTGAGTAGAACTATAGAGATTTTTATAATACTCTTTGAAAGAGTCCACAATTTCTGGGGTATTGGTGGTTATTCCCTTCGTGGGCGTATTAATCATTGGCACTAGTGATGGAGGAGAATTAACTTTCACCAGCTGCGAAAGCATCCGACCTACCGATTCCCCTTCCCCAAAACTAACTTGTTTTTGGAATATATATCTCTTTTCTGCTTTCCCCATCATTATCCAACGATAGAACCGTTGTGCCTCTGTCCATGCCCCGAGGTTCCCTGCTGATGGGACTTTAATAAATTGTTCTTCTGATTGTGTCACAGTTTGTGCTGCCTCCACCTCCCTTCTATTGGACTTTCTCTTGATTACTGAAATCTGTTGAATCAGAAGACCCCTAAGAAATGCCTTTAAGGTGTCCCAGATAACCCCCTGTGATGCTGTTCCATTGTTTAGGTCTATAAATTCTATCATAGCCTTCCTGACATCCTGCGATTCCCCAATAAGTTCCAGCCAAGCTGGACTAATTTTCCACTCCCGGGGTTGATTTTCCCCACCGATCTCCACAGATATTGTCATCGGGGAATGATCCAAGAGACCCCTCGGCATATATTTTGGACCACCGGATATAATAATTGCCTCATCGTTCCCCAGTGTCATATCTATTCGAGAAAGTGTGGAGTGTGTGGAGGAAAAGCATGAGTAGACCCGAACTCCCGGATTGTGTAGTCTCCATAAGTCCCTCAGGCCCATTTCTCCCATTATATGGGCCAGTCGTTTATCCGCTAGGCCTCTCCCTTGATTTGATTGTGGGAATCTATCTATATCTTGGTCTATGACCATATTGAAGTCTCCCATCATAAAAATCGGGATACTGGGTTTATCCAACACAAACTCTGCTAAGTCATAAAAGATGTCCAGTTTGGAAGGTGGTGGTATGTACACGCTAGCTAGGACAAAGGTTTTATTCTCTACTTTGCAGTACAGAAAAACGTATCTCCCAAGTTCATCAATCTTATTCTGAAAACAGGTAAATGTTACGCCCTTCTTAATAAAAATACTAACCCCCCTTGAATAGGACGTGTGAGTAGAATGGTATTGGAATTGAAAGTCCCTCCACCCCAAGTGAGACAGAGAAGTACTTGAAAAATGTTTCCTGTAAACACAGGATAGAAACCCCATGTGCGCTTACTGTGTTCAATACTGCTGCCCTTTTCCCCAAGTCACCCAAACCCCTTATGTTCCAAGAGCAAAGTGTAATAGCTTTCTTTTTTAACCGTGTATTAATAACCATGTACTTGAAGTTGTCTATTTATTGCAACTCTATAAACTCTACCTTCATTTTGTTGTGTTTTAATTTTTTTTTAACTTCCTGTGTTAGCCTATTAATATTGTGGAAATAATAAAAACGTGTATTACTCAAACAATTCAAAGTGAACAAATGTATTTGATACCCATCTTCCCCGTTGGAGACATACTTCTTCCAAACAGCCCTTCCTATTGCCCATTCATACCAACCATTCGTACCTACCCACCTACTAGACCATACATACATTCTATCTTCCTCCATTTCCTTCCTCTCTGCCTTCCTAGGCCTACCCGGGGGCTTCCTATTGTGACCTATCCATACATCTAACATACTTAATACCTTCCCCTTACCCCCTCCCATATCCCTCCCTTCTCCCCTCCCCTTCCTCACCACCACCAACAATAAAAAAAAACTCACAACAACAACATAAAAATCTTGAGAACATTTTGCAAGGTCCCTCCAACACAAAAGGGTTGGGGGTATCCTGCTCACTGCTCCCATTCTTCCGTACCTCTCTCCCCCACTCTCCTTTTCCTTAAGACAAGGCAATTAAAAAATAAAGATTAACATTCCCGCCTGTCCGAGGGCAGGCCTGGAAGGTATCTAGAAAAACATTTTATTATATAAATGGTCACAGTCTATGACCCCTCCTTTATCCTATTTCATTGTATGTGGTTAGCCACTCATTCACCCCTTCTGGAGTATCAAAAAATGTAATCCCCCCGCTAACTGTTAATCGTAATCTAGCCGGGTATAATAATGCATATACTATGTGTGCCTGGCGTAGCTTACGTTTAACTTCAATGAATCTGGCTCTTCTCTTCTGCAATTCCGGTGAGAAATCCGGGTATACAGATATCTTAACACCATTATACATCATATTGCCCAGTTCCCTTGCCCTACGCATAATAGTCACTTTATCATTAAAGTGCAATATCTTAGCTATTAAGGGTCTGGGAGGGGAACCGGGCTGGGGAGGTCTTGCCGGGACTCTGTGTGCCCGCTCTATTGAGAAGAAGGGGGTAAATACTTCTGTGCCCATTGTATCCCGAAACCACTTTTCCAGGAATCCTACTGCATCTACACCCTCACTGTGTTCTGGAATCCCAAGGATTCGTACATTTTTTCTCCTCATCCTGTTTTCCATCTCATCTATCCTAGTCTCCTGCTTACTTAATTGTCCTCTTATGGCTACCAGTTCTTTTTTAAGGGGATCCAAGTCATCCTCTATTAGAGCAACTCGTGTCTCTAGCTCTGTAGTCCTTTCCTGTGTAGTTTGTATCTCATGTCTAACTAGTAGAAGATCTGCTTGTATTGATTTTAATTGGGCCGCCATTTCAGTTAGGGAGTCTCTACATAAATTGACCGCCTGCAAAACCTCCTTTAGTGATGGCTCGGTATGGGTTGGGCTCCCCTCCCCTACTAGTGCCCCCTGGGCCATTTCAGATCTCCGGTCCTGACCTATCCCCCCTACTTCCACCGATATTGGTGGCTGGTTTTGCCCTACAGTCTGACTCTGCCCCTGACCCTGGCTCTTTCTTATCCCCGTTATCCCTACTTTGGGTTGAACTTGTTGGTGTTGTGAGTTACTTTTGGGGGGAGTCTGGGTGACTTGGCCAGGAGTATGGGCGAATTTTTCAAGCTTAGCAGCTGCTTGACTTGCTTGGCTTGCCGCTTGGCTGGCCTTAGTAGTGCGTTGACTTGGCATATTTTATCATAAAAAGCATACAAACAGTTTTAAAGATAGTATTACACCCTTCCCCCCCCCCAAAAAAAACGAAAAAAAAAACGGTAATAGGATATTGCACAACAGATTACCCAATATATCAAGATATAGACCTGAGAATAGTCTCCCTATCCCCCTATACACAATTTTCAATGCCTAGGAGTCCAGTTATACACTTAATCTGATGGAAACCCAGTGTTCCCCCAAACTCGGGTGAGAAAGGGGGGGACGAAGCTGGGCCTATAACCGCCTAAGAAATACGGACAAAGGGTAGGTATATCTTCTAGTGTCCGATGGTTATATACCGAGTATATACAAATAAGCCCAAGGCATGCAGGCTCTCACCACAGCTATTCTCGGATACTCAGATTCGCAAGTCAGTTCAATATTTAAAAAGTGGGGGTGCTTGATAGTAATAAACTCAGTTATTGATACTGTTGGTTTCGGTCCAGTGGGTATCTGCAAGGGGGGCAATACACGGGGGTAAGGGGGGAGAGAGGGCCCCACTCAGACCCACATGGGTTCAACAAACGCCAGCCCCCTAACGAGTCCAGGCACCAGGCACAGCCAAGGAGATTCGGATGGTAAGTAACTTTCTAGTTTCTTTGACAGCCCCCCCCCCTTTTTTTTTTTTTTAAGCAGAGACACTAATACTTATACATTTATACTCGGTGTTGATAGTATAAGATCAGAGGGGCACGTTGATGAGGGGTCTGTACATCTTCTAGAGGTCTCCACAGCATATCACACATTTCAGTCCATTAATAAGAAAACATTATATATGTCTTATATCATCAATTGGGCCTTTTAGTGCCTTTTGCTTGTGTCCCATATACTTTTACTCAGGTGTCCAGCCCTGAGGATTATAAATGGTTATGAGGGACCAAAATGGGGGTCAGCAGTAGCTGGAATATCAGCGAATCCATAAGCGAGTGTTTTCATTCACTTTGTGTTTGTTCTTTTCCCCCCGGCACCTGGCCTGTACACTTCAGGTTATGTCAGATAAGCCATAGAAACAAGGAAAGCAAACCCCCTCAGACGGCCATGCACTCGGGGTCTCCCGGGACTGCTCTGAATCCGACACACGCTGCCTCAGCACCGGCTCCACTCTCCTCACTCACCGGTCCTCTGCTGTATCGTGTTCGTGTCCAGCGTGTCCGTATCCAGCGCACAGCGTGTGACGTCACCTTCGGGGAACTCCGGATCCAGTCGGGGCTGTACGGAGCAACAGCTGATCCTCCAGGCAAGCCTCCACGCGCCCGCACATCGGGCTTCCCCAAATCCGGGTAATCGACCACACACGCTCCTTGTGCAGGCTAGGTTGTGTTGTTAGGTAGGGGTTTCTCAAGGAGTATGTTGCCTCAATATAGCTGCATATTAATCAGCGGAGAGCGAGGGAGAGCACACAGCCAGCCTCACTCAACCCTCAGCTCAGGCATCTCACACATCCGGCCACCTTGCTGGAATAGTTAGTGCGCACCTGCTGTGTCTCCGCCATGTGCTCTCCCCACTGCACCGTAAAGAGAAGGGGTGGGGAATAGACGAGAAAGATCGTCAGGGGCGAGCGGAGTTTCACGCATGCGCACTGTATATAAAACGTCACACGCGTGTGTCGTACGGACGATCTGTGAGCAAAGGGAGAAAGCTGACGCGACGATCGTTATAACGAAGGTACAATTTGACCTTGGTACATCACTAGCCTAGACTGCTTCTACATTGAGGCTTATTTTGGGAGAAGATTAGGAGAGTTTAGCCTGACATTATTTTGTGTTTGTCTGGTGTTGTGTCTTGCAGAGAATATGGAGGGGTTTAATGACTACAGCTTCCTCCCCCTGTTCATTGACAAGTTCAGGGAGATGCCCTGTTTGTGGCAAGCCAAACATCCTCATTACAGCAACAAAATAAAGAGGCTGGCAGCGATGGAGAAACTGCTGGAGTTTGTAAAGCCGGTGATCCCCATGGCAGACATCCCCAAGTTAAAAGTGAAAATTGGTGGCTTGAGGAGTACTTATTTCAGGGAGCGCAATAAGGTCCTGACGTCCCAGAGATCTGGAACTGCAGCAGATAAAGTTTATGTCCCCAAGCTGTGGTACTACAAGAGGCTCAATTTTCTCGCAGACCAGACTGAGGTCAGGGAATCACTCTCGACTCTTCCTTCCACGCTTCCTTCTACGCATTCCACCCCTGCTGAGGCTTCCAACACCCAACCTAGGCCTTCCAGTCAGGAAGATGTGGAGGAGCCCAGCTTGAGCCAGGTATAGTATTGTTCTACATATTTTTTGCGGAAAAATTAATGATGTTAACTTAATTTTTGAGCACTAATTGCTTATTTGCTAAAGTGTTTTACATATCAATAGACAGTAGTGTTGGAGAGATTTTGGGCAGGAATTTAAACTGCTGGGCTCAGAATTATATTGTTTTCTATTTGTTAATAATTTGCAACAGTCAAGAGCTTAAAATTGTGTGTGTTTGATGAACCAAAAACTCAAACTATGTCCCTTTTTCATACACAGGAAGACCTCAGCCAGGAGGAGGGCGTGGGTGGAATGCGGCAGCCAGGAGGTGGCTGAGGAATGTGGCAGCCAAGAGGAGGTAGAGGTAAGTGGCAGCCATGATGTGGGCAGACCTAGGAGCCTAACTAATATCCCAAGTCCCTCCCTTCCACCTTCCATACAAAAGGGCCAGAAAGGGGAGGGTTGTGGGGGAGTCAGCGCTCCGGCTGATTGGGGAGGCTTCGGCGGCACTAAAAGCCACCCCCACATATGAAGAGGCCTTTGCCGCCTTGGCTGCCACAAAACTTACCCAGATGGAGGAGGGGCAACGCCTCATTTGTGAGGAGGTAATTATCAAGATCTTAAATAAGGGGTTGTTGGGCCAAATGACCCAAAGTACACATGTGTTCGATTTGGACCATGCTCCTCCTCCTCCTTCTGCCACACCTTCAGCACCACAGCCTGGAAGGAAGTGTGGAAGGAAGACCTGAGTGTGATGACCTGGGTTCAGTCTGGTCTGACAGAAGATGCAGCCTCTCCTATGACCACAGCCTGGGGACATAGATGTTATCTGCTGCAGTTCCAGATCTCTTGGACTTCTGGACCAGATTGAACTCCCTTAAGATATGTACTCCTCGGGCCACCAATTTTTGAGTTTAAAAAATTGATGTCTGCCCTGGTGGTCAAAGGCTTTGCAAATTTCCCTAGTTTCTCCATTGCTGCCTCCCTCTTTATTTTGTTGCTGACACCTAATAAAGTTTTTTTTGTTTTCAAGAAAGATGTGTTTTACTTCAAAAAGGACAGTTTATTTGTGAGAAGGCAGGTACATTTCTAATATAGAAAGTAGAATAAACAAGGGGCACCAACACCAAACAACCTCCTAGAGATTAAAAAAAAAAAAAAAAACATTCTTGAGATCTGACGAATAAAAATATTCTAGTCATGAAATCAGGAAAAAGAATAAAAAATACGTTTTGGAGAAGTCAGTGTGAATATGAGCAGCTAAAAAACTTCATTCTTCTTGCATTGTAAAGAAAAAGAGAATGCGCTGCATTAAACAAATTTTAACATTGCAGCGTGACGAAGCGCTTTCGTCAGAGAATTTCTTCTGAGCATGCGTGGCACTTTGTCCGTTGGACTAGGCTACACACGATCGGAATTTGCGTGATCGGACTTTGTTGTCGGAAAATTTGAGATCCAGCTCTTAAACTTTTTCCGTCGGAAATTCAGACGGAAAAAGTCAGATGGAGCCCACACACGGCCAGATTTTCCGACAACATGGTCCGATCGGACATTTTCCGTCGGAATTTTCGACCGTGTGTACGGGGCATAAGACTGGGCTGCCAGTAAATTTCATGTGTGTGTAAAGGCAGGTGTCCCAATACTTTTGGCTAGATAGTGTATCTGGCAAGATTTACAATGGTGGTGGAACCCTCATACACATAGAATACTACATTTTGACAAAGTTTCAGGACCTGAGTCAGGAGTTATGTTTAACAACATAGGGAAAGACAACTTCTCTACATGAAGCGGCATGTTTGGGATTCAAACCCAGACCCTCATGCCCCGTACACATGAGCGGATTTTCCGTCGGATGTTTTTTCTGACGGAATTCCGCTCGAGCTTGGCTTGCATACACACGGTCACACAAAAGTTCTATGAACTTTCGACCGTCAAGAACGCGGTGATGTACAACACTAAGACGAGCCGGGAAAATTAAGTTCAATGCTTCCGAGCATGCGTTGAATTGTTTCCGAGCATGCGTAGGAATTTTTTGCGTCGGAATTTGTACAGACGATCAGAATTTCGGATCGGAACTTTTTCTGACCGAAAAATAGAGAACATGCTCTCAATCTTTTGCTGGTGGGAATTCCACCAGCAAAAGTCCGATGGAGCATACAGACGGTTAGAATTTCTGACCAAAAGTTCTCATCAGACTTTTTCTGGTGGAATTTCCGACCGTTTGTATGGGGCATCAGAGACCCTAAGCAGAAGTTCTAACCTCTAAGCCACGGAGCTGCCAAATGTGAAAACCTCCTACACATAAATACACATATACTGCATTTCTTTGGACATATAGGTGGTGAAATTATATTACTCAAGAGTTATTCTTCTTGATTTATTCTGTGATATTTAGTGGTTCTTGGTGGGTGAGTGTAGAATAGTGATGTTACCCTTTCATTTTTTGGAATTACATTTTGATTTCTGATGTTGGTACACATATCACATTTTTTGGGCTCAAATTATGATTATTTGGAAATAATAAAAAACACAGAAAAGTGTGACTCCTTTTTAAATTTGCATCAGCAATGGTATTGTTTGTGGTTTGTACAGACACCTGTGTGAGTTTGGGTAAAGATTTTTGTGAGATGAAGAGTAACAAGTGAAAGTGACAGAGAAAAATATATTTTACCAAAACATCAAAACATTCCACATTCTAGCATTCTTAAAAATAAAACAGTTGTAGAAGTAGAAGCAACATTGTTGCAAAGGAAAATTCAGAGAAAGATACATTTCATCTCAACATTAAAAGTATTTATTTGGGGAAGTTACAATTGTATCATTAGAATCAATGACTGAAACTTGCATTGGAGTATATATCGCAGATTTTAACCCTCAAAAGCGCATTTTAGCCCAGCGCTAATTTTGGTATTTACTATAGCGCCCTGTGAAAAAGCCATGGGAGTTAAAATGAGAGTAGTTTGCATGTCTGAGCATGCTCAGTTGTGCTGGCACCTAGTTTTATAAAAACGGGGAATTTATCTCTTCTCAGACTTTTAAATATATTTCAGTGTAGAAATAAGTTTAAAAGCAGATTATCTTTAAGCAACATACCGCATATTTTAGTACCATTTAGGCAATTATATCATGCTCTAAACATTATTTCCATGTGCACTACTCCAGGTTTTAGCAGAGTAAAGGTTTGGGCGCTATTCGTCTTCAGGGAGCTATAGTAAATTTGATTTTGGGAGTATTCTTTCACAGCACTATAGTGAATATCATTTTAGCGCTAATTAGCACCACAACGCTATAGTAAATGGCCCCCATTTGTGTCACCACAAATAGCGCATGGATGGAGAAAAACCCATAAGATTTAAATAGCCATCAATTCTTGTATCATCCTTTTAAATGTCCAAAGTGCCAATAGTGGTGGCACCTAGTCATAAAAATTAGTTAAGTTAATGTTTTTTTTATTCAGCTGTCAGCGGGGAAGCCCATTGACAGCTGATGATTCATTAGTTGTTATGGATGCCGTGGCCGGCTTCCCGGTCCCGTTCCTTAACAACCAGCTTTTACTGGGCCCTGATTAGGCAAAGCGTTGCCCAATCAGGGCACAGAATGCACTGTGCAGCGTGCAGTGCATTGCAGGGCATTCGGAGGGGTGAACATCTGCCAAACACCCTGCAAATTCTGGTGTTCCTCGAACAGGGCAAACAGCCACTGTTCGACCCAAACTCATGCTCAGGCCAAACTGTTTGCCCAACCCTACATGTGAAATAGTGACAAAATTAAGCACCAAAAAATTCATCATAGGCATCACTTTAAAAGCCTTTATAGGTTATCAATCTAGAGTTACTGTAAATGATGGCCCCAGAATTGTTGCTCACATTGTAGCACAATTGTCATTTTCATATGTAGGTGCACCTTCCACATAAGTTTAGTTTTTTTTGTTCATGTACACAGGAGTGGGGGACCTAAAAAAAAAATTTTTTTTATATGTTACCTTATTTTTTAACTACGTTTTTTTATTAACGTTATTGCTATCACATAGGGGGGCAATAGTCCCCTATATGATAGCACACTATAAGGACAGGTTCTCTTTATTAAGACATAATAGTCCTCCACTAAAGCTAATGGTATAATATTCTCTGCTGGATTCAGGATTGGCTTACCACTGGAAAAAGAAGAGGAATATTCGCTTTTTTTTTTTTCAAAGCCAATTTATTAATTGAAAATACGGTAACTGAGAACTGAAGTGTATATATTTTTACAAGACACCCTGGGAGAATGAAAAAAAAAAAAACCAGCATGCATTTTAGTCTGTACAAGCAACATAGAACACCTACATAGTTACAAATTAAAAACGGAACTCCTTTAAGCCACAAAGCTAAATCTTCTGTAAAACTGAGATGGTTTTGGGGGTAGTTGGCCTTTACATTTTTCAACACTTGTACAGTGTATGCAAGTACTTTTATATAAAAAAGAATACACTTTAGGTTAAAGGAGGTTAAGTGGTTCTTTCTATTTTAAGTGCAATATAAAATCATAAAAAAGGAGTAAAATAATAAATATCTTTACTGTAATAAAAGCTATTATGTTTTTTTATATATATTTTGAAACCAGTGTCCTAAACAATGAAGGCCACTAATTGAACAAGGTTTTACCTGCAAGCCTACATTTTGTACATATTTTATAAACACATGATTCCAGTGTTTTTAAAAGTGTTTCGTTTGTATTCAGAATGTAACAATGCAAAGTGCTTAGTGGTATAAGAGACATGGCTGTTAATAAAGACATTTGGGCCGATTTACTTAAGAAGTTGAGAATCTTCGCACAAGTAATGATCCAGGCACATGCAGATAAAATAAGTAAACAGGGATTTTCTTTCCACGATTGGATAATCTTCACATAATTTATTGTGTGAACATTCTGAAATCCTTTAGTAAAATATTTCCATATCTACCTTGCTCACAGTCTTAGCCATTGGTGTGCACAGGCAATTGCATTAGGGTGTGCACCCCAGACCACAAACTCATATGCGTTTATATCAGCAGAACAGTAGACAGTATCAGCAGAGCAGAGATTGGTGTCAGTAGCACAGTGGCTGGTGTCAGTAGTTTTTATTAATTATAATTATTATTTTTTTTTAGGAGCCCTGTTGGGGGGCTTTGGTGAAATATCAAGGGTCTAAACAGAGAGAAGGGGACTATGGCTTCCCCAAATGCTTTCTCTGCAGCCTCAGCTGAACTGGACAGAGAACAAATGGGAAGTGCTCTGTGCTGAGCAAATTCCTGTTCATTCACAAACTGAAGCATAGTAAATGGTTCACTATGCTTCAGTTACTAATGTACACAGGAGAGATTGGTACAGATCACTCACTGTGTTCATTCATGAATCCATCCTGAAACATCCCCTGCAGCAGCGGGCAGGAGAGGAGAGAAGGAAAGCTGGAAGCACTGCAGGGGGGATAATGGGGGCATCGGGAAGTTAGAGGAATCGGCACCGCACAGGGTGATTAGGGTGTGCCCAGGCACACCCATCACACAATGTGCGAACGCCTATGGTCTTAGCCCTGGTTCACATTTAGCTGAACATTCAGCTGAACTTGCACGATTTCATTCCCGCGTGTCAGTCTGACGATTTCAGAGACATCTGTGTGGTTTCCTGCACAAATGTCTATTAAAATCGCACCTGAAATCTGCAAAAGTAGTACAGAAACTACTTTTGGGAATTGGTGAGGCACCGCAAAGTCAGCGTTGCACCAATTCAGACGGTTCTATTGCGGGCAATAGCCGCCGATTTGGCATGCGATTTGACATGTCAGTTTGCATCAATGTGAACCAGGGCTTATGCCCCGTACACAGGGTCGGATTTTCTGACAGAAAATGTTCGATGGGAGCTTTTTGTCGGAAATTCCGACCATGTGTCTAAGCTCCATCGGATATTTTCCATCTGGGAATTTGATTTGGTTCTCAAATTTTCCGACAACAAAATCCGTTGTAGGAAATTCCGATCGTGTGTACACAATTCCGACACACAAAGTTCCACGCATGCTCGGAATCAAAAAGAAGAGCAGCACTGGCTATTGAACTTAATTTTTCTCGTGTTGTACGTCACACGTTCTTGAGTTGAATTCCTTCCGGTGCTGGGACTCCAGGAGAGGAAGTGGGAGCTGGGTACTAGGTACCCATCCCCCCACAAAAAAATGACAAGTCAAATGTGGAATGTCAGGGGGTCACGAGTACTTAAAGCAGAAGTTCCATTTTTGGGTGGAACGCGGCTTTAACTAAGAGATCAATTAGATGACCTTCTCAGTTGTGAGTAGTTCTATTTTTGGAGTATCCTACTAAATCCCCTTACCTATCCAAGTTTTTTAAAAATAAAACAATGCCCGCCAGGAGGTGGCTGAGGAATGTGGCAGCCAAGAGGAAGGTAGGGGTAAGTGGCAGCCATGACAGACGTCACACGTTCTTGAGTTGAATTCCTTTTGGGACTCCAGGAGAGGAAAAATCCCCCCACAAAAAAATGACAAGTCAAATGTGGAATGTCAGGGGGTCACGAGTACTTAAAGCAAAACCCCTAAGAGATCAATTAGATGACAGTTGTGAGTAGTTCTATTTTTGGAGATCACCCCTAGACTGATCATTGAAGACTTTTAGCGCTAATTAGCAACCACCACAACGCTATAGTAAATGGCCCCCATTTGTGTCACCACAAATAGCGCATGGCTGTGAGAAAAACCCATAAGATTTAAATAGCCATCAAATTCTTGTATCATCCTTTAAATTTCCAAAGTGCCAATAGTGGTGGCACCTAGTCATAAAAAAAAAAAAATTAGTTAAGTTAATTTTTTTTATTCAGCTGTCACGCGGGGAAGCCCATTGACAGCTTGATGATTCATCAGTTGTTATGGATGCCGTGGCCCGGCTTTCCCGGTCCCGTTCCTTAACAACCACTTTTACTGGGCCCTGATTAGGCAAAGCGTTGCCCCAATCAGGGCACAGAAGCACTGTGCAGCGTGCAGTGCATTGCAGGGCATTCGTAGGGGTGAGAACATCTGCCAAACACCCTGCAAATTCTGGTGTTCCTCGCACAGGGCAAACAGCCACTGTTCGACCCAAACTCATGCTCAGGCCAAACTGTTTGCCCAACCCTACATGTGAAATAGTGACAAAAATTAAGCACCAAAAAATTCATCATAGGCATCACTTTACTTTAAAAAAGCCTTTATAGGTTATCAATCTAGAGTTACTGTAAATGAATGGCCCCAGAATTGTTGCTCACATTGTAGCACAATGTCAATTTTCATATGTAGGTGCACCTTCCACATAAGTTTAGGTTTTTTTTGTTCATGTACACAGAGTGGGGGGACCTAAAAAAAAATTTTTTTTTTATATGTTACCTTATTTTTTAACTACTAACTTTTTTATTAACGTTATTGCTATCACATAGGGGGGCAATAGTCCCCTATATGATAGCACACTATAAGGACAGGTTCTCTTTATTAAGACATAATAGTCCTCCACTAAAGCTAATGGTATAATATTCTCTGCTGGATTCAGGATTGGCTTACCACTGGAAAAAGAAGAGGAATATTCGCTTTTTTTTTTTCAAAGCCAATTTATTAATTGAAAATACGGTAACTGAGAACTGAAGTGTAAATATTTTTACAAGACACCCTGGGAGATGAAAGAAAAAAAAAAAAACCCAGCATGCATTTTAGTCTGTACAAGCAACATAGAACACCTACATAGTTACAAATTAAAAACGGAACTCCTTTAAGCCACAAAGCTAAATCTTCTGTAAAACTGAGATGGTTTTGGGGGTAGTTGGCAAGTACTTTTATATAAAAAAGAATACACTTTAGGTTAAAGGAGGTTAAGTGGTTCTTTCTATTTTAAGTGCAATATAAAATCATCTCACCTGGTTGTGTGTACATATTTTATAAAAATAAAACAAAAACCCCTAGACTGATCATTGAAGACAATGAGCAAAAGTTTTCTCACCTGGTTGTGTGAATCTACCTTGTGCCTGGCTGTGGGGCAAAAGTGGCGAAGACCTGGGCAAAATACCAGTGGCTCCTATGGGGGTAGTATTACAATTAATTTCTAGGCATTTTCCAACATCAAAGAAACAGATATGAAGGCACAATCACCTAGGCATTACTGTAAATTATTGCTGGAAAATGTAAAATAGCTAAAATTGGATACTCACAAAAATGGAACAAGTGAGAACTTTTAAACAGGACGAGGCCATTCAGTGCAGGATACATGACTCCAACGACACCCTGCTATGCTGGCAGGCTAACGCGTTTTTCAGGGGTCCACAACCTTTCTCAGAGCTAAGCTGACCAGCCCACCTATGTACAGATGCATAAATACAGACACACAGGTCTAGTACAAGTATAACATGTTTGTTATTTTAATTAAAAAAAATAGTTTTACAATCACTTTAAACCCTAAAACACTACCCAAGCACGAAACCTAAAAGCCCAAATCTATATATTTCTTTATTATTTTTAATAGTTTTGGTGACCTATCAGAAACTTAAATATGATATAACAATATAAAACAAAAAAAACAAAAAAACTCAAGGGGGGACCAGCAGCTAAACAGCAATAGAAGTTTTTACTAACATACACAAAGGGTACTTCTAAAAAAGGACTATTGGGTCTATAAAGGGTGGTACACAATAATATGTAACCCCTGTGTATATAGAGTACTTTTTTATAGGGGAGAGTGATGTTAACAGCTCTAATCCATTGTTGTAGTGTGGGAGGAGTCCCCCTCATCCATGTATTGGCGATCTGTAGCCTGGCAAGGAATAATGTTTCTTGCAAAAATATATTCAGGTATTTTTGACCGTCAGAGAGTGAGAGAAGTCCCAGCACACATTGGCGGGGGCAGAGGGACAGTGGAGATCCCATGCGATTGCGGAGGAACCAAACAACCTGGGTCCAGAACCCCTGTATGGATGGGCAGGTCTACAGTAGGTGGAAGAAGGAAGCATTAGGGTAGCTGCAGCAGGGGCAGTTGGGGTTATGTCCATGTCTAAATTTGGAGATGCATTAGGGGGTCAGGTAAGATCTGTGGAGAATGTATAGGTGGGTGAGGCGGTCAGAGAGTTTAGGAGAAACAGTTTTGCAGTTAGCAAGGGCCTCCTCCCAGTCCTCGTCCGTCACAGTGACCAGATCAAGCTCCCAACGTGTTTTTAGTCGTTAGGCGGTGGTGGTTGCTGTGGGCGTCATGAGGTATGTATAGATTTGGGAGATCAGTTTCTTGGGGTCTTTTCCCAAGACTATGTCTACCAATAGTGGGACCTCGAGAGCTGGGATGGAGTCACCAAACTGTGTATTAGGTGCGTGTCGGAGTTGAAGGTATCGGAAGAACATGTGGTTGGGTAAAGCAAAGTTTTCTTTGAGTGTTTGGAATTACTTAACCGACCTGTGAGATACAACTTGCGACAAGTAGATGACACCCTTGTCAATCCACAGTCCATGGTCGGGAATAGAGGCAAGTTCAGGTAAGTGTGGGTTGTCCCATAGAGGTGTGTGGGAGTGTGGGGAGGGTGCCCCACCAAGGCGCATGGCATGTTGCCAGACCTTGCAGTGGTGTAGCATCATGTGTCACCCATCCCCGGTTTGGGGTAAACCACGGGGTTCGCTGAACAGTATTTGGAAAGGGTGAGATAGCGGACCGGGGACCTGGGAGCAGACTAGGGTGGAATAACGGACTCTGTCAGATCGATTGAAATAGAAGAAGTGGGAGATTTGGGACACTTTGTAGTACATAGAGAGGTCAGGGAGTGCAGTGCCGCCTAGGCCAGTCGGACATTTGAGGACTTGCCACGATAACTTGTGTCGAGACGAACCCCAGATAAACGTGTTGAGGATAGATTCCATGGCTTTAAATATGCGTGAGGGGAGGTATAGCGGGGAAAACGTAGAGTAATTTGGGGAGGAGATCATTTTGACTAGGTTAATTCAGCCCATGACCCCAAGAGGGAGACGGGACCATATTTGCTTTTTGGTTTTTAAGGTAGCGAACAGGGGTTCATTATTGAGGGTAATGTAGACGAGAAGGGATCGGGAGATGTGGACACCCAGGTATTTAATGGTACTTGCTCTAACCAGGGGGAGTGCGGCTTGGTCAGCAGTGTGGACGTCTATGTCTAGAGGAAGAATTTGGGACTTTGTCCAATTTATCTGAAGCCCAGAAAATGCCCCAAAGGCTATGATAACTCATAGGGCAGTCTGGAGTGAGGGACCGGCGTCAGCGAGGTAAGGAGCATGTCGTCAGTGTAGAGACTGATTACCTCTGTCAACTGGCTACAGTGGAGGCCTTTAATGTCTGGGTGGCATCCAAGGGCTATAGCCAGGGGCTCAACCGCTAGGGCATGGAGCAGGAGTGAGATGGGGCATCCCTGGCGCGTGCCGTGGGAGAGTGAGAAGGGAGGGGAGATTCTGCCATTGACTTGAATATGCACCATGGGGGCCTGATAGAGAAGTAGAAGCCACTTTCCAAATTTTGGGCCGAATCCAAATCTATGGAGGCTTTCCTACAAGAAACTCCACTCAATGGAGTCAAATGCTTTAGCAGTGTCTGAGCTGGGATTGGAGGTTCATGTGAATCCATCTAAGGTTAAAGGCTGTGTTTTTGTCCGGCATGTATCTGGTCTGGTTCAGTGCACAAAGCTAAGGATAACTTTGTTGAGATGCAGTGCTAGGATTTTGGCCAATATCTTGACGTCAAGTTGAAGGAGGGAGATGGGTCTATATGATTCAGGGAACAGTGGGTCTTTGCCTGGTTTGGGTATAAGTACAATGAGGGCTTCACCCATGGATGTCGGGAGGGTATTCGTATCGAATATGTGCATGTATAGTTTACAAGGTTGAGGGATGAGGGTTTCACTGAATTGTCTATAAAACTGGAGGGGAAGCCCATCTGAGCTGGGTGCCTTAGAACTGGGGAGCTGTGCCAGGGCCTCCGCAATACAGTCTGCGGTGATAGGCGCTTCCAATTTGGCAATCTGAGGGGGCGAAAGTGTGGGGAAGTCAATGTCTTGCAGGAATGCTGAGAGCTCGGCCTGGGAGTGTTGGGCGGTAGAAGAGTACAGCTCGGAGTAGAAGGACCTAAACTCCTTGACTACCTGATCAGGGTCAGTAATCCTGGTCCCAGATGCCGACTGGAGAGAGATCACCATCCGAGGTTTGTGATCTAGGTGGGCCATGTAGACGAGGAGCTTGCCAGCTCGTTCGCCGTGTTTAAAGGTACATTGTTTACTAAAGAAGATGCCCTGCTTGGCCTTCTCAAAATGTAAGTGGTCTATGAGCCTGGTCTGCATTCGTACAAGAGAGGCGTTGGCAGCTGTTGGGTCATTCTGAATAACTTGCTCAAGGGTAATAAGGCGATCCTCTGCCTGGCGAAGCAACAATTTGGAGGTGGCCTTGTGTCTATTGATTCACAAGGAGAGAATCATGCGAGCGTGAATTTTAAAAGCCTCCCATACGGATCCGACCTGGGCAGACCCATTGTTTGTGCGAAAATAATATTCCCACTCGTGTTGGACAGTGTCAAGATCGGGGAGGCTGGAGAGCCAAAACGGGTTCAGCCTCCAGATCCGGGCAGCAGGAGGAGAGGGCTGTATGGAGAGTGATCAGAGAGCACTCTGGCATCAAAGCCTACATCAAGGAGGTGGGGAAGAAGGGGGAGCAAGGAAGATAAAGTCTATGCGGGACATTGCTGAGCGTGAAGGGGTGAAACATGAGAAGCATGGTTGTGACGGGTGTATATGTCTCCATGTGTCAGTGAGGGCAAATTCTATAAGAAACTTCCCAAATCTGGTGATGCTGGACGTGGAGGAAGGAGGGCTGGCAGGACACAGCCTGTCAAGGCTTGGGGTGATGACCATGTGAAATTGCCTGCCCAGATTGCCGGAACTGAAGGGTATTGGGCCATGAAAGCCACCCCCAGCTGCAGCATGGCAAATTGTAATGGGGGAGGGATATAAAAGGTCAGGAGGAGGACCTCAAGGCCCCCAATGGTGGCATGCAAGAATAGGGACCGGCCCTGGGGGTCTGACTGCAAGGTGTGGAGCTGGAATTGCACCTTCTTAGCTATGAGGATTGCAATTCCGTGGGAGTTGGAGGTGTGTGGGGCCTGGTATAACCAGCCCACCCATGGCTTTTTAAGACACATCTGCTTCTGGCCTGCGAGGTGGGTCTCAACAAGTTTGGAGACGTCTGCCCTGAGATTTGAGGTGGGAGAGGACTGCTACTCGTTTGGCCCTCTCTCCGAGACCCTGGACATTCCAGGTTACAATTTTGAGAGAAGCCATAGTATATGGGGGAAGCTAGTGAATGCAGTCGGGCACCCAGGGGGCAGCAAACAGTACAAAACAGTAAAAGTACCATACAACTCCTGAGGAGATATACATATATGTTGGATACCCAGGGATCATATGAACCAGCCAGGAGGTTCCGAGCCAGTGGTGTGAAACCTCGGTGGGCACTCATCCACCAAACATTGGCTTGGGGCGTTTTAAAACCAGAGAGGGAGGTCAGGCACATTGGTAATAACGGCAATTATGTGAAGTCATAGTTCGTATAGTATATCAATATGAACTCAAAAAGGAAAAACACAGTACATAAAAAAACAAAAAGAAAAAATACTGCATGAGCACTGGAACAGCGAAGCAGATTTAACACCCTGCCACCCATTATAGATGGAGGGGCAGAGGCCGGCCAGGGAAACAGTGGTGGGGTGGTGTTAGTCAAGGGTGGCACGAATGCCAAGATCATGGGGTGACCAACCTGGTCAGGTGGGGCGGTTAAGCTGGAGAGCGCACAGCAGTGCAGGGGGGGTAACCAGCCTTGGGGGATGTGGGTGCAGGTGAGCCACCTGAGACACAAAAAGCAAGCATGTTAGCGGGGGAAGGCAGTATCCTGCAGTATGGGTATGGAGGGAACAGGGCAGTCATTGAAGCACAGTGGAAGGCGGAGAGAGGGGAAGAAAGTGATGTGAACAGTGCATGGGGCCAACTCACGGTTCCAGGAGAGATGAAGGGCAAGCCGGCAGTTCAGAGAGAGCGGTTCTCAATTGTCAGGCGGTCAGCGGCGGCAATGCACAGGGGAATAAGGGTCACGTGGCCTGAGCCGGTCGTGGCACGGTGTTCTAGCCAGGAGAGAACAGCCTGCGGGTCTTCAAAAAACTGTGCCTTGCCTTCACTCACCACATGGAGCCTTGCCTTCACTCACCACATTTTCTTCTGGACTTTAGCCGAGAAGACCGGGAACACCGTTACTGTGCCGCTGCCGATGGGAATGTTGCCTCTTTCACAGACTTTCTGTCCCAATGACAAATATTTTTTGTAAATTTGGGTTTTTTAGTAAAACAAGGATTGGGATAAAGCATCAGTGGAGAGGAGACACGTTTTTCCCATATCAACTCTTACAGGAGAGAATTTCCCTTCCTAGGGGTAGATTTCATCTCACATCATGTTGTCACCTTCTGTTTGCAAGTAGGAGACGTTTGTAAGTTGGATGTTTGAAAGTAGGGGCCTGCCCTATATGCTCTGCAGAAATTTGGGCCTAAGAAGGTGTTGGTGTTGCCACAACACTGTAAGCCCTCAAAGTGGCACTTGGTGGGCGCTGGAACGCCTGCTGTGAACTATTATATCAAGAATTGTAATTACATGCCATTGTTGAACAATAGTAGAAAAGTTGGTCCTTTGGTGGAGGTGCTGGTGCCACAACACTGTAAGTCCTCACAGTTACTCTTGGTGGGTGCTGAAATGGGCCCTGCTGTGAAATATTAAATCAAGAATTGTAATTACGTGCACCTGTTGAACAGGGGCAGAAAAATTGGACCTTAGTACATGCTCCATGAGGATGCCCAGAGTTTTGAAGGCTCTGATGATGATACCCAGCTAGAGGAAGGCAGTAACGTGAGCCCAGAGAGAAGGGATGCCCAAGAAGGACAGCAATCTGGCAGTCATGTCCCCCCAGCTGCAGCATACTGCCAGGTTTGCTCCAGTGATGAGGAGGGAGGGGATGATGAGGTCACTGACTCCACATGGGTGCCTGATAGGAGAGAGGAGGAGGAGGCACATCTTCAACGAGGCAGGATGCCCTCCAGGGGCCAGCTTAAGGGCAGCAAACCGACTGCATCACACCGCACAGCTGCACATGTTCAGGGCGCTGCCTCTGCGCGTTATTCCAAAAGTTCTTTGGTGTGGGCCTTTTTTGAGACGAGTGCATCAGATCACACCGCTGCCATTTGCAACATATGTCTCAAGCGTATCTCGCGTGGCCAAAACATCAGCAGCTTGGGCACCACATGCTTGACCAGACATATGTCGACCTGCCATGCAGTTCGTTGGCAAGCATACCTAAAAGACACACACCAAAGAACAAAGCGGACCTCTCCTTGCTCCTCATCAGCTGGGATCTCCAACCCCACTATACCTTCAGTCCTCTCTGAAAGCTGCATTGAGGAATGAAGGTGTAGAATTAGGTGTGTCACAGCCAAGTACTTGCGGGCAATCTGCTATTGGTACACCGACGTCCGATTGTACCAGGCAAATTTCCCTGCCCCAGCTGCAGCACCATCGAAATAAGTTCACTCACAGCCATCCACATACCCGGCAGTTGAATGCTAGCTTGGCTGAATTGCTAGCACTTCTACTGCTGCCTTTTCAGTTGGTAGACTCTGCCCCTTTGTGAAAGGGAAGTTTGAGGAATGTGCGGTTCCTCAGTGGCAGGTTCCCAAACACCACTTTTTCCTCACCGAAGGCAATTCCGGCTCTCTACCGGCATGTGGAAGGCAATGTCTTGGCCTCGCTGGACAGGGCGGTCAGTGGTAAGGTACATATTATTGCTGACTCATGATCCAGCAGGCATGGACAGGGACGTTACCTATCTTTCACGGCATATTGGGTGACTCTTCTGGCAGCTGGGAAGGATGCAGGACAAGGTGCAGTAGTGTTGGAGGTTGTTCCGCCACCACACCTGCAAAATGCTACTACTGGTGATTCTGACACACCTCTCTACTCCACCCCCTCCTCTTCTTCTTCCTCCATGGCCTCTTCCTGTGCTTTGTCCTCGGAACCAGCGGTGCTCCGTAGGCGTTCAAGAGGCTACGCAAGTATGCAGGCAAAAATATGCCATGCGGTGCTTGTGCTAGTGTGCTTGGGGGACAGGAGTCACACTGGGGCAGAGGTTCTGTCAGCTCTGCAGGGACAGGCTGAGAGGTGGTTGATGCCATGCCAGCTTAAGCCAGGAATGGTGGTTTGCGACAATGGCACCAACCTCCTCTCCACCCTCCGACAGGGACTACTGACTCATTTCCCCTGTGTGGCTCACGTCCTTAACTTGGTGGTGCAGCGGTTCTTGGGCAGGTACCCGGCTTACAGGATGTCCTGAGGCAGGCCAGGAAAGTCTGTGTGCATTTCCGCCGGTCATATAATGCCAGTGCTCGGCTGGCTGACCTCCAAAAGGAATTTAACCTGCCCAAGAACCGCCTAATCTGTGACATGCCCACCAGGTGGAACGTTGGCCATGCTGCAGTGGCTGCACATGCAGCAGAGGGCCATCAATGAGTACCTGTGCGACTACGGCACCAGGAAAGGGTCAGGGGAGCTTGTTTTTTTTCCCCACACCATGCACTCTCCTGTCACCATTTGAGGAGGCCACGAGGATGGTGAGCAGTGACAGTGCATGCATGAGTGACACTGTCCCTCTTGTCCACCTGTTGGAGCACACGCTGTGTGGGATAATGGACAGGGCACTTGAGGCAGAACAGAGGCAGGAAGAGGAGGACTTACTTACCTCTCAAGGCCCCCTTTATCCAGACAGTGTTCATTCTGGCCCACCGATCACACAGGAAGGAGGATTGTGTCAGCATGGAGGTGGAGCCTGGCACTCAGCATCAGCAGCAGTCTTTTAGGGATCATTCACAGTCCCTAGAAACCCGTGGACTTGTACGTGGCTGGGAGGAGGGGGCTGCAGATCATGTCGTCCTTAGTGACCCAGAAGACTCCGGACCGAATGCCTCAGCTAACCTACGCTGCATGGCCTCCGTCATCCTAGAAAGCCTGCGGAAGGATCCTCATCTTCGTCGGATCAAGGAGGGACATCACTACTGACTGGAAACCCTCCTTGATCCACGTTACAAGGGTAAGGTTGCAGACCTTATCTTGCCGTCGCAGAGGGAACAGAGGATGAAACATCTTCAGGAGGCCTTGTAGAAAGGTCTGTGCAACACGTTCCCAGAGACTGGGAGGCTCCAAATTCCTGGTCCTGGACAACGTGTTGCTGAGGCTTTGGTCAGTCACAGAAGGAACGGTTGAGAAGGTTGCCGTCTGACCGATGTGTTCAGACAGTTTTTTAGTCCACAGCCCCAAGGTATGATCGGTTTCAGCAACCATCCCCAGCGTCTGATTTACATGGTCCGACAATACCTAGGGGCAAGGTCAGACTTGGACACCTTTCCCACCGAAAATCCTCTGGGTTACTGGGTCTTGAGGATGGATCATTGGCCAGAGCTTGTACAGTATGCAATTGAACTACTGGCATGTCCTGCATCCAGCGTTCTTTCGGAACGCACATTCAGTGCTGCTGGAGGCTTTGTAACCGATCACAGGGTGCGCCTGACCACCGACTCGGTTGATCGACTGACCTTCAAAAAAATGAATCAGTCTTGGATCACCAACAGCTACCAAGCACCTGATGCTGATGTAACCGAATAACTTTTTTTGAAATGTCAGATCCCTTCAAGACTGCTTATGCTGATCCTGCTTATACTGAGTGACTATCCTCTTCCCCCTCAATGATCATGTTGATAGCTTGTAAGAAAATTTTTGGTTCTAGGCACCACCACCGGTGGCTAAGGCCCAATTTTTCAGCCCCTGTTTAACAGGGGTGTGTAATTACAATTTTTGATGCAATACTTTGTAGCAGGGCTCATTCCTGCACTCCAGCTAGAGTTTCTGTGAGGTGTTGCAGTGTTTGACTGTGCTCAAACAGTTCGGGGGACTCCTCAGGAGGACATGGTGGGGCAAGGGAAGGAGTGACTGATGCCATTGAGCCTAGGGAAGAGGCCACTTTGGCAGCTGCTTTGCCAGTACCCTGAGACTGGGTGAGAGAGGATGAGGACTGGGGAGGATGAGGACGGCTTGGTCATCCACTCTACCAAGTCTTCGGCATGTTGCGGCTCAACACGTCCAGCTGCTGAAAAAAGGACGAGCGTGTCCCATGGCCACGTGCTGATGAGGATGCACCGTGTCCACGACCAGCACTTTTGCCCCTAGACACAGAGCCTGCTTGCCCCTTTTTATTGCCTCGTGACATGGTAAAAATCTGACTGTCTGTGTAGCAAACAGCCAATTTTTCCTGTTTCTAATATAACCAATGATTCTTTCCATCTTAATGATATAATGCCTTAACCTTAGATCTTCCATTACCTCCAAAACCCCTGCTTTCCCATTCCCCAGTAAACAGCCATCAACAGCATTCTTAGATCCTCATCTCAGCCCCCTCATTCAAACCCCACCAGCCAAGCATTGCATTAAATGAGCCATTACCAGTATATCTTACATGTTCATCTCACCATCGGACAGCATCACTGACCTTGTCCCAGCTCAGTGAACTCCTTTATTTCTAAACCATTCAAAAGCCACACCCTCAAAGGTTTGCCTCCAACAGATAAACCCCTCCCACAAAGGATGTGGCCTCATCTCATTCACACAGGATGTGAATGACCATATAAGCACATACAATACAATGGTGTTACAATACAGGGACAATTGTTTTCCTTCAAAAGAACCAATCACAGAATACATTCAAATAGACTAAGCAGTGATGTCCAAACCGTCTAACTGCTTTCAATGACAACGAACGATATAAAAACCATGGCTCAGTGGGCCATAATATTTATATCTTTATGCTATAGTTCCAACATGTACACAGAGATGTTCGCTTGAAGCTATCAATGCTGTCACCGGGAAGTGGCTAGTGTCCCGGTGAGGCACAAATGAACTTCCTTAAACCAGCAAACACATCTGTAGTGTCCACAGGAAGATTTCCGCAGCCAATGGTCTTCCGCCAACGTCTTTATGTGCGAATACGCGCACATGAGTGCATTACAGCAAAACCGACACTGGGGGCATCTGACAACATACATTAATAACATTTTCCATGACACTCGTGACTGTCTGCCTCTCGGTGTTGGCCTTTCAGACATACTAATGGCCTGCAGGGAGATGTAGCTGCACAAAGCTTGGATGTATATACTGATATACTGCAGCTAGCAGAATCAACTGCCTGTAGTATTATTATTATGAGAACACCAGCAATTGGGGTAGCTTCAGGCGTGTACACTGTGCAGATAGCACAATACACCCACTGTATTTGCAACAGCTGCCTGTGGATAGGATGAGCAGAACAACAGCAATTGGGGTAGCTTCAGGTGTGTACACTGTGCAGGTAGCACAATACACCGACTGTAACTGCTACAGCTGCCTGTGGTATAGGAACAGAACAACACAAGCAATTGGGGTAGCTTCAGGTGTGTACACTGTCCAGGTTGCACAATACACAGACTGTAACTGCTACAGCTGCCTCTGGTATAGGAACAAAACAACAACAGCAATTGGGGTAGCTTCAGGTGTGTACACTGTGCAGGTGGCACAATACACCGACTGTAACTGCTACAGCTGCCTTTGGTATAGGAACAGAACAACACTAGCAATTTGGGTAGCTTCAGGTTTACACTGTGCAGGTGGTACAATACACCGACTGTAACTGCTACAGCTGCCTGTGGTATAGGACTAGAACAACACCAGCAATTGGGGTAGCTTCAGGTGTACACTGTGTAGGTGGCACAATACACCGACTGTGACTGCTGCAGCTACCCTTAGTGCATCCTGCCTGTGGCCAATTATGGCTCTCTTCGCTGACGGCGCTGTGATTTGCCAAGCATGCGGGTCATAGTGCATTCTTGGCCAATCATCAGCCAGCAATGCACTGCAATGCCGCAGTTGAATTATGGGCCATGACGCGCCAATCGAATTTGGCGCAAACAGCCCATAATGTTCGGATTTCACCGAACGGATGAACAGCCAGTGTTCGAGTCGAACATGGGTTTGACTCGAACACGAAGCTCATCCCTATTTCTAATATACTTCAGGCAGGCAGTTGATTCAGTTAGCTGCAGTGTATTTAATATATATTGTGATGATCCGGGGTGATTAGGTTCAGGGGGTGCATGCAATTTTCCAGAAACATGCCACTCCATACTTGCGTTTTAGGGCATGGCAGCCAACTTTTATTTAAAGGAAACAAAAAAGTTCAAACAAGCAGTAATCTTCCCTCGCAGGGGGTTCCACCATCACTGTATAAATAAACGATAGCCTCCTGGCTGTGGTATGACGGGAGACCCGCTGAGATTGAACCCTGCATCAGCCTCGTCATCGCTGTCGATGAGTCCGGATCGGGCCGGGGAAGCTGTGTGCTGCTGAGCCTGAACCATCTTGTAGGTGGCGCGGGCTAATGCCTCTTTGATAGGGTTTGGTTTATTCTTCCCCCGATGGCCAGTCAGAACCATCGTAAGTACGCTGGTGGTGTTCTGGAAAGCGATCTCGAGGAGAGAGGGTGTGCAGGGTGGCTCAGGTACAGATTAGAGTCCCGAAGATGCAGCGGGGAGTGCGGAGCTCTAGTGGGTTGCATCCACCATGTCGAGCTTTGCACATGCGCCCCCAGGCTGCATTTTTTTGGCACAGGTCAGGCTGCATTTTATTGGCACAGGTCAGGCTGCATTTTATTGGCACAGGTCAGGCTGCATTTAATTGGCACTGGTAAGGCTGCATTTAATTGGCACTGGTCAGGCTACATTTCATGGGCACTGGTAAATATTTTAGTACACCATTTGGTTCAGAATATTTTCTTTCTTGTTTTCTTCCTCTAAAACCTAGGTGCGTCTTATGGTCAGGTGCGTCTTATGGAGCAAAAAATACAGTACATTTAAATACTTAAACCAATTAGTAAATTGCCTACCTTTCAGCTCTACCCATTTATAATACCCAAAGAGGTTCAAGCAGCTCTGACTAATATGTAATTTAGGGCAAACGATTCGTACATTAGTAAGTCGTCGTTGTTCGGATTCGTAACGATTCGTACATTCGTAAGTCTTATTTTTTTGTTGATTCCTTTTTTTGTTAGTTTAATTTTCGGACGCATTCGTATTTATTCGTACATTCGTAACATTCGTAGATTCGTAATCGGAGCATAATTCATAATTTCATGTAATGTGTATGCTATTATTACATTTTAATAATTTACGAATCGAAAAAAAAGTTACGAATCGAAAAAAAAGTTACGAATAAAATTTTTTTGTTCAATACACGGAAAATTACAAATCGAAAAAAAAAAAATTTACGAATTGAAAAAAAAGTTACGAATCGAAAAAAAAAAAGTTACGAATCGAAAAAAAAGTTACGAATGTACGAATTATTTTGTTCAATCCATTCGAAGCACGTTTAGCAGCACCATTGTAAGGGACACGGAAAATTACCAATTCAACAAAAAAAAAATTACGAATGTACAAATTTTTTCGTTCGTTTTCGTTTTTCGGATTTTCTTCATTAGTAAATTCGTTGTTTCTAATTAGTTTTTTTCGGATTTTCGTTGTTTTTCGGATTCGTTAATCGGATTCGTACGATTCGAACGATTCTTTACGATTCGTTATTCGGATTCGTACGATTCGAATGATTCGTTCATTCGTACGAAAACGAACAAACGAAAATAACAAAAAAATCGAAAAATTTTAAAAAACGAAACGAATTGCACATGTCTAGGGACCATTACTGGCTGGCCACTCTCCTTGATCCACGGTACAAGGGTAAGGTTGCGGACCTTATCTTGTCATCGCAGAGGGAGCAGGGGATGAGACATCTCCGGGTGGCCTTGCAGAAAGGTCTGTGCAACGCGTTCCCAGAGACTGGGAGATTACAAACTCCTGGTCCTGGACAACGAGTTGCTGAGGCTTCGGTCAGTAACAGAAGGAACGGTGGAGAGGCTTTGTAACTGATCACAGGGTGCGCCTGTCCACCGACTCGATTGATCGACTGACCTTCATAAAGATGAATCAGTCTTGGATCACCACCAGCTACCAAGCACCTGAAGCTGATGTAACCAAATATTTTTTTTTTAAATGTCACATCCCTTCAAGACTGCCTATGCTGATGCTGAGTGACTATCCTGTTATGTTGACTGACTATCCTCTTCCTCCTCAATGATCCTGCTGATAGCTTGGAAGAACATTTTTGGTTCTGGGTGCCGCCACCAGTGGCTAAGGCTCAATTTTTCAGCCCCTATTTAACAGGGGCATGTAATTAAAATTTTTGATGCAATGCTTTGCAGCAGGGCTCATTCCTGTACTCCAACTAGAGTATCTGGGAGAGGTTGCAATGTTGTGGCACCAGCACCAGTGCCTAAGGCCCAATTTTTCAGCCCCTGATTAACAGTTGCATGTAATTACCATTTTTGATGCAATGCTTTGCAGCAGGGCTCATTCCTGCACTCCAACTAGAGTATCTGGGAGAGGTTGCAGTGTCGTGGCACCAGTGCCTAAGGCCCAATTTTTTAGCCCCTGTTTAACAGGTGCATGTAATTACAATTCTTGATATAATATTTCACAGCAGGGCCCGTTCCAGCGCCCCAGAGTAACTGTGAGGACTTACAGTGTTGTGGCACCATCACCACCACCAAAGGCCCAATTTTTCTACCACTGTTCAACAATGTCATGTAATTACAATTCTTGATATAATAGTTCACAGCATGGCGCTCCAGCGCCCACCAAGAGTCCCTTTGAGGGCTTACAGTGTTAACTTGTGGCAACACCAACACCTTAGGGCCACATTTCTGAAGAGCATATAGGGCAGGCCCCTACTTTCAAACATCCAACTTACAAACGTCTCCTACTTGCAAACGGAAGGAGACAACAGGAAGTGAGATGAAAAAAGACGAACGGCCCAAAAAATTATACAGGGGTGATAACCCTTCCCCATGTTTTCCAAAAAGCTTAAAAATAGATTTTTTGACTGGAGCTACACTTTAAAAATGTACCAGTTCAAAATTACAAACAGATTCTACTTAACACAACAAACCTACACAGTCCCTGTCTTGTTTACACCGCCTGTATACTGCTGTTCTGAGTATATAGGGCCTGGGGGCCCCACACCTTTCCTTTTTTTAATTTGGGTACAGGATACCCCTTAATATCCCATGCCATTTTTCTCAATGATTTTCATCCATATTGCCGGAATCAGACATTACATTAAAACCGCAAGCAGTTTGAAAAAATTTTTTTGCCGTTAAATGTCATTTTGTGCAGGGACTGTTCTAAACACGGGAAACACGTGCCACTTCACAGGCATACTATAGACACCCCCAGGCACGATATTTAAAGGAATATTTCACTTTTTTTTCACTTTAATCGTCATTAAAATCAGTGCTCCCGAAAAAACTGTTTTAAAAAAAAAAAAATTATTTGCATTGATCCATGTCCCCTGGGGCAGGAGCCGGGTCCCCAAACCCTTTTTAGGACAATATCTTGCATATTAGACTTTAAAATTAGCACTTTAGATTTTGAACGAGTCCCATAGACTTTAATGGGGTTCTAAAGTTCGCAAATTTTCGGTCCGTTCGAAGGTTCTGGTGCGAACCGAACTCGGGGGGTGTTCGGCTCATCCCTATTGACTAGTAATAATAATTAATAAATATAATTATTACTAGTGTCATACAACATTAGAATTCTACTATAGCTTGTAGGCGGAAAATTCGACAGGAAATGTATGATTGTGGCGTCATACAGTTTAGCTGCTCCGTCAAATATTCTTAGAACATTCGACAGACACCATAAGCCTTCAATGACACATTCGACCTTAATTATTTCGGATTTTCAGACAAATGCATTTTTTTAACGAAACAAAATAAATAAAAATGAATTTCGGGAGTAACTAAATAAATTTATTTTTCGGACGAAAACAAAATTCCGAAATGAAATATTTCAGTGTGCACATGTCTACAAGAAAGCTCTTTGTCCCCTCATTTTCCATTGGTATCTGGAGGTTTAAATATGCCCACCTTATATTCACACTTGATGCTCTATCCAGTATAAATTCGGATTTGTCCAGATGTATACGTTTTGAAATTATTCTGTTTAACCTTGCCGCTAACACCTTTGCTAAAAAAAATTACGTCTGAACATAAAAGGGATATTGTCCTTTTAAGATGCTACTTCAAGTTGTTTTTTCCCCCTCTTTGGGCAATTCAATAATTGTTGCTTCTGTCATAGATGGAGGTAGTTTACCCTCCCCAGCCACCCTATTGAGTACTTCCAGTTGTTTTGGAAGCAATATGCCTCCATACCGCTTGTATGTTTTTATTGGCAGGCAATCTGCTCCCAGGGCTTTCTGGTTTGCCATGGCTGCTGTTGCACTTTGTAGCTCTTCTTTTGTTATTGGGGCCTCTATCCTCTTTTGACAGTGATGGGATCCTCAACCTTCTAAAAAAGTCCCACATCTCACCCTCTACATTTACCTGTGATGTACTGTACAGATTTTCGTAATCATTTTTAAATGCATTCACTATTTCTGGTAAAGACCTAGTGATTCTGCCCCTCTCAAACAAAATGGCCAGTATAATAGATGAGAGCGCGTTTGCCTTAAATATTAGGGCCAGGATGCGACACACTCGTTCTCCCTCCCCAAAAAAGCTTTGTTTCTGAAATAGCCACTTATTTTCTGCTTTCATCAAGACCTGTTTCTTATATTCTTCAATCTCACTTCAATCTCTCCCCCCTCCCCCATCCAATCCCCCTCTTCCTCTCCCTGCCCTTCTTTGGGCCCATACCAAGGGCTTCTAGAGTGACCGTGTCTTCTAACCGAGGTAATATATGCAAATTCTTTTGTGATCCATTTCTCTTGTGTGATACTCCCCCAAACTAGGAGAGAAAACCAAGTGCAAAGAAAGCAATTAATTTTACACAAAAAATACACTCTTGTTAATCCCCTTAACGCTTTACAACCCCCCTCCCCCATATCACTTATGTATAATTGTCCAAAGTAAAATAGAGCTTACAAAGAGAAATCCCAAAAAAAGTCGTCAGAAAAAAAAAGTCTCTTACCCTTCCTCACCCTGCTCTACTTCCAGTTATGTAGATCTATTGACTCTCCAGTCCTGTCATGCTTCCTCCCCCTTCTGAAGTCGCATTCATTAGTATCCAACCACAGTGTCACTTCTGCAGGTGTTTTGAAAAACGTAGTTTTCCCCAGGGCTGTTATTGGCAGTCTTGCCGGGAATAGCATTGCATAGTTATTCTTAGCTGTTGCAACCTGCGTTTACTTGCTATAAACCTAGCCCTTTGTTTTTGAAGCTCCGGGGAGAAGTCCAGGTATGTAGAAATTCTAGCGCTGTTAGACAATATGTTTTTCATCTCTCTTTGCTTTTTGAAGAATAGTAACTTTATAGTATTAGAGGTGGTGGCGGTGCCCTAAAAGGAACTCTGTGTGCTCGCTCAATTGCAAAGAAGTTTGACAGAGACTCTTTGCCAAAAATCCCTTTAAGCCAGTCCTCCATATATTCTATAGGGTTATCCCTTCATTTTGCTCGGGGAGACCCACAAACCTTAAATTTTTTCTATGCAATCTATTTTCCATGTCACCATTTTATTTATATATAGATATATTATTATATATATAGATTTATTTATATATATATATATATATATATATATATATATATATATATATATATATATATATATATATATATATATATCTATATCTATATATACACACAATTTTCAAAACAAAAAAGGAAAAATATGTCAGGCGCTAAAATGCACCTCTCCCCTTTATCTCGGCGCAATGAGTGGTAAAAAATACAAATAAAAATACAAACAATAATTGAAATCTGTAGGTTGCCCTATAGCACCTGCTTACGTCAAAACATATACACTGATTGTGAATGGTAAATAGATTTCATATTCGCAAAGATCAAAAATACTTTCACCATTTAGCAGCGCTCTTCTGGATTATTATATGACCAGATAGATATATACACAAAAAATCAAAGATTTATATAGGTATATGAAACACTATTGTGCTGTGGGATTCCTTAAAACATATCACTGGCAATATTATTACATTATTAGTGTCATGGTGTTTAGGAGTGAGTTTTCAAAAAAGTCCACACATTAAAGAGCAAGTGAAAAGAGAAATGTTGACTGTTGATAGCATACACTTCCACCTAATTGCTTCACCCGTGTTCCACACTCCCCTCTGGGGTTTAAACTCACCGCAATCCTTAATGTTATCAGCATTGAGTCAAAACCTCCCAAATTATAATCTCCTTAGATCGCTTTCTTTGTACACCATCACCTCCAATCGTCAGTAATCGGCCAGTACGTTTGATATATAAAGGGATAAAAAGTCCAGATAGTCCAGTACGTTTGAACAGTCTTTATTTTCTAAAAATATTTCTCCAAAGTATTTCTCCACACTGCACATTAAAAAACATCACTTGTCCTCCTCTTTTTGAAACTCCTTGCAATGAGGCCAATCTTTGGTTATCTCACATTTATATTGCTAAACGGGATGTTTACCAAACAATAAGCCGGTTGGTGAGGTAATGCAGTGAACACTCTCACTGCTCACAGCGTCTCCTATTCACCTTCCGGTTTGCTATAGCCTCCTCGTGGAACGCAAGGAGCGTCAACGTCACTTCCGGTTGTCGTATAGGTCACGCCCTGACGCGTTTCGTCATCACGACTTTCTCAAAGGGCGTGGCCTAACGACGCGACGTGCCGGCTTATATTGGTGTCTGTTTTAATACTGTGTGCTCCGCTGATCTAATCAGACTTGCGCGCACCAATAGCAAACACATGCAGAAAACCATACTCCTCTAATTGTCTATTGCTAGACAACCAGTTCATGGCCGTTCACTGTATACACAGTATTTTAATAATCATTTAAAAGAAAACCTTTATTGTGTTATAATTTATAATAGTTATAATTTGTAATACCTAGGTTTGCACTTCCAATTAATAACATCCTATATTAAAAAGATTTTGATAAACATAAAACCAATAAGTGTACTAATATAAATACATCTCTATCTTAATAAAAATCTACTCATTATTGCGGACATTGATCAGAAAAGGTATCATATACAACTATACTTCCTAATTTATTAAAATTAAATTAAAATTATCTAGCTTATAATACTTCATAACCTGTAATTCGAAGTGCTTTTCTATATATACATTCATGGCTTAATATATGAAATAAATTGCTAGATTTAATATAGAAAAACCAGCAGTGTTATTTGAATGCATATTTAAAACAAACGGGCAATATTATGGCCCTTAATAGTTGGTCATAATCTCATTTTTTTAAAGGTCGTTACAAATACATACTGCTAATTTTCAACTATCTAAGTGACTTAATGCATATCCTCAAATATAATAAAATTTAATATTTAATAAAATTTGATGAAATGACACAAAGTTCAATAAATTCTAAAAAGATCATATTTAAAATTTAAGATTTCATATATAAAAAGAGGGGGGAGTCAATAGTCACTGATAAAACAGTTAATATCAAGCTCAATATTTAACCCCTTAGGGGACAAAGTGCCTAATAAAAAAATCCATTTTGTTTCGCGCATCGATAATTCGCGTACCATATTTGAACCCCTCCAAGAGGGTTTAATATGGTCAATGCCCCAAAATAATAATCCTGATGGGTCTTGATTGTGGTGTAATTTAACCACTTCAGCCCTGGACCAATTGGCAGCCAAAGGACCAGGCCCCTTTTTGCGATTCGGCACTGCGTCGATTTAACTGACAATTGCGCGGTCGTGCGACGTGGCTCCAAAACAAAATTGGCGTCCTTTTTTTCCCACAAATAGAGCTTTCTTTTGGTGGTATTTGATCGCCCCTGCGGTTTTTATTTTTTGCGCTATAAACAAAAGTAGAGCGACAATTTTGAAAAAAATGCAATATTTTTTACTTTTTGCTATAAGAAATATCCCCAAAAAATATATAAAAAAACATTTTTTTCCTCAGTTTAGGCCGATACGTATTCTTCTACATATTTTTGGTAAAAAAAATCGCAATTAGCGATTATTGATTGGTTTGCGCAAAAGTTATAGCGTTTACAAAATAGGGGATAGTTTTATAGCATTTTTATTAATATTTTTTTTTTTACTAGTAATGGCGGCGATCAGCGTTTTTTTTTGTGACTGCGACATTGTGGCGTACACATCAGACATTTTTGGGACCATTGTCATTTATACAGCAATCAATGCTATTTAAATGCATTAATTCCTGTATAAATGACAGTTGTAGTGAAAGAGTTAACCACTAGGGGGAGGGGAGGGTTTATGGGCTGTGACGTGTGTGTGTTTTTTTACATTAGGGGGCGGGGCTGACGTCATTGATCAGCTTTCCCGATGACCGGGAACAGCCAATCAATGACAGGCAGAGTAGGAAGCGCAGGGAGAGGTTTGTTTACACAAACCTCTCCCCGTTCTTCAGCTCCGTAACCCGATCGCGGGACACCAGCGGCGATCGGGTCCGCTGGTCCCGCGGCCGGGGTCACGGAGCTCCCGACCGGGTTGCGAGCGCGCCGCTGGTGTGCGCGCGCGACCCACGGGCAGGCAATTAAAGGGGACGTACAGGTACGTGCTTTTGCCTGCCTGTGCCATTCTGTAGACGTATATCTACATGAGGCGGTCGGGAAGTGGTTAAAATGCAAGAAAACGTTGTGATCCTATCACGATATTATGTATGTGCTCGGCTACTCCAATACGTAGCAGCCTTTTGGTCCTACCCACATACATTAAACCGCAGGGACATTTCAAAACATATACTACGTGAGTAGTATTGCAGGTAATAAACTCATTGATAGAAAACTCCCTGTCCTTTGATGTAGAAATGAATTCCTACATGCCCCTTATTGGGCACAATACTTTGCGACAGGGTTTACATTTCCGGCACAAAAAAAAACATCTCTATCCCAAAATGGGGGGGGGCCGGGAGGGTGGGTCTAATACTTTTTTAACTACCACATTTCCAAAACTGGGTGCCCTTCTATACATAAATTGTGGTTTCATTGGCAGTTCCTTCTGTAATGTCTTATCCAGACAGAGAACATGCCAATGAGTTCTAAACAATGATTCAACATCCCTAAATTGTGAATAGAGGTCTGATATGAATCCCCATTCTTGTTTAGTACCTTGCACTATGCCAACCTCCTTATCCTTCAAAATTTCCTGTCGTGGTATGGCACCTATTTCTTCCACTATAGTGTCTAGGAACTAGACATGGGAACTGTCAAAAAATTTGTTTCGTATATAAAAAAATTCGTAATTCGTACTTCGTGTACGAAATTCCGTTCGAATTCGTACGAAATTCGGACGAATCGTATTTTTTTTTTCCGAATCGTTAGTAAAGTTACGAATCGTTACGAATCGTTAATGCGGCTAATGAATTGTTGGTTCTCATAACACAGAGAACAATTCGAATCCAACTACAAATATCGAATTTCAATTTCAAGTTACGAATCGTTACGAATCGTTACGAATAGTTACGAATCGTTAGTAAATCCAACTACCAAAATCGAATTTCAACTAATTTGAACGAAATTATTATAGCAGATATAACGAATGAATTCGAATGAATTCGAATGACAAAGTGTCATTTTTGCAGAAAAAAAAAAGCGTAGGGGTCCCCCCAAATTCAATAACCAGGCCCTTCAGGTCTGGTATGGATATTAAGGGGGACCCCAGCCAAAAAAAAAAAAAAAATGGCGTGGGGTCCCCCCCAAATATCCATACCAGACCCTTCAGGTCTGGTATGGATTTTAAGGGGAACCCCGGCCAAAAAAAAAAATGGCGTGGGGTCCCCCTCAAAATCCATACCAGACCCTTTATCCGAGCACGCAACCTGGCAGGCCGCAGGAAAGGAGGGGGGACGAGAGCGGCCCCCCCTCCCGCCTGAACCGTACCAGGCCACATGCCCTCAACATTGGAGGATGCTTTGGGGTCCCCCCCAAAGCACCTTGTCCCCATGTTGATGAGGACAAGGGCCTCTTCCCCACAACCCTGGCAATTAATTTGCCGGCAATAGCTGGTAGTGATTTTAAATAGTTTTTTTTTCCTGCAAAAATGACACTGTGCGGGAACATTTCTCTATATTAGATATACTGAATCTCGAAGCATTCGAAGCATTCGTTATATCCGCTATTATAATTTCTTTCATATTAGTTGAAATTAGATATTTGTTAGTTGTTGTATTCGAATTGTTCTCTGTATTACGGGAATCGGCAATTAGCCGCGAGTGATTTTAAATGTCTTTTTTTCCTGCAAAAATGACACATTGTACAGAGAGAGTTGTAAGCACAGGAAACATGACCCCATTCATAGGCATACTATAGAGTATATAGTATATAGAAGGGGGCATGTTTCCCGTGCTTACAACTCTCTCTGTACAATGTGTCATTTTTGCAGGAAAAAAAGACATTTAAAATCACTCGCGGCTAATTGCCGATTCCCGTAATACAGAGAACAATTCGAATGTTGTATTGTAACTAACAAATATCTAATTTCAACTAATATGAAAGAAATTATAATAGCGGATATAACGAATGCTTCGAATGCTTCGAGATTCAGTATATCTAATATAGAGAAATGTTCCCGCACAGTGTCATTTTTGCAGGAAAAAAAAACTATTTAAAATCACTTGCGGCTATTGCCGGCAAATGAATTGTCGGATCCGTAATACAGAGAACAGTCATTCATTGAAGTCATTGATAAAAAAATGCGTAGGGGTCCCCCCAAATTCAATAACCAGGCCCTTCAGGTCTGGGATGGATATTAAGGGGGACCCCAGCCAAAAAAATTAAAAAAAAATGGCGTAGGGTCCCCCTCAAAATCCATACCAGACCCTTGAGGTCTGGGATGGATTTTAAGGGGAACCCCAGCCAAAAAAAATGGCGTGGGATCCCCCATAAAATCCATACCAGACTCTTATCCGAGCACGCAACCTGGCAGGCCGCAGGAAAGGAGGGGGGACGAGAGCGCCCCCCCCTCCCGCCTGAACCGTACCAGGCCACATGCCCTCAACATTGGGAGGATGCTTTGGGGGTCTGAGACCCCCAAAGCACCTTGTCCCCATGTTGATGAGGACAAGGGCCTCTTCCCCACAACCGTGCCCGGTGGTTGTGGGGGTCTGCGGGGGGGGCTTATCGGAATCTGGAAGCCCCCTTTAACAAGGGGACCCCCAGATCCCGCCCCCCCTGTGTGAAATGGTAAGGGGGTACAAAAGTACCCCTACCATTTCACCAAAAAAGTGGCAAAAATGGTAAAAATGACAGGAGACGGTCTTTGACAATTCCTTTATTAAAATCTTCTTTCTTCTTTCTTCTGGTCTTCCTTTCTTCATCTTCTCCTTCCGTCATCTTCTTCCATCTTCTTCCATCTTCTTCTTCCTTCGATTCGCTTCTTCTTGCTCCGGTCATCTCGTCCTTCTCGTCCGGCATCGGCGTCTCTTCTCGCAGGCCGCTCCTCGCAATGGGAGGCTCCCGCTCTGTGAGGCTCCGCTCCGCTGACAGGTCTTTTATAACGAAGGCACCTGGTGACCCCCGCCCCCCCTCTGACGTCATGGGGAACGCCATAGGGAATTCCACATGACGTCCCCATGCGTCAGAGGGGGCGGGGTTACCAGGTGCCTTCGTTATAAAAGACCTGTCACCCGGAGCGGTGCCTCACAGAGCGGGAGCATCCCATTGTGAGGAGCGGCCTGCGAGAAGAGACGCCGATGCCGGACGAGAAGGACGAGAAGACCGGAGCAAGAAGAAGCGAATCGAAGGAAGAAGAAGATGGAAGAAGATGACGGAAGGAGAAGATGACGGAAGGAGAAGATGAAGAAAGCAAGACCAGAAGAAAGAAGAAAGAAGATTTTAATAAAGGAATTGTCAAAGACCGTCTCCTGTCATTTTTACCATTTTTGCCACTTTTTTGGTGAAATGGTGGGGTACTTTTGTACCCCCTTACCATTTCACACAGGGGGGGCGGGATCTGGGGGTCCCCTTGTTAAAGGGGGCTTCCAGATTCCGATAAGCCCCCCGCCCGCAGACCCCCACAACCACCGGCCAGGGTTGTGGGGAAGAGGCCCTTGTCCTCATCAACATGGGGACAAGGTGCTTTGGGGGGGACCCCAAAGCACCCTCCCAATGTTGAGGGCATGTGGCCTGGTACGGTTCAGGTGGGAGGGGGGGGCGCTCTCGTCCCCCCCCTCCTTTCCTGCGGCCTGCCAGGTTGCGTGCTCGGATAAAGGGTCTGGTATGGATTTTGAGGGGGACCCCACGCCATTTTTTTTTTTTTGGGCCGGGGTTCCCCTTAAATCCATCCCAGACCTGAAGGGTCTGGTATGGATATTTGGGGGGGACCCCACGCCATTTTTTTTTTTTTTTTGGCTGGGGTCCCCCTTAATATCCATACCAGACCTGAAGGGCCTGGTTACTGAATTTGGGGGGACCTCTACGCTTTTTTTTTTTTTTTTTTATATCAATGAATGACTGTTTTTTAAATAGCTTTTTATTCTGCAAAAATGACACTTTGTCATTCGAATCATTCGAATTCATTCGAATGCATTCGAATTCAATCGAATGCATTCGAATTCATTCGAATGCATTCGAATTCATTCGAATGCAATCAAATTCATTCGTTATATCTGCTATATAATTTCGTTTGAATTAGTTGAAATTTGATATTGGTAGTTGGATTCGAATAATTTGGAGCTGAAATTCGTAAACGGAATTTTTCCTGCAAAAATGACACTTTGTCATTCGAATTCATTCGAATCCATTCGAATTCATTTGAATTCATTCGAATCATTCGGCGACGAAATTCGTAAACGGAATTTCGTATTCCGTACGGAATTCGTAAAAAAAAAATTCGTACTACAGATTCGTAAATTCGTACGAATTTCGAAAAATTCGTACGAATTACGAATTCGTACGAAACGAATCGCACATGTCTACTAGGAACTGGGGTTTGTAACCTATCTCTAAGTACTTGGGATTGTGCGAGGTAATCATCTGATGTGGAACAATTCCGTTTTACCCTCATCATTTGTCCCTTCGGGACATTTTTGAGCCACAATGGATGATGACCACTATGCACTGGTAAAAAACTGTTTCTGTCAGTGCTCTTAAAAAATACTTTTGTTTGGAGGGAATTATCTACTCGAAATATAGTGACATCTAAAAAATCGATCTCCTTCTGGTTGATTTGGCTAGTGAGCTGAATGATATTCCCATTTTTGTTCAATGAATCCAAAAACGTGACCTACGATACTTTTGATCCTGCCCAAATTAATAGCAAATCATCAATGTATCGTTTATAAAATAATGATTCTACACATTTCTGCTGGAACACCGCCTTATCCTCCCATTCTCCCATGAAAAGGTTAGCTATGCTGGGCGCGAACCTAGCGCCCATAGCTACACCTTTCTTCTGGGTAAAAAAACTACTGCTGAACCAAAAGTAATTATGAGAAAGACAAAAATCAAAGGCATTCCTCAGAAAAATCTTCTGCCCATGAGGAAGATCTTCCCTCTTACTTAGTGCCCAATTGAGTGCCAAAAGGGCAACTTCATGTTGGATCACCGTATAGAGGGAAGCTACATCACATGTTACTAAATAAACTTCCTCCTTTCCTACCAAATTAATGTCTTGTAGCATTTGTAACAAGCTTTTGGTATCTTTTAAATATGCTTTAGTGTCCAAAACACTTTTTTGGAGGAATCTGTCTAGATATTGGCCCAGTCTTGCGGATATTGATCCTATGCCATTCACTATGGGTCTCGGTGGAGGGTTGGTCTGATTTTTATGTATCTTTGGGAGCGTATATATAGTAGGTATACGACAGCTGCTGGGGACCAGAAATCTTTTTTCTTTTATTGTCAGTACATGAGTCTGATAGCCATACTCTATTAAAGATTCAAGCTCCCTCTTGTCCTGAAGAGTGGGATCAATATCCGCAAGACTGGGCCAATATCTAGACAGATTCCTCCAAAAAAGTGTTTTGGACACTAAAGCATATTTAAAAGATACCAAAAGCTTGTTACAAATGCTACAAGACATTCATTTGGTAGGAAAGGAGGAAGTTTATTTAGTAACATGTGATGTAGCTTCCCTCTATACGGTGATCCAACATGAAGTTGCCCTTTTGGCACTCAATTGGGCACTAAGTAAGAGGGAAGATCTTTCTTCATGGGCAGAAGATTTTTCTGAGGAATGCCTTAGATTTTTGTCTTTCTCATAATTACTTTTGGTTCAGCAGTAGTTTTTTTACCCAGAAGAAAGGTGTAGCTATGGGCGCTAGGTTCGCGCCCAGCATAGCTAACCTTTTCATGGGAGAATGGGAGGATAAGGCGGTGTTCCAGCAGAAATGTGTAGAATCATTATTTTATAAACGATACATTGATGATTTGCTATTAATTTGGGCAGGATCAAAAGTATCGTTGGTCACGTTTTTGGATTCATTGAACAAAAATGGGAATAACATTTAGCTCACTAGCCAAATCAACCAGAAGGAGATTGATTTTTTAGATGTCACTATATTTCGAGTAGATAATGCCAAACAAAAGTATTTTTTAAGAGCACTGACAGAAACAGTTTTTTACCAGTGCATAGTGGTCATCATCCATTGTGGCTCAAAAATGTCCCGAAGGGACAAATGATGAGGGTAAAACTGAATTGTTCCACATCAGATGATTACCTCGCACAATCCCAAGTACTTAGAGATAGGTTACAAACCCCAGTTCCTAGACACTATAGTGGAAGAAATAGGTGCCATACCACGACAGGAAATTTTTAAGGATAAGGAGGTTGGCATAGTGCAAGGTACTAAACAAGAATGGGGATTCATATCAGACTTCCATTCACAATTTAGGGATGTTGAATCATTGTTTAGAACTCATTGGCATGTTCTCTGTCTGGATAAGACATTACAGAAGGAACTGCCAATGAAACCACAATTTATATATAGAAGGGCACCCAGTTTTGGAGATGTGGTAGTTAAAAAAGTATTAGACCCACCCTCCCGGCCCCCCCCCCCCCCATTTTGGGATAGAGATGGGTTTTTTTCGTGCCGGAAATGTAAACCCTGTCGAAAAGTATTGTGCCCAATAAGGGGCATGCAGGAATTCATTTCTACATCAAAGGACAGGGAGTTTTCTATCAATGAGTTTATTACCTGCAATACTACTCACGTAGTATATGTTTTGAAATGTCCCTGTGGTTTAATGTATGTGGGTAGGACCAAAAGGCTGCTACGTATTAGAGTAGCCGAGCACATACATAATATCGTGATAGGATACAAGGATCACAACGTTTCCTTGCATTTTAAATTACACCACAATCAAGACCCATCAGGATTATTATTTTGGGGCATTGACCATATTAAACCCTCTTGGAGGGGTTCAAATATGGTATGCAAATTATCGATGCGTGAAACTAAATGGATTTTTTTATTAGGCACTTTGTCCCCTAAGGGGTTAAATATTGAGCTTGATATTAACTGTTTTATCAGTGACTATTGACTCCCCCCTCTTTTTATATATGAAATCTTAAATTTTAAATATGATCTTTTTAGATTTTATTGAACTTTGTCATTTCATCAAATTTTATTAAATATTAAATTTTATTATATTTGAGGATATGCATTACGTCACTTAGATAGTTGAATATTAGCAGTATGTGATTGTTACGACCTTTAAAAAAATGAGATTATGACATACTATTAAGGGCCATAATAATGCCCGTTTGTTTTAAATATGCATACAAATAACACTGCTGGTTTTTCTATATTAAATCTAGAAATTTATTTCATATATTAAGCCATGAATGTATATATAGAAAAGTACTTCGAATTACAGGTTATGAAGTATTAGAAGCTAGATAATTTTAATTTAATTTTAATAAATTAGGAAGTATAGTTGTATATGATACCCTTTCTGATCGATGTCCGCAATAATGAGTAGATTTTATTATATATAAATTTTTATTATATATATATATATTGAGATATAGATGTATTTATATTAGTACACTTATTGGTTTTATTTTTATCAAAAATCTTTTTAATATAGGATGTTATTAATTGGAAGTGCAAACCTAGCTATTACAAATTATAACTATTATAAATTATAACACAATAAAGGTTTTCTTTTAAATGATTATTAAAATACTGTGTATGCAGTGAACGGCCATGAACTGGTTATCTAGCAATAGACAATTAGAGGAGTATGGTTTTCTGCATGTGTTTGCTATTGGTGCGCGCAAGTCTGATTAGATCAGCGGAGCACACAGTGTTAAAACAGACACCAATATAAGCCGGCACGTCGCGTCGTTAGGCCACGCCCTTTGAGTAAGTCGTGATGATAAAACGCGTCAGGGCGTGACCTATACGACGTCCGGAAGTGACGTTGATGCTCCTTGCGTTCCACGAGGAGGCTATAGCAAACCGGAAGGTGAATAGGAGACGCTGTGAGCAGTGAGAGTGTTCACTGCATTACCTCACCAACCGGCTTATTGTTTGGTAAACATCCCGTTTAGCAATATAAATGTGAGATAACCAAAGATTGGCCTCATTGCAAGGAGTTTCAAAAAGAGGAGGACAAGTGATGTTTTTAAACAAAAAGAAAGTGACCTTCGCGCTTTACTAATGGATAATGGATTAAATAAATCCACACGTGTGAGTGAATAAATGAATAAAATAAGTGCACATGTGCAAAGGTCACTTATAAATATAAATCAAATAGTAAGTGAAATAAGCTCCAATAAATAGTGACAAGTGTGATTCAGTGTAGATAAATTATCTTACATGAATAAATTACTAGCAGCCAAACCTAAATGTGTTCACAATACACAACAACAAATTGATAGTAAAAGTGATTCAGCGCTAAAAATAAAATAAAAACACACAGTAAGAATATCACATCTAATAAAACCCAGTAAAGGATCAATAATTGGTAAAAATAAATATAAGCATGTAATAAACACCACAAATAAACTGGTTAATAAAGAAGGTGGTCTGTGAGTCTAATATAACTAAAAAAGTCTGATGAATTAAGGAGTTAAAAAAGTTCAAATCGGGGGATAGCTCTTGTTGACATCACTGGGAGATAAGTCTTGATAGCATCAGTAGTATAAGTGGTTAAAAGACAACTATTTAGAATTCATCCACACATATATATGCTGAATGCTTTTCCAAAAAGCGAGGTGTTTCACAACTGTCAGCAGGGTAGGTTGGTACAATCCTTAAAGGGTTCCCCTAACCTCCCACCTGGTATCCAAAGAGTAAGGTGTTTCACAACTGTCAGCAGGGTAGGTTGGTGCAATCCTTAAACAGTTTCCCTAACCTCTCACCTCATATACTCTTTGGTTGCGTGTGTGATAAGGAACGTTGTAGCCCTTCTCTACCATCCGAGCGCTTCTCCTCCCTTTCAGCGGTTATTCACCGTGCACTGGAAACAGGGATGTGCCTTCGCGTTGGGACCACTGTCCTTTCCACGCTGTTAGGCCAGCATATGTCTAAATGTGGGTCAATAGCCAAGTCTCCGATCCAATATAATCACCGGGGGAAAAGGGGGGGGAAAAAATGCTTCCAATGGTGAAGTATATCAAAACATGGGGACTTTATTCAAAACAAAAATAAAAATTGGACTCTTACAAGATTAAAAATTTTCAAGTAGGCAAACATTAAAATGGCGTCCAAACGCCGATCTCACATCACTTCCGGTTCACTGCTTCCGATCCCTCCCTACATGTTACGTCATGTGACTTCATCAGGGAAACCGGATTGGCTGCAGTGGCATTGCTTTTATCTGGTCAAACAGGAAGTAGTACGGTAGCCATCTTGTTGTAGCTAAGATGAATATGACCCTTTTGGATTAATTTGGTGTGGTTAGCCACTATAAAAGTTTGCCAACCATTTGCTAGATAGATACGTTTATGTCGCTATCTATTTGTCTCATCCATATTGTAATGTAAATCTAGCCCGTGCAGGTATATATTTATATATATGCCCAATCTGTGTGTTGATGTCACTACAGATTTAATTAAAAAATATTATATATTAAAAAGCTTTTATTACATCATGTTTTTATTTAAAATTATATAAATGAATATTAAAGTATTAAAAGCTATATGTTTAAGTGGTATATCTCAGCACAGGATCCGAAAGTTGGACATGCAGAAACAACACACCCGCGGCCATTTTCTAGTGGCCCGTTGTGTTAGCTCAAAATATCCATCCTCAAATCAGTGTGTCAAAGATAGAAAGAATGGATGATTTAAACTATTCTTCTCCTAGTATTTCATTGCTGACAGTTCCAGGGCATGTTGGTTTATAACCTCCATTTTGTAACCTCCTGTGGAACAAAATGGATGTCCTCCTATCACATGCCCTTCTCTTCTGGACATTCCTTGCTGACAGTCCAGTGAATGTATGTTTGGACTTGTCTGGAGCTGCGGTTAGCTGACCGGAAGCTAACCTAGACTTCATGCAAGAAAAGTATCCATTAGAACCAACATGATCAGGGCGATGTGTGACCCGGATTCTTGAATAATGAGTACCATTTAGAACAATAAATAAACTCTATGGTTAATACTAATAATAGTTATAACCAATAAAAATAAAATGATAATAACCCGACCTGATCGCACGGGATAAAAAATTTAAAAATAGAAGTAGTGGGATAAGTTAAATAGAATAGATCTCATAATTTAAAATGTATAAAATATTAGAATATAAAATTGATTAAAATTAAAATTAAATTAAATGATGTCCCTTCCCAATTAATGGCAAAGGCGATGTTCTGACTAAATGAATCACTAATTATAGAGTATCTGAATAATTACACCTCTAATGCGAGGAGAGTGATGATCGCAACTTCATTTTGATGGTGATTTTGTAGGCATATAAATGGAAATCTATATATATATTAATGCATGTGACAATGCATTTGAGGAAGCATAATAATATGTCATGTGTACCGGAAATGACCTGATAGATAGCAAATAGACATATAATCACATACTGATAAACAGACAATGTTGAAAGACTAAAAATTGCTTAAAAAACAGTTAAGGTCAAATTCTACATTTAACCCTTCCGGTACAAGAGTCCTCATGGTATAAATCTACATGGATTCCTTCTGGCTAATGGTGCGTATCTTGTGGCTACCTCTCCATGAGGGCTTATACCTCTCTATACCCCAAAACTGCATTTTAATCCACAAGTTACCAATAACCAACATATTGATGTATTCAAAAGATTGGTTGTGGACGATCTACAATCACTTGAAATAAAACGGGCGTCTGATCCCATCCACATTAAGAATGGAATAAAATCACTAAAACAGCGTAAAGATATAGTTATACGGCCCGCAGACAAAGGCGGAGCAGTTGTCATACAATCAAAGGAACGTATCTACAAGAAATAGAAAGACAACTACAAGACGAAGAGACGAATATTAAATTATTAAGCAATCCTACAAACAATTTTAAGAGAGAACTGGAACTGGTCGTCAATTTAGGAATTAAGAGAGAGATTCTAAACAAAAAAGAAGCTAGATACTTAATCCCAGAGGCGTGCAGGATTCCAATTATTTACACTATACCAAAGATCCATAAGGATAAGGAATTCCCACCTGGTAGACCGATAGTAAACGGCATAGATTCCTTAACCGCACGAATAGGAGAGTATATAGACCATTTTATACAGCCGGCGGTCCAGAATACACGGGCATATTTAAAAGATACCAAGCATGTGCTACAACTGCTAGACACAGTGACAATACTGGAAGGGCGCACTTTACTTGCGACCGCAGATGTGTCATCGTTGTACACTATAGTCCAACATCATGAAGCCTGTACAGCTACAAAATGGCTGTTAAGAGCACATAGTACTTTAGTGTGCAAACAGAGAAAGTTTTTAATCAAATGTTTGGATTTTTCTTTGAAATGCAGCTATTTCTGGTACAATCAGTCGTACTACAGACAAGCGATTGGGATAGCAATGGGCGCTAAGTTTGCCCCCAGTGTCGCCAATGCGTTTATGGCCCACTGGGAGGAAGAAGCAGTGTATCAAAATATGCCAGCTAAGCTTATGTTGTATAGAAGATATATCGACGACCTAATCATTCTATGGAATGGAAGTAGACAGTCCCTGGAAAAATTCCTAACAAAACTGAATGGAAATGATAAAAATATCAAGTTAGTATGGAAGATAGACGAAAAGTCAATAGACTTCCTGGACCTTAATATATCCATAGAAGGAAATAAGATAGTGACCAAAACTTATTTTAAAAATGTGGATGCTAATAGTTATTTATCTATCAACAGTTGTCATTTTAAACCGTGGCTTTTTAATATACCAAAGGGCCAATTGGTAAGGATACGAAGAAATTGCACCAAGCCCGATGATTTTATAACACAAGCGAATCATATAGGGACCAGATTCAAGGAAAAAGGATATGAGGATGCCTGGATAAAGAAACAAATAACACAAGTGGAAAATATGGACAGGACGTTAATGTTGCAAGATAAAACAAAAGACAGGAACCAATACCAAAATCAAGCACCATGTCTGATACTTGACTTTAATATCCAACATAAAGAGATAACCAGATTGATCAAACGACATTGGCATATTTTAAAAAACGATAAAGATTTGAACACCATTTTACCCACGCATCCCAATATTATATTCAAAAGGGCACCTACCTTAAGAGACCTGGTAGTGAAATCTGTCATAGAACCACCGACCAAAACTGGATATACGTTTTTTTCAGGAAAAGGGTTTTACCCATGCAGAAATTGCTTTGCATGTTGCAAAGCGAGAAAATTTCAAGGGAAAAGAACTGGGTTCACTTCCACTACCACTGGACAGACACACACACACTATTAAGGACTTCATAGGATGTCATACAGAGGGGGTGGTGTATTGCCTACAGTGCAGTTGCAATGTACAGTATATAGGGAGGAAAAAAAGAGAATTGAAGGTTAGGATTAAAGAGCATATCCAAAATATTATTAAAGGTTCTCCAAAACATAATGTATCCAGGCAATTTGATCGTGTACATAATAGAGACCCATCACAAATGCAGTTTTGGGGTATAGAGAGGTATAAGCCCTCATGGAGAGGTAGCCACAAGATACGCACCATTAGCCAGAAGGAATCCATGTGGATTTATACCATGAGGACTCTTGTACCGGAAGGGTTAAATGTAGAATTTGACCTTAACTGTTTTTTAAGCAATTTTTAGTCTTTCAACATTGTCTGTTTATCAGTATGTGATTATATGTCTATTTGCTATCTATCAGGTCATTTCCGGTACACATGACATATTATTATGCTTCCTCAAATGCATTGTCACATGCATTAATATATATATAGATTTCCATTTATATGCCTACAAAATCACCATCAAAATGAAGCTGCGATCATCACTCTCCTCGCATTAGAGGTGTAATTATTCAGATACTCTATAATTAGTGATTCATTTAGTCAGAACATCGCCATTGCCATTAATTGGGAAGGGACATCATTTAATTTAATTTTAATTTTAATCAATTTTATATTCTAATATTTTATACATTTTAAATTATGAGATCTATTCTATTTAACTTATCCCACTACTTCTATTTTTAAATTTTTTATCCCGTGCGATCAGGTCGGGTTATTATAATTTTATTTTTATTGGTTATAACTATTATTAGTATTAACCATAGAGTTTATTTATTGTTCTAAATGGTACTCATTATTCAAGAATCCGGGTCACACATCGCCCTGATCATGTTGGTTCTAATGGATACTTTTCTTGCATGAAGTCTAGGTTAGCTTCCGGTCAGCTAACCGCAGCTCCAGACAAGTCCAAACATACATTCACTGGACTGTCAGCAAGGAATGTCCAGAAGAGAAGGGCATGTGATAGGAGGACATCCATTTTGTTCCACAGGAGGTTACAAAATGGAGGTTATAAACCAACATGCCCTGGAACTGTCAGCAATGAAATACTAGGAGAAGAATAGTTTAAATCATCCATTCTTTCTATCTTTGACACACTGATTTGAGGATGGATATTTTGAGCTAACACAACGGGCCACTAGAAAATGGCCGCGGGGGTGTTGTTTCTGCATGTCCAACTTTCGGATCCTGTGCTGAGATATACCACTTAAACATATAGCTTTTAATACTTTAATATTCATTTATATAATTTTAAATAAAAACATGATGTAATAAAAGCTTTTTAATATATAATATTTTTTAATTAAATCTGTAGTGACATCAACACACAGATTGGGCATATATATATATAAATATATACCTGCACGGGCTAGATTTACATTACAATATGGATGAGACAAATAGATAGCGACATAAACGTATCTATCTAGCAAATGGTTGGCAAACTTTTATAGTGGCTAACCACACCAAATTAATCCAAAAGGGTCATATTCATCTTAGCTACAACAAGATGGCTAGCGTACTACTTCCTGTTTGACCAGATAAAAGCAATGCCACTGCAGCCAATCCGGTTCACCTGATGAAGTCACATGACATAACATGTAGGGAGGGATCGGAAGCAGTGAACCGGAAGTGATGTGAGATCGACGTTTGGACGCCATTTTAATGTTTGCCTACTTGAAAATTTTTAATCTTGTAAGAGTCCAATTTTTATTTTTGTTTTGAATAAAGTCCCCATGTTTTGATATACTTCACCATTGGAAGCATTTTTTTTCCCCCCTTTTCCCCCGGTGATTATATTGGATCGGAGACTTGGCTATTGACCCACATTTAGACATATGCTGGCCTAACGGCGTGGAAAGGACAGTGGTCCCAACACGAAGGCACATCCCTGTTTCCAGTGCGCGGTGAATAACCGCTGAAAGGGAGGAGAAGCGCTCGGATGGTAGAGAAGGGCTACAACGTTCCTTATCACACGCGCAACCAAAGAGTATATGAGGTGAGAGGTTAGGGAAACTGTTTAAGGATTGCACCAACCTACCCTGCTGACAGTTGTGAAACACCTTACTCTTCGGATACCAGGTGGGAGGTTAGGGGAACCGTTTAAGGATTGTACCAACCTACCCTGCTGACAGTTGTGAAACACCTCACTTTTTGGAAAAGCATTCAGCATATATATGTGTGGATGAATTCTAAATAGTTGTCTTTTAACCAGTGGCGTCTCCAGCTTTCATATTTAGGGGGGGCACATGGGGGGACAGGGACAAAAGTAGGGGGGCAACTATAAAATGCAATTTTACTAAACTAAAACGACTACAAGCAGATCTACTACAATACACCTGGAACTACAGGAGACACAGAATTCCACGTTCCGTAATGCAAGCAGCCCGTTCGGATGGTGGCCTGGCCTTCCCCAACCTCATCAAATACTATCAGGCAGCACAACTGAGAGCAATAACCTCATGGTTCACGCTCCACTCATATAATAAGTGGACTGAGGTAGAGAAATTATGGCTAGCCCCAATACACCCAAACAGTTTATTATGGAGTGCGAACGCGGAAGTGGACCCTGCACGCTTATTGGGCCCAATGGCGCAACTCCGGAGGATATGGCGCAAAGTAACACAGCAACACAAATTGGCCTCAGACAGCTCGCTCCTGACCTCATTCGCTCGCAACCGCAAAATGCCAGATAGCCTCACCCACCAGATGTCCACCCCCTGGACCACAAGAAACCTGTTCCACTATGGGAACTTGGTGGATCCCCGCACACGAAAACTGCATTCCTTCGCAGAACTACAGTCCAAATTCGACCTTCCGAAGCAGGCTTTCTACGGGTATCTCCAAATACACCACTACGCCCTAACATTTGCACCGAATCTGCAATTCTCCCCACCCACTCCTTTTGAAAACCTCATTCTAGCAGGTTCTGCTCAGAGAGGTCTGATATCAGACATATACAAAATACTAAACGAGAGACCCTTCAACTCAATGGGTAAACACAAATATATCCTTAAGTGGGAAAAGGCACTGGGTGAGGAGATACCCGTGGACCATTGGAGGGTCATATGGACCCAGGCATCCAAGACCTCGATCTGTACACTTTATAAAGAGAATATATACAAGATAATACATTTCTGGTACATGACCCCTGATGTATTACATGCCATCCACCCGACCAGTACGGACCGTTGTTGGCGATGCCTGGGGGCCAAGGGAACGCTGTATCATATTTACTGGGAGTGTCCGCTGATAGCCCCATTTTGGAACTCGGTCCACCGGCTCCTAAGCCGTCTTATTGATAAGGAGGTCCCCATCACGCGTAAATTTTTCCTGCTTGGGCTCTCACCACTAAAAGTCCCAGCCCCACATAAAAAGTTAGCCAGACATGTCCTCACGGCAGCTCGCTGCCTAATAGCACTGAACTGGAAGAGATGCTCGCCTCCCCCAGAGGGAGCACTCTATGTCAGAATCAGAGATGTAGAGCTAATGGAGAGGATGACAGCAAGGATCCAGGACCGCCTAGACGAGCATAACATGACCTGGGAGCTGTGGCACCGCCGGGAGGAACAAAACGATCCGGAGACCGACACAGGATGATACCAACCTACCCCCCCCCCCTTTTCTTTTCTCTTTTCTTTTCTCTTCCCACATCTCCCCACCCCATCTTTCCTTCTTACCTTTCTTCCTACAGGAGTCCTCTAGAGACCCATGAACACACTCACTAAACCAGTTGGAAGGTTTGGTTGATAGCAATTTAGATAACTGTCATAATAACCTGACTTGCAGAGAAATAACATACATGTGCACGAAAAATTATAACCATATGACGTGTATGAGAAAGCATTTATTATGTTTGATGTAAGACTGTTGCACTTTAACTGTATTTGTTATAACCTTAAATAAAAATGTTATTGAAAAAAAAAAAATGCAATTTTACTACGATCCCCAGGGTGGCAGAAACAAGAGATATATGTCACCAGCATACCAAGAAAATATAAGGGTCCAAAGCAGTGGGAGAACTATCAGGTTGTCTTGCCACCGGGCCTTGGTGTTCTGCCACTGTGGTGTTCCCCAGCCTCCTCTTGCTGTCCTGCCCCTGCTATTGACAGTGCTGGTCTTGCATCTGTGTCCTTGGCAGTGGCAGCAGTCTATTAGGACCTAGTGCTGGTGACATTATGGGTGCATGCAGGGGAAGGCTGGCACTATTGGTTGTAGAGAGCCGAGCCCCCAGCTGGTCACCTAGCAGCAGTAATGTTGTATAACCTTCTCTGTTGACATGCTGATCGGGATGTGATCCAGGTGATGCTCCCAGTCAGATCTAATAAACACAGTATTTATTAGCATCAACAGTACAACCACATCCACCGTATGTTCATCAGCCATGTGGGCTCTATGCCTGTAAGGTGTGGGCTTTGATCAATAAAATCACTATGATCTTTATGGATTTGACTAGGAGCATCACCTGGATTGCATCACGATCAGCATGTCTGAGAAGGCTGCACTGCTGCTAAGCAACCTGCAGGGAGGTCAACTGTCTACTGTACAACCATTAGACATGGGCTCAGGTGTGTTTGAAATCCCACTTGCCCGATCCCGCCAGGAAGCCGACACTGCACACGGCTAATCACAGGCAGTGAGACATTCCTGATCTGTGCAGCTGCGGACCAGGAAATGTCTCACTGCTTGTGCTTAGCGCTGTGCAGTGTGGGCTTCCTGACGGGCTCGGGCATGTGGGATTTTGAACATGCCCTGCCCATCTCTAACAACAAATTGTGCTGGCTTTCCAGTACATTAGCCCCATAAAGTAACCAGCACTGGGTTCCAATGTGCCACTGCTGCCATGGAGACAGAGAACAGCGCTGTGAATAGCCAGGACAGCAACCCTGGTAGTTCCACCACTGGTCCACACTGCAAGGATTCCCCCATCCACCTATAATGTGTAGATGGGAGAATTGGATCATTTTTTTTTTTTTCATACAACCTACTAGTTAAATGAAAAAAGTGATCAATGTATGGGCTGCCTAAGTGCTAAGACCAGCCATAGGCAGTTTAAATCTCAGCTGGTTGAGGTTTGAACCATTAATGAGCAGGCTGAATGTACCAAGTTGATCGATCAAATTGGGAACAACCAGCCTGACAGATACTCTTATGATTATCACTAGTGGTTGCTATAGCCACTAGTGATAATGACTGTTTGTTGGGAGAATACAATTGCTGGGCAGGAAGGATATTTCCCTGTCACCACTGTCTGTGTTAATGGGGGAATCATGCAGGTTTCTTTCCTGCACTCTGTGGATGCAGGAAAGAAATTTGCATAGTCTATTACCTGCCTAACTGAAAGTGAAAGTAAGTTGTGAAGGTCTTGAAAGAACAGGAGAGAGGGAGCGACAGATGGGGGAGAGAAGGGATGGAGATAATGCAGTTCAGTGATTACAGTGTACTGCAGTGCACACACTTACCCACACGTCCAGGCTAGAAGAATACTCCCCCCTCAATAGAGACTGTGTTACTCCAGCGGCAGCCTGAGTAAGATGTGGCGCATCCGCTACGGATGCAAACAAAAAGACATTGCCTGGTCTTGGTGTTTTTTTTGGGGGGGCACATGGTGGGGCACAGCATCATTTTGGGGGGGTCAGGGCCCCCTCTGCCCCCCCCCTAGGGACGCCATTGCTTTTAACCACTTATACTACTGATGCTATCAAGACTTATCTCCCAGTGATGTCAACAAGAGCTATCCCCCGATTTGAAATTTTTTAACTCCTTCATTCATCTGACTTTTTTAGTTATATTAGACTCACAGACCACCTTCTTTATTAACCAGTTTATTTGTGGTGTTTATTACGTGCTTATATTTATTTTTACCAATTATTGATCCTTTACTGGGTTTTATTAGATGTGATATTCTTACTGTGTGTTTTTATTTTATGTTTAGCGCTGAATCACTTTTACTATCAAGTGATGTTTTTTAATGTGCAGTGTGGAGAAATACTTTGGAGAAATATTTTTAGAAAATAAAGACTGTTCAAACGTACTGGACTATCTGGACTATCTGGACTTTTTATCCCTTTATATATCAAACGTACTGGCCGATTACTGACGATTGGAGGTGATGGTGTACAAAGAAAGCGATCTAAGGAGATTGTAATTTGGGAGGTTTTGACTCAATGCTGATAACATTAAGGATTGCGGTGAGTTTAAACCCCAGAGGGGAGTGTGGAACACGGGTGAAGCAATTAGGTGGAAGTGTATGCTATCAACAGTCAACATATCTCTTTTCACTTGCTCTTTAATGTGTGGACTTTTTTGAAAACTCACTCCTAAACACCATGACACTAATAATGTAATAATTTTGCCAGTGATATGTTTTAAGGAATCCCACAGCACAATAGTGTTTCATATACCTATATAAATCTTAGATTTTTTGTGTATATATCTATCTGGTCATATAATAATCCAGAAGAGCGCTGCTAAATGGTGAAAATATTTTTGATCTTTGCGAATATGAAATCTATTTACCATTCACAATCAGTGTATATATACACACACATGTTCAGTTGTTCCCTTATTAATTGTATCTCTTGTTTCATCGGGTTCATGTCATCTTCTACCGAGCTGAGTCTCCCCTCTAGAGCGGATATCCATTCACAGACCTCTTGGCTTAATAGTGACAAAACTTCTTTTATGCATTTAAGTTGGTCAGACAGTTCAGATAATGAGGACTTACAGTTGTTGACTGCGTGAAAGATGTCTTTCAAAGATGGCTCTTCCTCTGCTCCTGGGATTGGCACCAATATTTATCCCTCTGTCATTTTACTCACTGCATGCTCACTCTCCTGAGCTACTGCTGCTGGGCCCTGGCTCTTCCTCCCCACAGAGAGGCCGGTCTGGGAGCGAGATTGTTGCCCCCCCAGCCTGCCCACCCTTCGTTGGTGTCTGGCCCGGTGTGTGGGTGAACCGCTCCTTTGGCATGCGCTGTTTATGCGCTGGTGACATCCTGCATGACCATCTCCTCTGCTCCCAGCTTCCTGGTCATGGCGGAAGACACACCTGGCGTGCTCAGGCACCCTCTACGGCTCTATCCTGGGTCATCGTTGTTGTCTCTCACAGGAGTGCATGCCCTGGAACACACTGCAGGAGCAAGGCACGGACCCAGGCTCACTCCAGCAACTGACCAGCCGGCCAACTGGTCCATCGTTCAGTGCTTCCTCATCTCCCCGAAACACCGCATTACCAGATGTCCAGCGTGGAAGCGGGTGGCAAGTCCGGGCTACTGTGGCCTCTCACCTCAACATCCGGTTACGCTCTCATGACATTCCCCCTGGTGTCTTGATGCTTCCTTGGCTCAGAGTATTACTGTACTGGATAATGCTCACACATCATTACATGAATGCCTCTTAGTGCAGCATTAAGGACTGCCCCCTGGGCAGAAGGGGGCAAAGATTTGAGACAAACCTGCTTCTGCTTTTATCTATTTACATTTGGAAATACTTTGAAAAATCTTTTTTTTTTTATATTGGAAAACTTTATTTTACAAACTCATACAAATGTTAATGGGGCATTTCAAGATTTAACACTTCATCCCTGTAACTGGGGTTGTGTGCCTCTAATAGGAACTAAAAATGTGTTGCTTTTGTTACTTCTGGGTGTTGGATAATTACAAACCAAATAAAATCTTTCTTAAAACTGTTAAAATTGTAAGGTGGTTAAAATAAATATTACCTAAAATATTACTTTTGAATGAAAGATTTTATACAAACTTGGTTTTAAACAAACGTTGGCAGCATATTATAGTCTTTTTGCAATTGGTTTACTTTATATAAGATGTCCAAATCTTCCAAGTACAATTTTATTTTGTGTGAAAGAAAGGTAAACAACTACTGTGAATACTGTGGTATTGTACTTAACTATATTATAATTAACTATGCCATCATCTAACCTATGGTATAAGAATGTGGTACTTATTATCTTGTTCATTGGATATGGTGCCTTCATGGCAGCATACATGTGATAGAGCTCCGCCTCTACTCCGCCTTCAGGACTAGTGAATAGCATAAATTAAAGGGCATAGCCCCTCCCAACATTCTCCTTTTTTTCCTCATACCTATTGACTGATGAAGAGTAGCAGTATGTCCATACCTCTGCAGTCGGCAGCGTCCGCCGGGTTCAGCCTCTCCCGTGCGCAGTCCCTGTTCTTGGGCCGCTATTAGCGCTGATAAGACTGGGAACCCCTTCTGAGGATCTTTTGGGGTCTTGCAGAGTTTCCTCATAGGAACGCAGTCTGCTGAATTTCCAGAAAAATGAATGCTGGTGGCAGGAGGATCAGATTCTCTTCCTTCTTGGTCAGGTTAGGTTTTCTTTTTGCTTCCATGTCTGCACTGTTTTTGAGCCCTGGTGGTTAAAGTTTATAGGTTTAAAAAAAAAAAATGTCCCCTTTAAGACATTTATTCCCGGTCCGCACATGTGCAGAACGGGCGTTTCCTTGCTATTTCTGATGTTTTTTTTCTCTAGCTTTTTGTTCTACCCTTCAGGGTTCTCACTCCTTGGTTTTGTTTCTTTTTTTGCCAGTAATAGGGTAGGTCCTTCTAATTAAGCTGCTCTCCCCTTTTTACCTTACAAATGTTGGCTCCAAATTAGACTCAGGTCTGCTCTGCATATCAGGTGTATGCCCTGCAGTCCGAATTACTTCAGCATTATAGGTATATGTGGAGCTGGCCATGCACCATGCAATTCTCTTGTTCAATTTCCTTTAGGTTTGCCTTCAACTGTGTGGTACAGGGGCATGCCTGATTGCATGCAAATTGAGGGTGATTAGATTTGACCTCATATTGTATGGTTTTTGTAGACCTAGGGAGACCTATAGACGGGGGTTGTGTAGTGTATGGCCAGCCTTATACTTTTATCTCACTCCTATTGCGGTGACTTTGTTTAAAAATTTGTTGTGCAAATAGACTCTATTTCTTTTTCCTTTCTTACTTCGCCTTCCTACAGCTGATCCTCCTGCCCATTATTTAATTTACCATAAGCCATTCGTCACAAAGCCAAGATCTTCTCGTATCCAATAGGTATGTGGACCACCTGTACGTGAGTATTTAAAAAAAAAAAAAAAAAAGAGTGCGCCACTGACAAACAAACTTTGTTTGTTTCAGCCCTGTTCCTTCAAAGCGGTCCAGAAAGTCCTCAAGGCGCTATGACAATGACGATAGTCTTGAGCGGCGGTCACACTCTTCTCACCATAAATCTTCTAGAAGATCAGGATTTCATAGACGATGTCATTCGCTTTCGCCTCCACCGCGGGTGTCAAGGAAAAAATGCTGGGCCTGTGGCGCGGTTCCACTCCCTGATAAGTTCGTCTGCAAAGACTGTCTCAGGGACTATGCAGCTAACTGGGAATTAGAAGGCCAACAGGTGGTTGACCTACTCAAACCATGAAAGACTCTCTTTCTGAACTGATGGCCATGATTTCCGCTCACCCAGTTTCACAAGCTGCCCAGGTGTGGGATTTGGACCCCAACATTTCAGGCCCATCAGCTGTTAGTACTCCTTTGCCTCCATCGGGAAAAACAGCTAAACAAATCCCACCGGTAGATTCATCCGAGGAGTCCTCAGATGATACAGAACCATCTGGTTTCAATTTCTCCCTGGTTCAACCCTTTGTACAAGCGGTGAGGAGCGACATTGCCTGGGAAGACCCGGAAGAGCCTCCTCAAAAATCAAAAACCTATTTCTCAAGACAAAGCAAATCTTCTTCCCATTAATGGGGGAGATCATAGAGGATGAATTGATAGAGTTTTCTCTAGCATGTTTATGCAAACTGTATCCACTGGCAGATTCGGATACTCAGTTCAATGACTGTGGTTGATGCGGCTGTAGTGCGTCTGGCAAAAAATGTAACGCTGCCAATGGAGGATTCAATGTCTTTCAAGGATCCCCTAGATAGCTCCTTTTTGAGGTCTAGATCAATACATCTATCTAGCAGCAGGGGTGGCTTGCAGACCAGCCATTGCACTGACATCTGTTTCAAATGCCATCAGGTCTTAGAAATGTTGAGACAGCCTTGCACCAAGACGTTCCCAAAGATGACATAATCAAAGCTCTGGAGGAGCTTAAGTTGGCGGCGGATTTCGTGGGAGAAGCAGCAATTGACACAATCTGGTGTTCAGCCAATTCAATGCTGCACTCTATTATGGCAAAGCGGGCCTTATGGCTAAAGCCTTGGACAGCCGATCTAGCATCAAAGCAGAATTGGTGCAAGATTCACTTTGATGGAAAATCTTTGTTTGGCGAGAAACTCGACAAAGCAATCTCCAGAGTAACAGGGGGCAAATCTGGCTTACTTCCTCAGGGCAGGAAGGTCCAGAAAACAAAGGCCTATTTATCACGATTCCGGCAATCAAATTCTAGAGACTTCAGGCCGTCTCGCCCCTTTAGGGACAACAAGAAATCGTGGAGAGGCACCCAGACTTCCTTTTTGGGAGCCAGAAAGAACAAGTCCCTCACTGCTCCCCAGGAGGGGACAAAGTATTTTTGATGTCAGAGGGGCAGAGACCGGTTAAAAAACTTTTTCCCCATCTGGGCCTCCAAGTGTCAAGACCCATGGGTAATATCAATGATCCAGTACGGTCACTTCTGGACTTTCTCTCAGCAGCCTCCTCACACGTCCTTCAAAGAAACAGTTACCAGCCTCCCCACAAAAGGCACTGGCCTTAAACCAATTTTTGGAGTCCCTGCAGCGTCAAGGGGCAGCAATACCTGTCCCCCTATCGGAGCAATTTCCATGTTTTTATTCCACCCTTTTCCTGGTGCAGAAAAAAACAGGCGACTGGAGACCTGTAATAGATCTGAAAAAGCTAAATCAATACATCCATCTCGAAAGCTTCAAGATGGAGTCTCTCCAAACGATCATCCAAACCATACAACCAGGAGATTGATTAATCTCGATAGCCCTGCAGGATGCATACCTCCACATCCCTATTCTACCATCCTTCCAAAAAAACTTAAGGTTCGCAGTGAGTCATGTCCACCTGCAATTTCAAGCTCTGACCTTCGGGCTGTGCACCTCACCTTGGGTGTTCATAAAAGTGTTGATATCCATCTTGGCCCCTCTGAGAGAGAGGGGGTTAAGAATTTATCACTACCTGGACAATATCCTCTTGCTGTCAAACAACCCAATTCTTCTCCAGTCGTTGTCGGAGTTCGGGTGGCTGGTGAACCATCGGAAGAGCCAATTAGTTCCAACTTGGTTCCAACTTGGTTTACTTAGGAGCAATGTTCGATACGCTCCTAGGCACAGTCTCTTTACCCCAGATGAAGATGGAGGGCATCATTTAGATGGTATCCAAGGTCATACAGAGATTCCATCTATCAGCCTCGCAGTGTCTGAGCCTTATTGGCACCATGTCCTCGTGCATACCTCTAGTCTCATGGTCTCACTGGCAATCTTAGACACTTCCTGACGGGATTCTTAATACAATGGAGATGGCAACATCTGTCTCAGACAATCCGTTTAACAACGCTAATGAGCAGGAGTCTACACTGGTGGACAAATCCAGAGAATCTCTCCCGGTTCCATCATTTGGGTTCCCACTCATGGACCACAATTACACCAGATGCGAGTGGCCAGGGGTTGGGTGCCCATTGCAGAGAATTCCGGATTCAGGGAAGATGGTCCTTTCCCACCAGAGGGATAGTGTCCAACGTCCTAGAAATTACGGTAGCATTTCTAGCCTTAACCTCTTTTGCATCTCAGGTCAAGGGACAGAGAGTACTTCTACATTTGGACAACAAGGCGGCGGTCTCGTACCTTCAGAAACAAGGGGGCACCAACAGCAAGAGGGAAGTGGAACCTGTAATGCTCTGGGCAGAGAGGAACCTGGTAGACCTCAGGGCAATGTATCTCCCAGGCAAGATGAACACAGAGGCAGATGTCTTATCGAGGAGTTTTGGGGACAACGAGTGGTCTCTACATCCCCATGTGTTCAACCAAATCTCGAATCTATGGCAGACCACACAGGTGGATCTTTTTGCTACGCAGGAGAATTGCAAAATCAGGAGAGTCTTCTCTCGCCTTCCACATCCACAGGCAGAAGGAGTAGATGCGCTATCTTGTCCTTGAACCTTCAAGACAGCTTACGCCTCTCCTCCTCGCCCACTTATTTTGAGGTTTCTCCTCAGACTCCTGAACGAACCAGTCCAAGTGCTAGCAGTGCTACCCTATTGAGGTAGCCAAAGAGACCGTGGTTTCCACTAGCCATGCACCACAGTGGGGATCCTCTGATCAGAATTCCTCCCTTTCCACAGTTGTTGACCCAGGGCAGGCTGGCCCATCCAGACCCGCAGAAGCTGGATCTTCGTGTATGGAAGTTGAAAGGAGGAGGTTTGAATCGTTAGGCGGTTCCAAGAGGTCATATCCACCCTGTTGAAAGCTAGAAAGCCTACAACCAACACAATCTATGCAAGAATTTGGGACAAGTTCTTATTCTATGCCACAGGGAAAGGATTTGATCCTATCTCTCTTTCCACTGCTGATGTTCTAAGTTTTCTGCAAACTGGTCTCGATTTGGGGCTCAGCCAGAGTTCCCTCAGGGTACAAGTTTCCGCAATTTCTGCAGCAACTAACACCAGGGGGGCAGAAGACCCTCTAGTGGTTACGTTCCTCAGGGGAGTATTGAAGATGTGTCCCCCATCCAGACGTTCCTTTCCAAAGTGGGATCCTCCTCTAATATTGGAAGTCCTATCCACTCATCCGTTTGTACCGGTTGAAGAGGTCTTGATTTGGAACTTGACTTTAAAAACAACTTTTCTGTTGGCTATTACATCCGACAGGAGGATTTCAGAAAATCCACTCCCTGGGCATTGGGGATGATCACATATCCTTTTTTTCCAGATAGGGTAGAACCTCGCCCTCTCAGAGGTTTCACACCCAAGGTCACCTCAACGGCAAACCTATCAGAACCATGGGCGTTACCGGTTTTCATGGACACAGAATCAAACTCCTGTCATGAGTTAGACATACCCGAAGTTCTCAGGGCCTACTTGGAAGCCACAGCAAGTTTTCAGGAACTCTGAAAGATTATTCATCATCCCATGGGGTAAGAAAAGAGGAATGCAAGCTTCTACCAGAACCTTGGCATCCTGGGTTGTCAAGCTAATCCAGAAAGTTTACAGGGTGAGGAACGTGGATCCTTCAACAAGAGCGGTATCGGCATCTTGAGCAGCGAGGACAAATGTTTCTCTTGAAACATTAGGCAGGGCCGCCACTTGGTCTTCCCGACACGCGTTCCTCAAATATTATCGTATTGATCCCGGGGCTCTTACAACCATAGAGTTCGGGAGAAAAGCACTTCATGCTGCTATGTCTGTGTTTGATTAAAGTTTATTTTTGTTTAAGCATTAAACCCACCCATGTGAGCTAGTTATTTATCACATGTATGCTGCCATGGAGGCACCAGGAAAACGGAAAATTGTATCATACTTACCATAATTTTCCTTTCCTGGTGCCAATCCATGGCAGCATCAACTCCCACCCTCGGTATTCTATATTACGAAGAATGTTGGGAGGGCCTATGCCCTTTAATTTATTCTATTCACTAGTTCTGAAGGCGGAGTAGAGGCGGAGCTCTATCACATGTATAGATAATAGGGGTAACCAGTGCGCTCAACCAAAAACTATTAAATCAAATAAGGAGAAAAATGGAAAAGGAAAGCAGCCAACATAAAAGTGATCTCACACTTGTAAAGGTAAAATTGAATAAAGAGGGTATGTGGCGCTAACCCTTAAGTAAATCAATAAATAATCTAAAATGACCAGTTTGCAAAGCTCAGAGTATCCGAAAGATGAGTGACCTTTCACACAAATAGATATATAAAAACATAGAATAATGAACTAAAATAGATAAAATTCCTTAATATCAATACACATAAAATATTGAATAAATATAAGACGTGTGTAAAAAATGAAAAAATATTCAATAAAAGTGATGGTGCTAAAATAACCGTGCTGAAATAAATATATGTGCTGGGGTAAAAATGATGATGGAGTAGGGGTAAAAATAGTGAACACAAAATCTTCTAGCAATAAAAGGTGCACAGTGCAACGTGCAAAATATGTGAATAGAGAACCAATAAAGAACCGATAAATTGGTTCTGAAAGTGCAAGGGAATTGCAAGGAAATTGCAAGGGGAATAAATGATTGAATGTGCAGAAATATCCAAAATAATGACAAAGTGACCATACAGATGAAAAGAGTGTGTCACTGTAGGTATGGTATAATCAGATGATACCAAAACAATAATATCGCTGAAAAAAATATATAAAAAATAAAAGTAAAATTTGGTGCACTACAAGTCCCAGCTTGTAAAGAAAAAATGGCGGAAAATAAACGATAAAGTCCACAATCTGGAACAATGCAGAGCGTAAGGCTCTAGAATATGTGAAGGTGAGTAGAAATATTCAGGAATCTTTGTGTTGATCACAGTGATGATCCGTGCAGGCAGTGCTCAGTGCTGACTTCAGGGGTGCACCCTACTAGTTCCCCCAGCCTCTCACCTCTATTTGCGGCCCCTACAGGCCTAGTGGAGCAGATAGCCTCTAAGGTGGCAAGCCTGGATACTTTCCGGGTCCTCTTTCTTATGGGCTCCTATGGGCTTCTATGGGCTCCTATGGACTCCTACTCCGATCCAAAAAGGCACTCCAGGGGTAAGGGGTCACTCACATCCAAAAAGGCACTCCAGGGGTAAGGGGTCACTCACGGGTTAGATCAGATTAGGTCCAGAAATAAGGAAATAATTTAGCCTCATGGTTTAATAATAAATAACAATCACAGTGCCATCCAGTGGCTGGAGGTGTAAATTGATTTCTAAAAGTAGGAGAGACTACTCAATAGTGACATCCAGTGGTAGTAGATAAAAATGACCATCAGGAAATATCCTTCATGTATGTCATCTAGTGGTCACTTGTAAGATTGGCCATATTGTTTAAAAATTCCAATTCTATTAAAAGAACTTTGTTAAAATTATGTATAAAAATGTAGTTTCAAGATGTAAAAAGGTCTAATCAAATTTTTTTAGATAAAAAGACCTTACATAATAAAAAAGAGACCCGACTAAAAATAATTAAAGAATAGGGAGAAAATTATTAAAATTAATAATATACCAGCATGTAATCAATAATTAGATATAAAACAATTCAAGTCAAATTCGACATTATGTCCCCATGGTCTGAGTGTACACAATTCATATATCCATCTGGATTCAGCTTGGCTGATTCTAATAATCTTATTGTCACCTCTCCAGTGTGGCTTATATTTTTCGATGGCACATATTTATAGGGAACGAGGGATCTTTTTTGTGATATTTGGCATAATGCCTTGATAAGCTGTGCTTGTCAAAACCCTTTTTAATGTTTTGGACATGTTCCTGCAATCTCTTCCACAATTCTCTTTTTGTCCTTCCTATGTATTGGATCTTGCAAGGGCACTCCATTAGGTATACTACGCCCTCAGTCTTACATGTTATGAAGTCTTCAATATCATAATCCTTATTTGTGACAGTAGATGTGAAGGAAGACTTCTTTTTCTTGGGCTCTTTAGTATGTCGACATGCATAACACTTTTTGCATGGGTAGTAGCCCTTCCCCTCAAAGAACGAAAAAGTCTTCTTAGGTGGTGGGTCTAGCACATTTTTAGCCAAATTGTCTCTTAGGGTAGGAGCATAGTGAGTAAGTGAATTTGGGTCTTTCTGGGAGAATGGTACTAAGGTGTCGATCTGTTTTTAAAATATCCCAATGTTTTTTAAAAATTTTCTCTACATGTTTGTGTTGTAAATTAAAATCCATTATAATTGGTACTCTTTCTTTATCATCTATTTTTTTGGTGGTATCTTTTATTAGTGCATCTCTGTCTACATGTGCAATATCTTGTATCTTTTCTTCAATGAATGCGGTCTTGTATCCCTTTTGTATGAATCTCTCTCCAGTCATTTCAGCTTGAGATGTAAAAGACTTCGATGATGACCTTGTTTTTAAATGGCAAAATAAACCAGATGAGCCGGGAATAAATTCCAATGCCAGCTCACCTGTGAAAGAGGTCAGACTAGACCTGAACCCCAAAGAGGAAAAACAGAGAGAAATACCCTCAAACACTAATGCCCATGGCAATTATAATGGGTATAATACACCAAACCAAAAACCGAGATGGAACAACAATAACTATAACTGGAAAAAAACATTTTGGAAGAACAATTGGAACAATGGTTATAACAACAACTTCCAGGGAAGACCATACCAGCAACCCCCCTACAATAGAAGATCACCAACACCTCCTTGGAGGAACCAAGAAAGAGAAGGAGAAAGAAATCACTATATAGACAAAAGTAGGAGAGACGACAGAACATGGAGAGAGGAAAGACCGTATCATCAAGACGACAGAAGAGGTAGATCCCCACATAACAACTACTACACTGTACCAGTATACAATAAGTTTGAAAACCTGAGAAGGTACGATGACGGGAGATCGCCAGCCTATCAGAGGTACCTGCAGGAGAGGCAAAAACAAGAAAGAAGACCTGCACGTTTTTTAGATCAAAGACGACGAAATTCCCCAAGACGCCACCACCAAGAAGACAGACCCCGGAGACCCGACAGATACACCCCGGAAGACAACAAGAACAGAAAGACCGGAAAAGAAGAAGACAAGAAACCGGAACATCAGAGGGACAGACACAGAGAAGATCACCCGAGAAAAACCCCAAGGAGATCAATGGAGAAGAAGAATATAAGAAACTAAAAACGCGAAGAGGATGCCGGGCAGGAGTCAAGAAGCAAAAGGAAAAGAGAATAATAGGAGATGGAATTATTAATATAAGTGGAGTGGTACTAACACAGGAAGAGATTAAAGTGCTAGATAAAGGATTAAAATTTGCCCCAATAAAAAACATCAACAAATTTAATGCATATGTGGATATAAATAAGTTCATAAGGAGCCTCAATATAAAGAAATACATGCTCAATAATACAGGAGTAGGAAGAGGAACCAAGATACCCGACAACAATGGAATACAGTACAGTAACCTGAAGAACAAATCACTGTTTAACCCACCACCGGGAAATGAAGGACACATAGAAGTTTTTAAAAAATTGGTACTGAAGGATCTGCAAGAACTGAAAATAAAAAAGGTTTATAACCCTGGTGACATAAAAAATGGGATAAAGAAGCTTGAAACAAGAAAAGACATCGTGATATGTCAAGCAGACAAAGGAGGAGCCATAGTTATACAGTCTAAGGTAGATTACAATGATGAAATCAACCGACAATTAAATGATGAGACCACCTATCAGAAACTTCTAAGTAATCCAACGATGAGATATAGGAAAGAACTTACTTTCTGGAATAATCCAGAAAGGCTCAGACAAAGGACTACTAAACAAAAAAGAGAGTAAATACCTACAACCCAACATCTGTAGGGTACCTGTCATCTATACAGTACCGAAGGTACACAAAAACAGTGATAAACCCCCTGGGAGACCCATAGTGAATGGCATTAACTCAGTGTGTGCAAGAATGGGGGAATATATAGATGGCTTCCTACAACCAGTGGTTAAGAAAACAAAATCATATCTCAGGGACACAAAGCACCTCATCCAGCTTCTCAATACACTTAATCTAAAAGATGGTCCCATTTACTTGGCAACGGCAGATGTAGGGTCACTCTATACAATTATAAACCATGAGGAGGCAATACAGGCCACAAAATGGGCCCTTAGAAATCTCAGTGAACTTAAATGTGTACAGAGAAGGTTCTTATTAGACTGTCTTAAATTCAGCCTAGACTCAAACTATTTTTGGTTTAATAGTACTTATTACAAACAGATATGTGATATCGCGATGGGAGCAAAATTTGCTCCCAGTGTAGCTAATTTATACATGGCCGAATGGGAAGAAGAGGCCCTGTACAAACAGTTTCCGCACCAACTAATTCTATATAAAAGATATATTGACAATATTATCATAATTTGGTCTGGAGACAGAGACAGTCTCACAGATTTCTGCTTTCGACTAAATACGAACACTAAAAATATTAAGCTCACTTGGGAGATTAGCACAGACAAAATTAATTTCCTGGATCTACTAATTAAGAAAGAGGAAAACTTCCTTACTACACAGACTTATTTTAAAACAGTAGATAGAAATAGCTATCTTCCGCTGGATAGCTGTCATCACAACACTTGGCTCGAAAATATTCCAAAGGGACAGCTGATCAGATTAAGGCAAAATTGTTCGGATAAACAGACCTACATGAAACAAGCTGAAATGATTGGAGAGAGATTCATACAAAAGGGATACAAGACCGCATTCATTGAAGAAAAGATACAAGATATTGCACATGTAGACAGAGATGCACTAATAAAAGATACCACCAAAAAAATAGATGATAAAGAAAGAGTACCAATTATAATGGATTTTAATGTACAACACAAACATGTAGAGAAAATTTTTAAAAAACATTGGTATATTTTAAAAACAGATCGACACCTTAGTACCATTCTCCCAGAAAGACCCAAATTCACTTACAGGCGGGCTCCTACCCTAAGAGACAATTTGGCTAAAAATGTGCTAGACCCACCACCTAAGAATACTTTTCCGTTCTTTGAGGGGAAGGGCTACTACCCATGCAAAAAGTGTTATGCATGTCGACATACTAAAGAGCCCAAGAAAAAGAAGTCTTCCTTCACATCTACTGTCACAAATAAGGATTATGATATTGAAGACTTCATAACATGTAAGACTGAGGGCGTAGTATACCTAATGGAGTGCCCTTGCAAGATCCAATACATAGGAAGGACAAAAAGAGAATTGTGGAAGAGATTGTGGGAACATGTCCAAAACATTAAAAAGGGTTTTGACAAGCACAGCTTATCAAGGCATTATGCCAAATATCCCAAAAAAGATCCCTTGTCCCTAAAAATATGTGCCATCGAAAAATATAAGCCACACTGGAGAGGTGACAATAAGATTATTAGAATCAGCCAAACTGAATCCAGATGGATATATGAATTGTGTACACTCAGATCATGGGGACATAATGTCGAATTCGACTTGAATTGTTTTATATCTAATTATTGATTACATGCTGGTATATTATTAATTTTAATGATTTTATCAATATGATTAATTTTCTCCCTATTCTTTAATTATTTTTAGTCGGTCTCTTTTTTATTATGTAAGGTCTTTTTATCTAAAAAAATTTGATTAGACCTTTTTACATCTTGAAACTACATTTTTATACATAATTTTAACAAAGTTCTTTTAATAGAATTGGAATTTTTAAACAATATGGCCAATCTTACAAGTGACCACTAGATGGCATACATGAAGGATATTTCCTGATGGTCATTTTTATCTACTACCACTGGATGTCACTATTGAGTAGTCTCTCCTACTTTTAGAAATCAATTTACACCTCCGGCCACTGGATGGCACTGTGATTGTTATTTATTATTAAACCATGAGGCTAAATTATTTCCTTATTTCTGGACCTTTATAAGTAATAAAAATAGATCAATTTTCTCAGATTAGGATTGCATATGTCATCAAGTCCTACTATGTATGTCCAAACGTCAACTTTTAGCCGTTATTTACACCGCTGTCAGCACAGCGTCAATTGAACACTGTATAAATAGGCCCAGAGACACCTGACTGCCTTACCCTTTGACAAAGTCACGTGTGCTAGTGACGATACTAGTGAGGGAGGAAGGAAGTCAGGTGCCTATCGCTCTACTTCCGGTTTGCGGCCACGACCGGAAGTTCATCCATGCTGATGCAAGAAAACTTTAAATGTGAGTGGTTATTATTTTTGTTTCAATAAACCTGTTTTTTACTACACATTGGAGCGCTTCTTTGTACCTTTAACCCCTACATGCTGATCTAACCCGTGAGTGACCCCTTACCCCTGGAGTGCCTTTTTGGATGTGAGTGACCCCTTACCCCTGGAGTGCCTTTTTGGATCGGAGTAGGAGTCCATAGGAGCCCATAGAAGCCCATAGGAGCCCATAAGAAAGAGGACCCGGAAAGTATCCAGGCTTGCCACCTTAGAGGCTATCTGCTCCACTAGGCCTGTAGGGGCCGCAAATAGAGGTGAGAGGCTGGGGGAACTAGTAGGGTGCACCCCTGAAGTCAGCACTGAGCACTGCCTGCACGGATCATCACTGTGATCAACACAAAGATTCCTGAATATTTCTACTCACCTTCACATATTCTAGAGCCTTATGCTCTGCATTGTTCCAGATTGTGGACTTTATCGTTTATTTTCCGCCATTTTTTCTTTACAAGCTGGGACTTGTAGTGCACCAAATTTTACTTTTATATTTTATATATTTTTTCCAGCGATATTATTGTTTTGGTATCATCTGATTATACCATACCTACAGTGACACACTCTTTTCATCTGTATGGTCACTTTGTCATTATTTTGGATATTTCTGCACATTCAATCATTTATTCCCCTTGCAATTTCCTTGCAATTCCCTTGCACTTTCAGAACCAATTTATCGGTTCTTTATTGGTTCTCTATTCACATATTTTGCACGTTGCACTGTGCACCTTTTATTGCTAGAAGATTTTGTGTTCACTATTTTTACCCCTACTCCATCATCATTTTTACCCCAGCACATATATTTATTTCAGCACGGTTATTCTATCACATGTATGCTGCCATGGATTGGCACCAGGAAAGGAAAATTACGGTAAGTATGATACAATTTTCAGTTTTATTGATCTTGTGATATTAAATACAATACAATTGTTATTTTTACTATTATTTTTAGTGCACATGTACTACTTTTTATCAGTTTTTTTTTTTTATTTTAATGAAGAATAAGGCTTGCATTAAATGCATGCCATTTTTATAATGTAATTACACGATATTGACTTGCCTCAGCCCTGGTTGTTGGTACTGCTGTTTTAAACCAATGGTTGCACAGTTTGACGTTCTGAAGTCCTATTTATATTAAAGGGTAAAAACAAGCATCAGTGCAGAAGCTGTGAGCCATTCTGAGAAACCTATTTAATTACATTCTTATGCAGCATACTTTACAAAACAGATCATTATGTTAGATAAGGATCACAAAGTCAGCAAAGGCTGTTTTAATAAATATGTGAATAAATAAAATACATTTCATTCTAACTATAGCCTATATAAAGAAACATAAAATAATAAAACTGGAAGGCAAAAAATATATCAAGATAAAGGTCACTGTAGGTTGTCAAAGGAAAAAAAAAAAACTTAGGACAGCAGAAAAAGAGGTTAATTTAAACACGGTAATTTAAAAACAAACACACCAGGAGACAATCTATATTATCTTTTATTTGCTGAATCTTTTTGGTTTTACTACTGTCAATTCCACCCCTGCTGTTCAGGCCTGGCAGCTACACCTTGGTTGTCTCTCAGGAGTATTTACAAAAAAGAAAACAAAAAAGAAAATCACAGAAAAACAAAAAGAAACCGTTACATTAATTAATAACATGCATAGTTGAATACATATAATTTTCAGAGGTATTCCCTCCAAAGCATTTTAGTGGAACATAACTAAAGTAAAGTATAAGTATAAAAGTGTATAAATACAGTAATTAGTGACATGTGGCAGAAATATTTAAGTGCCATACAAAAAGTGATTATGTGCAAATCGCAGTAGCCCATACAGCTAACAGATTATGGATCACTTGTGTCAGACCAGAGGAAGATTAGTTTGATTGGATGCTAGGATTTAGTGCATTTTGTTTTGCTCTAAAATGGGCATAGCAGTTGATGTATTTTAAGTGCATATTTGTTTAGTGCATGCACAATTAAGATTTATTCCATCTCAAAGAGATTACAAAAATCCTTGATGTTACTTTCTCACCAGAAGTCTAACATCATCTTTTTTATTTAAATCAGCCATGGTCAGACACTGTTCCGGGGATGATGCAATCATTTTTTGACATGACAGATGCAAACTGGAAGGCTGAATATTGCTATTCGTGTTCTGATGGGCTGGAGTAAGACAGTGCTTATAAAGACTTACAGGGGCTGATTTACTAAAGACAAATAGATTGTTCACTTTACAAGAGAAGGTACACCTCACAGGGCCAAGTAAAAATTCAGTTTTAAAAAAAAATTCCTTGCACTTGATTGAGTAGCAAAGTGAAATTTCACCACGTTCACCACATTCACTCTCAAGTTCAGGAGAAAATTCCCTTGCAAAGAACTCCATACAGTTACAGGTAGGTCCAAGTAAGCTCAGATGACTTTGAAAGGGAACTCTACTCACTTACCATAAGAGAAGGTTTTTACTCTGAAACTTCTATATTATTCAGTAATAGATCATAGTGTTGTATTATGCAATTTTAGATTGTACTGGTATTATGCTACTTTTAAAAATACAAATGTTTAATTTTTATTTGTTGACAAAGGCTTTATGAATCAAGTGCCAAAATCACAAGGAATTGGAAGCTTTCACTATTTAATATCATATTTTGATTTTGTGTGTAGTATTAAATCTACAATAGGACAGTTTTATACATTAGGTATATATTAGTGGTACTGTAGCTTTTTGGTTGTAAAATCAAAACTTTTGTTTAGAAACTTGTTTGAAACAGATTTCAGCTCCATATCTTACAGTGCAACGTAAAATGTAGGTAATGTAAATTTCATTCCAGCAGGAATGTACACTAATCAGAATTCCAGTCTGCTCAGATGTCTCCACAGCACTCAAGGTATACGTTCATATCCCAGCCAGTCTACCATCCACCAGCTGTGTTTGTTTTTTCAGTGCACAAGCAAATTCAAATAAACAAACAAAAACATTTAAACTGCCCGTTAACTAGTGTGTGATGTTTGGAATTCCACACCATAACATTATTAAATACTTACATACCATTGCATGCATTTGAAGAGTTAATAGAATAGAATCAGCCACACTAAAGTGCATTGGCTAATTGGCATTCGCCTATTTTCAGCATATGCTGCTTTGGCTAATTGGCTAATTGTCATTCACCAATACAATATTTTAGCATCTCTCTGTGGGATTTGAACCCATGAGTCCTCCAAGGCCTGTGTTTTTCAAGGGAGAAGCACTGACCACTAGCCTATTGGGCTTAGCACAAGCATACATAGAAAATACGATTACTATTGTTTGATGTTTCTTCTCCCCGAGCCAACTCTACTGCCACCACCGTATTCTCCCGCTGCTGTGTTCTTCCATGCAGCCAGTTACCTGCTAAAAAAAGAAAGAAGAGTGGCTGTCTTCCTTGGCCATCCGATGAGGTCACCCAGAGAGTTCGCCCCATGGCTATGTTAGAGACGCCACACAGCGAGTGACAACACAGCTGAGGAAGACCGCCACAGAAGAAGAGCGGCTTTTTTTAGTAGGTAACCGGTGGCGCAGAAGAACACAGCAGATTGAGAAGACAGCGGTGCCAGGAAAGACGGCTCATGGAGAAGACAGCTTGGGGAGAAGATGGCGGTGGGAGAGACAGCAGCAGGAGAAGACGGCTTGGAGCTATTTTACAATAAAGGACTTGTCAAAAAATGTATATTGTTTTTTTTTACATTTCACTGCTTTTTTGGGTAAATGGGTAGGGGTAAAATGGACCCCAAAGCACCCTCCCCATGTTGAGGGCATGTAGCCTGGTACAGTTCAGGAGGGGGGTGCTGGTTTGTCCTCCCTATCCTGACCTCCAGGCAGCATGCTTGGATAAGTGTCCGGTATGGATTTTGGGGGGCCCCACATCATTGTTTTTTTATTTTGGTGTGGGGTTTCCTTGAAGTCCATACCAGACCTGAAGGGCATGGCATGTACTGGGGGGACCCTACACAAAAGGTCCATGGGGGGAAGAAGCCAGTATAAAGCTAATGCAGAGCCAAACGCACATACCATCATAAACTGGAGAGGTGGTTGGCGTCAGTCTAGTCATAAAAATAAAAGTAAACATACATAAGAATCATTTGAATGTCAGGTACACAGCATAAAGATGATCTGTCTTCCTCACAGTCAAAGAAATTACCTGAGAACGCCGTCCGTATTGCTCATGAGCTCCCAGAGTCCCCACACATATACTGTCTCCATGTGTGGTTCAAATATCCCTCCCCGTGGTGTCACGCAGCGATGACTCCCCGCGGACACAAAGGGGAGGTCCAAATACCAAGGACTGATAACCGGAAACCGGAAGTGTTGACCTCCGATGCGTGATCTATTACTGCACAAACATGCTGTGCAGACAGCTCCCAGACCGCAATGGTATTGGTCATCTGGGAGCATGTGATGTAAAATACTGACCACACAGGCTGTTAGTGGAAAGCCGTGGTAAAAGAGGACCTCAGGGCGGGCACACAGCGGGAATGTGCAACCTTGGGTGTCCGTACGGAAATCCATTAGCAAAGGACTGAACTGAATGCAAGCATGTTTAAAAAAAAAACCCATACAGCAAAATTACAATTACACCCACAGTCCCCAATTCCCCCAAAACTCTTCATGATCAATACATTTAAGGAACTTAGTGAGAATTGGTGCGATCACATCTGTGCATTGCATCTTCACACCATTGATCAACATTTACAACAATTCATTACATATAGGGAGAAAACAAATATATAATACACTATATCATTTGTCAAGCAATTTCTTCCCCACTCAAAAACTGGCAACATCAGTCAAAACAGTCCGTTCGGCCCAGATCCATGTGGCCACACAAGTGGTCACAGGGAAATGTTCCAAGGGCAAATGTATGACATGCAGGGCAAAGTGGAGGCATGGAATGGATAAAAATCAGAGAGTCCCACAGGGGACATGTTCCACAGTAAGAGTGACTGGCTCAAGATAAAGTGTAATCCCCCATAAATGAGGGATATCAGCTACAGAAATGGTTTGTAGCTTATCCCCTCATTGAGGCCTGGATATCGGGTCGCTTCCAATAGGTAGATCCATCTTGTCTCTAACTATAGGAGCTTATTATCTATGCCCCCCCCCCCCCACATTCATGTTGGGGTAGATGTTCGGCTGAAAAAGCCAATGGACTTAAGATTGAAGTTGTAATATAGCCCCACATGTCGGCTTAGCAGTGTTTCCATCTTATGTTTAGAGATCAAGGATACATGGTCTCTGATTCTGAAGAATAGTGGGCGCTTCTTCTTCCCCACGTAAAAAGCTCCACAGCAACATTTCATTAAATATACAGAGCCAATTGATTGACAGTTGGTTCTATGTTTGGGGGTCCAGATGTTGTTATTCGGGAGCATAATACTTTGCCCCTCAATCATATAGGGGCAAAAGCACTTGCCGCATGAGTATGTGCCCAGTGACTTTGGTTTAACTGTTTTCACCCTTTTATGGTGGCTGGTTACTAAGGTGTCTCTTATCGATCGCAATCTCCTATAGGTAATTTCTGGATATGGTTTGATAAACTTACAAACCCTTTGATCAGCTGCCAGTAGGGATGAGCCGAACACCCCCGGGTTCGGTTCGCACCAGAACCTTCGAATGGACCGAAAGTTTGCGCAAATTTTCGAACCCTATTCGTTATAATGGACGCGAACGTTCGAAATCAAAATTGCTAATTACAACAGCCAATATGCATGTTAATGTCATAAAACAGGTTTGGGGACCCGGGTCCTGCCCCAGGGGACATATATCAATGCAAAAAGAACTTTTAAAAACTAACGTTTTTTCGGGAGCAGTCATTTTAATGATGCATAAACTGAAAAAAAAAAGTGAAATTTTCCTTTAAATATGGTATGCCTGTGAAGTGGCATGTGTTTCCCGTGTTTAGAACTGTCCTTGCACAAAATGACATTTGTAAAGGAAAAAAAGAAGCCATTTAAAACCACTTGCGGCTTTAATGTCATGTCTTGTCCTGGCCGCCATATGGCTTAAAATCCTTGAGAAAAATGGCATGGCTACCCCATCAACCCCCCCCCCACCCCAGCCCCTTTGGGTCTTGTATGGATATTAAGGGGGACCCCGCACCCAAAATAAAATCCTATACCTACAACCCTATATACTCTGAACAGCAGTATATAGGTGGTGCAAACAAGACACGGACTGTAGGTTTGTTCTTAAGTAGAATCTGAACAGGTACATTATGAAGTGTAGCTCCATCCCAAGAAAAACAATTTTTAAGCTTTTTGGAGAACATAGGGAGGGGTTATCACCCCTGTAACATTTGCTGTCTTTGCACATCTGTTCAGAACATGTCACCTCACTTTACGTCCCAATGACAAATGTTTTTGGAAAAGTGGGGTTTTAATTGAAACAAGGATTGGTGATAAAGCATCAGTAGAGAGGAGATACCTTTTTCAAAAATTAAATCTAACAGGATAGAATTTCCGTTCCTAGGGGTAGATTTCCTCTCACTTCCTGTTTTCTCTTTCCGTTTGCAAGTAGGAGTCGTTTGTAAGTTGGAAGTTTGAAAGTAGGGGCCTGCCGTATATACTCTGCAGAAATTTGCCCTATTAGATGTTGGTGTAGCCACAAGACTGGTGGGCACAGGAATGGGCCCTGCTGTGAGTTAATAGATCAAGATTTGTACTTGCATGCACCTGTTCAACCGGGCAGAAAAATTGGGCCTTTGGTGGTGGTGGTGGTGGTGGTGGACGGTGTTGCCACAAGACTGTAAGCCCTCACAGTTACTCTTGGTGGGTGCAGGAATGGGCCCTGCTGTGAGTTATTAGATGAAGATTTGTAATTGCATGCACCTGTTGAACAGGGCAGAAAAATTGGGCCTTTGGTGGTGGGGATGGTGGTGGACGGTGTTGCCACAAGACTGTAGGCCCACATAGTTACTCTTGGTGGGCGCAGGAATGGGCCCTGCTGTGAACTATTAGATCAAGATTTGTAATTACACGCCCCTGTTAAACAGGGGCTGAAAAATTGTGCCTTAGGCACTGGTGCTGGTGCCACAACACTGCAACCCCTCACAGATACTGTACTCTTAGCACAGCAATGAGACCTGTTGCAAAGCATTGTCTAAAAATTGTAATTACACGCCCCAACAGGGGCTGAAAAATTGTGCCTTAGGCACTGGTGCTGGTGCCACAACACTGCAACCCCTCACAGATACTGTACTTGGAGCACAGCAGTCACACCTGTTGCAAAGCATCTTTTAAAAAAAATGTAATTACACGCCCCTGTTATACAGGGGCTGAAAAATTGTGCCTTAGGCACTGGTGCTGGTGCCACAACACTGCAAGCCCTCACAGATACTGTACTTGGAGCACAGCAGTCACACCTGTTGCGAAGCATCTTTTTAAAAAAATTGTAAGTACACGCCCCTGTTATACAGGGGCTGAAAAATTGTTCCTTAGGCACTGGTGTGGTGGCATGGATCATTGAGGAGGAGGAAGAGGATAGTCAGTGAACATAACAGGACAGTCACTCAGCATCAGCATAGGCAGTCTTGAAGGGATGTGACATTATAAATTATTCCGTTATATCCGCTTCAGGTGCCTGGTAGCTGGTGGTGATCCAAGACTGATTCATTTTTATGAAGGTCAGTCGATCAACCGAGTCGGTGGACAGGCGCACCCTATGATCGGTGACAAATCCTCCAGCAGCACTGAATGTGCGTTCGGAAAGAACGCTGGATGCAGGACAGGCCAGTAGCTCAATTGCATACTGTGCAAGCTCTGGCCAGTGATCCATCCTCAGGACCCAGTAAGCAAGAGGATTTTCGGTGGGAAAGGTGTCCAAGTCTGACCTTGCCCCTAGGTATTCCTGCGCCATGTATATCAGACGCTGGCGATGGTTGCTGGAACCGATCATACCTTGGGGCTGCGGACTAAAAAATTGTCTGAACGCATCGGTCAGACGTCCACCTTCCCCACCGCTCCTTCTGCTACTGACCGAAGCCTCAGCAACTCGTCGTCCAGGACCAGGAGTTTGTAACCTCCCAGTTTCTGGAAACGCATTGCACAGACCTTTCTGCAAAGCCTCCCTGAGATGTCTCATCCTCTGCTCCCTCTGCAACGGCAAGATAAGGTCCGCAACCTTACCCTTGTACCGTGGATCAAGGAGAGTGGCCAGCCAGTAATGGTCCCTCTCCTTGATCCGAAGAACACGAGGATCCTTCCGCAGGCTTTGCAGGAACAGGGAGGCCATGCAGCGTAGGTTAGCTGAGGCATTCGGTCCGGAGTCTTCTGGGTCACTGAGGATGACATGATCGCCAGCCACCTCCTCCCAGCCACGTACAAGTCCACTGGTTTGTTGGGACTGTACATCATCCCTAAAAGACTGCTGCTGCTGATGCTGAGTGCCAGGCTCCACCTCCATGCTCACACAATCCTCCTCCTCCTCCTCCTCCTCCTCCTCCTCATCCTCCTCCTCATCCTCATCCTCTTCCTGTGTGATGGGTGGGACAGAAGGAACACTGTCTGGATAAAGGGGGCCTTGAGAGGCAAGGAAGTCCTCCTCTTCCTGCCTCTGTTCTGCCTCAAGTGCCCTGTCAATTATCCCACGCAGCGTATGCTCCAACAGGTGGACAAGAGGTACAGTGTCACTGATGCATGCACTGTCACTGCTCACCATCCTCGTGAATGAATGAATGAATGAATGACTTGTATAGCGCAACCTATGCGAACTGAATCGCCTCAGGGCGCTTTTTGCCACTGGTGTCCATCTGTGGTATAGTGCGGTCCTTGCCCTGTGGGGTTCTGACACGCTTACAAACACATACACATACAACATACACATATTTGGCCAATTTTATCGACAGGATCTAATTAACCTACCAGCATGTCTTTGGAGTGTGGGAGGAAACCGGAGTACCCGGAGGAAACCCACGCAAGCACAGGGAGAACATGCAAACTCCAGGCAGAAGGTGTCATGGTCGGGATATGAACCAGCAACCCTATTACTGCTAGGTGAAAGTGCTAACCACTACACCACTGTGCTGCACTGATGCATCCCTGATCATGCTCCACTGGCGTGGGGAAAAAAAGCCAAGCTCCCCTGACCCTGTCCTGGTGCCGTAGTCGCAAAGGTACTCATTGATGGCCCTCTGCTGCGTGTGCAGTCGCTGCAGCATGGCCAACGTTGAGTTCCACCTGGTGGGCATGTCACATATTAGGTGGTTCTTGGGCAGGTTCAGCTCCTTTTGCAGCTCAGTCAGCTGAGCACTGGCATTATAAGATCGGCGGAAATGCACACAGACTTTCCTGGCCTGCCTCAGGACATCCTGTAAGCCTGGGAACCTGCCCAAGAACCGCTGCACCACCAGGTTGAGGACGTGAGCCATATAGGGCACATGGGTGAGCTGCCCCTGTCGCAGGGCGGAGAGGAGGTTGGTGCCATTGTCAGAAACGACCATTCCTGGCTTAAGCTGGCGTGGCGTCAACCACCTCTCGGCCTGCCCCTGCAGAGCTGCCAGAACCTCTGGCCCAGTGTGGCTCCTGTCCCCCAAACACACCAGCGCAAGCACGGCATGGCATCTTTTTGCCTGCGTACTCGCGTAGCCCCTTGTACGCCTACGGAGCACCGCTGGTTCCGAGGACAGAGCACTGGAGGAAGAAGAAGAGGAGGGGGTGGAGGAGAGAGGTGTGTCACAACCAGTAGTAGCATTTTGGAGGCGTGATGGCAGAACAACCTCCAACACTACTGCACCTTGTCCTGCATCCCTCCCAGCTGCCAATAGAGTGACCCAATGGGCCGTGAAAGAAAGATAACGTCCCTGTCCATGCCTGCTGGACCATGAGTCAGCGGTAATATGCACCTTACCGCTGACCGCCCTGTCCAGCGAGGCATGGACATTGCCTTCCACATGCCGGTAGAGAGATGGAATCGCCTTCCGTGAGAAAAAGTGGCGTTTGGGAACCTGCCACTGAGGAACCGCACATTGAACAAACTCACGGAAGGGGGCTGAGTCTACCAACTGAAAAGGCAGCAGTTGAAGTGCTAGCAATTTAGCCAAGCTAGCATTCAACCGCTGGGCATGTGGATGGCTGGGAGTATACTTCTTTCGACGGTCCAGCAGCTGGGGCAGGGAAATTTGCCTGCTACAATCAGAAGTCGGTGTACTGCAAGTACTTGGTTGTGACACACCTAATTCTACACCTTCAGTCCTCTCAGAGCAGCTTTCAGAGAGGACTGAAGATATAGTGGGGATGGAGATCCCAGCTGATGAGGAGCAAGGAGAGGTCCGCTTTGTTCTTTGGTGTGGGTCTTTTATGTGTGCTTGCCAACGAGCTGCATGGCAGGTCGACATACAGTGGTGTGAAAAAGTGTTTGCCCCCTTCCTCATTTCCTGTTCCTTTGCATGTTTGTCACACTTAAGTGTTTCGGAACATCAAACCAATTTAAACAATAGTCAAGGACAACACAAGTAAACACAAAATGCAATTTGTAAATGAAGGTGTTTATTATTAAAGGTGAAAAAAAATCCAAACCATCATGGCCCTGTGTGAAAAAGTGATTGCCCCCCTTGTTAAAACATACTATAACTGTGGTTGTCCACACCTGAGTTCAATTTCTCTAGCCACACCCAGGCCTGATTATTGCCACACCTGTTCACAATCAAGGCATCACTTAAATAGGAGCTGCTTGACACAGTAAGGTCCACCAGAAGATCCTTAAAAGCTACACATCATGCCGAGACCCAAAGAAATTCAGGAACAATTGAGAAAGAAAGTAATTGAGATCTATCAGTCTGGAAAGGGTTATAAAGCCATTTCCAAAGCTTTGGGAATCCAGCGAACCACAGTGAGAGCCATTATCCACAAATGGCGAAGACATGGAACAGTGGTGAACCTTCCCAGGAGTGGCCGGCCGCCCAAAATTACCCCAAGAGCGCAGCGACGACTCATGCAAGAGGTCACAAAAGACCCCACAACAACGTCCAAGGAACTGCAGGCCTCACTTGCCTCAGTTAAGGTCAGCGTTCATGCCTCCACCATCAGGAAAAGACTGGGCAAAAATGGCCTGCATGGCAGAGTTCCAAGGAGAAAACCACTGCTGAGCAAAAAGAACATCAAAGCTCGTCTCAATTTCTCCACAACACATCTTGATGATCCCCAAGACTTTTGGGACAACATTCTGTGGACTGATGAGACAAAAGTGGAACTCTTTGGAAGGTGTGTGTCCAAGTATATCTGGCGTAGAAGGAACACTGCATTTCAGAAAAAGAACATTATACCAACAGTAAAATATGGTGGTGGTAGTGTGATGGTCTGGGGCTGTTTTGCTGCTTCAGGACCTGGAAGACTTGCCGTGATAAAAGGAACTATGAATTCTGCTCTCTACCAAGAGATCCTGAAGGAGAATGTCCGACCATCTGTTCGTGTACTCAAGCTGAAACGAACTTGGGTTCTGCAGCAGGACAATGATCCTAAACACACCAGCAAGTCCACCACCGAATGGCTGAAGAAAAACAAAATGAAGACTTTGGAGTGGCCTAGCCAAAGTCCTGACCTGAATCCTATTGAGATGTTGTGGTATGACCTTAAAAAGGCCGTTCATGCTCGAAAACCCTCTAATGTAACTGAATTAGGACAATTCTGCAAAGATGAGTGGGCCAAAATTCCTCCAGGACGCTGTAAAAGCCTCATTGCACGTTATCGCAAACGCTTGGTTTCAGTTGTTGCTGCTAAGGGTGGCCCAACCAGTTATTAGGTTTAGGGGGCAATCACTTTTTCACACAGGGCCATGATGGTTTGGATTTTTTTTCACCTTTAATAATAAACACCTTCATTTACAAATTGCATTTTGTGTTTACTTGTGTTGTCCTTGACTATTGTTTAAATTGGTTTGATGTTCCGAAACACTTAAGTGTGACAAACATGCAAAGGAACAGGAAATGAGGAAGGGGGCAAACACTTTTTCACACCACTGTATGTCTGCTCATGCTTGTGGTGCCCAAGCGCCTGATGTTTTGGCCACGCGAGATACGCTTGAGACAAATATTGCAAATAGCAGTGGTGCGATCTGATGCACTCGTCTCAAAAAAGGCCCACACCAAAGAACTTTTGTGATAACGTGCAGAGGCAGCGCCCTGCACAGGCGGAGCTCTGCGGTGTGGTACAGTTGCTGTGCTGGCCTCTAGCTGGCCTCCAGGGGGCATCCTGCCTCGTTGGACATGTGACGCCGCATCCTCCTCCTCCTCCTCCTCTCTCCCTTCAGGCACCCACGTGGAGTCAGTGACCTCATCATCCCCTCCCTCTTCACCACTAGAGCAAACCTGGCAGTAAGCTGCAGCTGGTGGAACAGTACTGCCAGATTGCTGTCCTTCAGCATCCCCTCTCTCTGCGCGCACACTACTGCCTTCCTCAAGCTGGGTATCATCATCCGAGCCTTCGAATCGTTGGGCATCCTCCTGGAGCATGTACCCAACACTGTGCTCAAAGAGTTCGGGGGACTCCTCAGGAGGACATGGTGGGTCTAGGGAAGGGGTGGCTGATGATGCCATTGAGTACGCGTTGGCAGCTGCTCTGCCAGTACCCTGAGCCTGGGTGAGAGAGGATGAGGAGGATGAGGAGGGCTTGGTCATCCATTCTACCAAGCCTTCGGCATGATGCGGCTCCACATGTCCAGCTGCCGAAAACAAAGACGCGCGTGTCCCATGGCCACGTGCTGATGACGATGCATGACCACGTCCACGGCCAGCACTGTTGTCTCTAGAAACAGAGCCTGCCTGCCCTGTGTTCTTGCCTCGGCACGCTCTGCCTCTCCTTGGCGGTCTTCCAGCCATTGTAGTCGGTAGTGTATATAGTATAAAAAATGGGTGCTGCTGAGAAGAAAATATAGGAGCTCTGTGTGCTGCCACTAACACACTAGAAGTCCTATGGGTGCTTCTGGGAAGAAAATATAGGAGCTCTGTGTGATGCCACTAACACACTAGAAGTCCTATGGGTGCTTCTGGGAAGAAAATATAGGAGCTCTGTGTGATGCCACTAACACACTAGAAGTCCTATGGGTGCTTCTGGGAAGAAAATATGGGAGCTCTGTGTGATGCCACTAACACACTAGAAGTCCTATGGGTGCTTCTGGGAAGAAAATATAGGAGCTCTGTGTGATGCCACTAACACACTAGAAGTCCTATGGGTGCTTCTGGGAAGAAAATATAGGAGCTCTGTGTGATGCCACTAACACACTAGAAGTCCTATGGGTGCTTCTGGGAAGAAAATATAGGAGCTCTGTGTGATGCCACTAACACACTAGAAGTCCTATGGGTGCTTCTGGGAAGAAAATATAGGAGCTCTGTGTGATGCCACTAACACACTAGAAGTCCTATGGGTGCTTCTGGGAAGAAAATATGGGAGCTCTGTGTGATGCCACTAACACACTAGAAGTCCTATGGGTGCTTCTGGGAAGAAAATATGGGAGCTCTGTGTGATGCCACTAACACACTAGAAGTCCTATGGGTGCTTCTGGGAAGAAAATATGGGAGCTCTGTGTGATGCCACTAACACACTAGAAGTCCTATGGGTGCTTCTGGGAAGAAAATATGGGAGCTCTGTGTGATGCCACTAACACACTAGAAGTCCTATGGGTGCTGCTGAGAAGAAAATATAGGAGCTCTGTTTGCTGCCACTAACACACTAGAAGTCCTATGGGTGCTGTTGGGGTGCAATGCTGTGCTAACAGCACTGCGGTTGGTACTACTGCAATACTGTACTAACAGTAAGCACGCACCAGACTAATCCCCAGCAGCAGCTAATAACACACTAACTGTGCAATCAGCAGCAATGAACGATCAATGACTTAGGTAGCAATGGTTTAGCAAAGAAATAGCCAATGGTTTAGCAAAGAAGAGCAAATCTTTCTGTAGCAATGAATCAAGCAAAGATTGATCTCTCCTAAAGCCGGAACTCATGTGACCGGGGCCGACGGCATGGCGGCCTTTTAAATGGTGGGGCGTGTACTAAAGCCCCTGAGCTTTAATTGGCTACAGGCGTCCTGCCTGTAGCCAATTGTTGCTCTCCGAGTTTCCGGCGCTGTTATTGGCCAAGCATGCGGGGTCACAGTGCATGCTTGGCCAATCATCAGCCAGCAATGCACTGCGCCGGCCGCGCCGGCCGCAATGCATTGCGGGGCCGCTCGCATCACACGAATGTGATGCGAACGGCCCAAATAGTTCTGGGCTCGCCGAGCGAGCGAACGCCCGGTGCTCGATTCGAACGTGGGTTCGAATCGAGCACCGGGCCCATCCTTAGCTGCCAGTAGGTACCATAATTTTTTATAGATGTTTTTTACTTTAGCGTGTTGTCGATTATACTTGGTGATAATATGTTATGATGTAGATAATTTATCTGGCCTGGGTTTATACAACAACGTATGTCTATCTTGATTCTTCACTCTATTAAATGCCTTTTTGAGGCAAGTTCTACTATAACCTCTGGTCAGTAGATGATCACTTAGCAAGTTAGCCTCTTTCTGGAAATCTGTAACAAGCTGTTACCCGCTGAGGGTATTCTATATAGAGTAGAACTGAGCATTCCCGTTTCATTAATAAAGATTTCTACGTCCAAAAAGGTAATCCTCGCCTGATCAAAGGTATATGTGAATTTTAAATTATATGTATTCACCTGTAAACTATCCAGGAACTCTATCAGATTTTCCCTTGATCCTGCCCAAACCATAAAAACATCATCTATGTATCGATGCCATGATACAATCTGACTGATGTCCAGTGATCTTGATTCATCCGAAAAGAGACCTCGTTCCCACCTCCCCAGGTACAGGTTTGCATATGAGGGAGCACATTTAGCCCCCATAGCAACTCCCTGTACCTGGAGGTAGTGGGAACCTTTGAACACAAAAATATTGTGTGTCAATATGAAATCTAGCATCTCAATAACAAAGTCATTGTACTTCCACGAATCAAGGTCGCGCTCATTCAAGGACTCCCACACAACCCCAACACCTCGGGTATGTGGTATGGAGTTGTACAGGGCCTCTATATCAATCGCAACCAGCCAACAACCTTGGGGCAATTCCAGTCCATCCACAGTTTTTAATAATTCAATAGTGTCCTTAACATAGGAAAATAATAATTTCACATGTGAGTATAGATATTCGTCTATAAGTTGGCTTGCCTTCTGAAATTTTTGTCCTTAATTTTTGTCCTTAAATTCATGCAGAGTGCAAGAGATTTTTTTTTTGGGGCCCAAACACATTTGGAACCCTCCCCCCAACCGCTAAGTCAACCAATACCAATCCTCTATCTGCTGACTTTGCCAAACCCATACACACTATATCTACCCCTTTGGTGCTCATATTTATGGATGAATTCACCAAAGCATGTAGTGCAAGGGCCTGCCTGAATACTTTCAAATGGTACTGTTTAAAGTTTTGTTCTCCTATTATCGTGATAGGTAATTGCAGAATGTAAAATTGTGCTTGAATTTGTACAGTGTGTATTAATATTTTTGAATTATGACACTGTTTACCTGTCCAGTGGGCTGCCAATAGTGTAAGTAAGGAGGGGCTGGCCACAGTAACACACATTATTTATACATTCAGCTCTCAATGAAGTGGAGAGGGTTACCTGTCCAAAACATCCCCCCCACCATAATTTTTTTACACTGGGCCATCAGAGGGAAGGAGGAATCTGATAAGTGGACCTTATACTTTTGTCTTTAAATACGCCTTAAAATAAATGTTATACTTATGTTGGCCAAGAATGTTTGTGTCTAATCTGCTTGCAATGTTTTCGTGCAAAAGTTTTTTTTTTTTTTTCTGGTTTGACTCCACAGTTTCCTTCAACCCCACAGGAATGGCAGACTGTGGCATCCCACTTTGCCCAGTGGTGGGACTTTCCCAACTGTGGAGGGGCAATAGATGGGAAACACGTCCACATCGTCCCACCCCCCAACTCAGGGTCATAATATTATAATTACAAGGGGTTTAATAGTGATATTGGCTGTGGTGTCGGCGACATATGAGTTCCTCTATGTGGAGGTGGGGAAAAATGTCCGGATGTCAGATGGTGGAGTCCATCCCCCAGACGGAGTTTTACAGGTGGCTCCAGAATGGTGGCTTGGGCTTGCCACCTGTGGAAGACAACGTGGCTGGTGTTCCATTTGTGTTCGTTGGTAATGAAGCGGTTGGGCTTGGTGATCATCTCATGAGGCCATTTCCGATGAGGACCTGAACCAGTGTTTTTAACTACAGGCTGGCCAGAGCCAGAAGAGTGGTGGAGAATGCTTTTGGCATAATGGCCAGCTGGTTCCGCCTATTTCTAACACCCATACACATGGAGGAATAGAAACTCAACCATATAGTGCTTGCCTGCTGCATTTTGCACAATTTCCTAAGGAAACATGCTACAAACTATGAGGCCTCAGTTGGGCCTGAGGCCGGATTTCCAGATCAAGCAACCATGACGGCACTTGAAGCTGGCTGTCCTGGCTTGCCCCCCAAAAAAGCCAGCGAAGAGTACTTTGCAGGGAAAGGGGTGCCATTTGATATGCCAGCAAATGTATAAAACATTTTTTTAAATGTATGACATTGTATGATATATGACACACAAAAAAAGAATAACAATATCCAGTATTACAATGTACACAGTACAGATTGGTTGACATGATACCTAAGTCATAGATTGAAGCCATCTAGACCAAATAACATCAAACTTATTCAGGGAGTTCCTTAGGGAATATGTATGCTTTTCAAAAAGAATGATCCTATTGAGATCTACAATTCAATCGGACACAGTCGGACTTAAGAGCAATCTGTCTACGGCAACAAAAAGTGCAAGCATTATAGTATTATCAATAGGGGAGGTGTAGATAGAGGTATCACAGTAACCCAATATACATATAAGCAGTTCAACCAGAATATTAATATCCAATACCCTATTTAAAAGGTACCAATCACCTTCACCCAGTATCTTTGAAGTTTTGGACATCGCCACAAAAGATGTATTAATTTACCTGTGTTACCGCATCTAGGACAGGCTGGCTCAGATTTCAATCCAATTGCACAGAGAAACTGCAGAGTTCTATAGACCCTATGGAAAATAAAAATCTGGGTCAGTCTGTGTGATGAAGAAAAAGAGATACCCTGGACGGGGACCGGAGGACATTGTCCCAAATCTCCTCAGATATGGGACCAATATCTTTCTCCCAGTCAGCCCAAGAATGGATCGGGGAGTTCAATAGAAACCCATCTGACAGTACCCTATAAGTAATCGAGGTAATACCCTTTGTTGACCCTGCCTGTACTATTTTATCTAAGACAGGGATAGAGGGGAAAAATATCTTAGCAGAAGAAAACTGGGCATGTATAAAAATTTTATGACTGACATTATACATATCCTTTTTTTGGTTAAACAGGCATGTTTAAAACCAAAACATACACAACTCAGGAACTTACAAAGTTCAACTTTGAAAAAGTGAAGGCAATATCAGACAATAGTATGTTAAAACTGTGTTGGTCTTGCCTTCATTAGATGGGGTGATGTCACCCCTGTAAAAGCCACATTTTGAAGATGCACACAAATTGGGAGTGAAACTGTGGATTTCCCTCCTGATCCCATGCCTAATGTCAACATGTGCTAGCTCCCATCATAGGGGATCAATGGACATGTTTCGGGGGTGCAACCCCTTCCTCTCATCTACTTTACTTGCGAGGAAGGGGTTTCACCCCCAAAACACGTACCTTGATATCCCATGATGGCACATAGCACATGTTGAGACACTGTGTGCATCTTCAAAATTTGGCTTTTAAAATACTTTAAAACTTGAATTAAAATAATAAAAGTCCTCAACAAAATGGTACAATTTTTGTGTGTTTTAGATTCTGCCTAAAACATCAATGATGTTCTTCATTTTTTGTTGAAAATCATTGATGTTTTCCTTTATCTTTTCTAAATCACGATTACACACCATGATCTCCCCGATGAGGACATGTGCACTTTCACTTGTGAAATTACTTTCTTCTTCCACAACATCCACATCACCTAAAAATAAAAAACACACCATGTATTATAAATATGCTGGCATACATCTATTACCTGAAGCAGTTGTCTCAGACACTCACCTGTTCACTGTGGTCACTATTTCAACCACGTCATGAACCTCTCCTCCATCCACATTCTCATGTTGTGGTGTGGTGACTTCCCCTTCTTTAGAAGGTTTGGGGTCCCTGGTGTCCTCTGATGTCCTGAGTCTTTTCTCCCCTATGTGAATAAAAAAAAAGGTATACTGAGCACACAGATATTTGAGGCAAGAAATATGAATATTAAACATTGCTTGAAGTGTGGTACAATTGTCTGTTTTGGCAAAGTTCCAAGCTGAAGACATGATTTTTTCCCTTTCTTCAAGCTGGAATACTTATAAGGGTGTTCTGGTGTCCCACGCACACTAGTGCTGCTGCATCCAGATGTGTATGCAGCTGAGTGTCCTCTTCTTACACTGAATCAAGTTTGCATTTCATTCTAGTTACAAACCCATCTAGACAACACACTTATTTTAATACAAATAGGCCAATCATGCTAACGAAGGTACAATTTTAACTTGGGGCATTAGTGGCCTATACTGCTTATAGATTAAGGTCTATATTGGGACAAGATTAGAAGAGTTTAGCCTGACATTAGGGTTTGTCTAGTGTTGTGTTTTGCAGAGAAAATGGATAGATTCAACGATCATGACTTCCTCTCTAACTCCATTGATAAATACAGGGAGCGGCCCTGTCTGTGGCAGGTGAAACACCCTTTTTTTTTTTTGTTTACAAACGTTTTTTATTATGAGTAAGGTCATAGTACAAGATTTTGACAGTGGTGGAAAATGTACAAGTGAAGGATTCATTTAGATAATACATTATAACCAAGAAAAGACATATCATATGACAGGATACATTCATTTGATTATAAGTCTATGTAGCATTTGTGCGGATGGATCCATGGATGTGCTTAAGTAAAATAACGTTAGTGAAACACCCTTTTTATAATAATAAACTAAAGAGGAAGGCAGCGCTGGATCAGTTGCTGGAATTGGTGAAGCCGGTGACTCCCACGGCAACCATCCCCTATTTGAAGTGCAAAATCGGTGGCCTGAGGAGCAGAAAGGTCCAGGATTCCATGAGATCAGGAGCAGCAGATGAAGTTTATGTCCCCAGGCTGTGGTACTATGACAGACAGTGTTTTTTGTCAGACAAGACTGAAATCAGGCCATTACTCTCAACCCTTCCTTCCACCTCAGATGAGGCTTCAGAAGTCCAACCTGGAGCTTCCACCCAGGAAGATGTGGAGGAGCCAAGCTTGAGCCAGGTATAGCATTGTTCCACATATTTCTTGTCTAAAATTAATGATGTTAACTAGATGTTATTATTGATCACTAATTTCTGATTTAACAAAGTGGTTTATGTATCAATAGACAGTAGTAGCCAAAAATTATTGGGACAAGAATGACAAATGCTGGAAGAAGGATAGTCTTTTCTATTTATTAACATTCAATTTGCAACAGTCACAAGCTCTAAATTGTGTGTGATTGATGACCAAAAAACTAAAACTATGTTCCATTTTCATACACAGGAAAGTCTCAGCCAGGAGGATGGCGTGGAAAGTCTCAGCCAGGAGGAGGCCGTAGAAAGTGGCAGCCAGGAGGTGGCCATGCCCAGTAGCCTGACCGAATTGCAGGTTCCTCCCCTCCGCCTTCCAAACAAAAAGGCCCAGAAAGGGGAGTAACGTGGAGGAGTCAGTGCTTTCTTTGATTCGGCAGGCTACTTCGGCCCTCAGAACCACCCCCAATCTTCAAGAGGCCTATGCCTGCAAGGCAGCCAGCAAATTGCAGGAAATGGAGGTGGGCCAACGCCTCATTTGTGAGGAAGTCATGTATCAGGCCCTAAATAAGGGGGTGATGGGCAAACTCACAAAACAAAAGGGGCACACATCTGTCCCTCCTCCTCCTTACCCACTTCAGTCTGCCCCTGCTATACCGAGTCATTACTTTTCAGCAGCCTCCACTGACAGGGATGATGGTATAGCACAGGGTGTCCCAGGTCCTAGCAGCACATCTGCCAGCAGCACACCACCAGCGGTAGACAGTAGCCAAATTTCTCTGCCCCATCTGCTGCAGCGGAAAAAAATACAGTCCCTGCCACCCACATGCCCAGCATCTGAATGCAAGCTTGTCAAAGCTGTTGGCTCTCCAACTTCTGCCTTTCAGCCTGGTGGATTCTGCCCCCTTTCGTGAATTTGCACAATGTGCTGTACCACAATGGCAGGTTACCAGTCGCTACTACTTTTCACGTAAGACCGTTCCATCTCTCTACCATCACGTGGAAGGGAATGTTCTGGCATCGTTGGGCAAGGCAGTCAGCCATAACATCCACTTTACTGCTGACACGTGGTCCAGCAAGCGTTGGCAGGGACGATATAATTCATTCACAGCACACTGGGTAATTCTGCTTGCAACTTGAAAGGATGCAGGACAGGGCTCAGTGCTGCAGCTTGTTGTGCCCCTACATCTCCATACAGCTCTACCCCCTCTTCCTCCGCCACCTCCGTGTCCTCCTCTTCAGAATTGTCCTATGAACATCAGGTACCCCTAAGCATTCAAAGGGCTATTCCCAGAGCCAGGCTAAAAAGGTGCCATGCAGTGCTTCAGCTGGTGTGTTTAGGGGACAGGAACTACACCAGAACAGAGTTTCTTGCAGCTCTGCAGGGACAGGCCCAGAGGTGGTTCATACCATTCCAGCTGGAGCCAGGAATGGTGGTGTCTGATAATGGCTCAAACCTCCCGTCCACCCTTAGACAGGGAAAGTTGACACATGTACCATGCCTGGCACATGTCCTCAATTTTGTGCTGCTTTCCTAAGTATATATCCAGGGTTGCAAGATGTACTAAAACAGGCCAGAAGAGTCTTCCACCTGCATGTAAGCCGCCTGATTTGTGACATGCCCACCAGGTGGAACTCAACTTTGGGATTGCTGCAGCAGCTATAAATGCAGCAGAGGGCCATCAACGTGTATCTGTGCCAGTACGGCACAACGACATGCTCAGACCACCTCAGCTTTTTTTCCCCACGCCAATGGCTGATCATTAAGGATGCATGCACTGTATTGTCACCATTTGAGGAGGCCACAAGGATGGTGAGCAGTGACAGTGCATGCATTAGTGACACAATCCCTGTTGTGTTTCTGCTGGAGCAGACTCTGCATGGCATTATGGACAGGGCACTGGAGGCAGAGCAGAAGTAGGAAGAGGAGGAATTCCTTTCCTCTCAAGGCCCGCTTTATCCAGACACCATCATTCCTATGTCACAGAACACACAGGAAGAGAGAGGGGAGGAGGATGAGGAGGAGGATTCTCGCATTTTCATAGGCTTTGAAGAAGAGGAAGGCATGCGTCAATCTGTAGGCGAAGGCTTTGCAACCCCAGGACCCTTGGAAGTAGTAAGTGGCTGCGAGGAGGAAGTTCCAGATGCTGTCACCCTGAGTGACCCTGAGGAGTCTGCTTCTCAAGCCTCGGCAAATTTGAGGTGCATGGGCAACCTCATGCTTCAAAGCCTGCGAAAGGACCCAAGAATATGTGGTATAAAGGAGAAGGATGATTACTGATTGGCAACCCTCCTTCACCACCGTTATAAGGGGAAGGTATCAGAACTCATCCCGTTCCCATAGAGAGTACAGAAGATAAAATCTCTTGAGGACATGTTAAAGAGGATTTTATTGAATGTTTTTCCTGACTCCAGTAGGTTACAATGTCATGGAAACTGTTGTTTTGAGTCGTCTGTTGGTCAAGAGCAGAGCGTCCTCCTAAGTGAGGCATTTCAGATTTTTTTTAGCCCTGACCACCCAGGGCTGCCAGCTTCCACATCCCATCAGCAGCGTCTGCATCACATGATGGACGATTACCTCAGGGCCAAAACAGAGATGGAGAGCTTTCCAGCTGACGATCCACTGACTTACTGGATCATGAGAATAGACCACTGGCCAGAACTTGCCCAGTATGCTATTGAGTTAACAAGAAGAAGAAAGAAGGACTTTAAATGAGGTACACATGGCCGTTCGGGTCCCCTCCTCCATCCTGGTTCAATATTTGAAATTTAAAAAGAGAGCAAGAGGCGGGACTTGAAGCACATGGAAGCAGATAAATAAATTTAGTAAAATACAGATTTTAATTGGTTCAAATTGTCATATATTTACATATTTAATTTGTATGCATTATGCTATATCTCAATATTTTTATATTTCATTAGAACCTAGTATTGCACAGTAGTTTACCTTCCAACAAGGAATAACATATATTTACAGATACATGGATTAGTTGATACATATTTACACACATTGCAGTTGATACCTATACAGAGTAGTGACCCACTAAAGTGTCACTTATTAGAGATGAAAAAAGATAAAAATTGGTCAAAAAGGAATGTCCATACCAAGTTGATAGATATGCAGTATACACATATCAGTAGTTATAAGCTCTACGCGTTTTGGGGCCTTTTACCGGTAGTGATCATCTATAAGTAAAAAGGACAATCATATTTAAATGATTTAAAGGGGTTGAGCGAACAAGTGGGCAAATGTAGAATATGAGAAACCTACACATATGTACATTTAGCCCACAAACTTACATATATATGTAGCGGTATCCCCTTAGGGGCTGCTGATTAACTCAATACCCCACTGGCTACCCCGACTCTGCGGATCCTCTCTTACCTCTGACACCTCGGGTTCCATATTGTGAAGTGATGTTTTCAATGAGAGTCACACAACGAGCTACTGAACCAATTAAATAAATTTACTGTAATTTATGCTGAACATAAATGAAAGTGCAATTCATTATAAACAGCAAGTAACAATTGACAACATAACATATAAGCTTTATGATTGTAGATCAAACCGTTTCCATTAGATGTGTATGCAAACAGGCAAGAAATGGGATAGGCGTCCAATATACCAAACTAATATACTAAACGCCTTTCCTCCAACCCCAGAGCATATGCACCAATTCTGCAAGAAATGCTATGCACATAAAATAGTACAATACACTATATTTATATTCTGTACTCATGGGTTCCCCCTAGGTTGTAATGCAATGTTCTGATTGAAAAATGAACTATGATGTTCTGTGAAAGATGATAGAAGTCTCTTGTTTTCTTGATCTTCAGCTAGCTCCGTATTAGACTGCAGTATTTGTAAATCCAAACAGGGAAACAAGTAGCACTAGACTTTAAAATGAATAATGCGCTGATAGTTGTGTACTTGTAACCAAAGGCACTTATTATAATTCCTCCTTAGTGGTGGTGTGTTGCAACATTAACTTTATAGCACATGGAAAGCAATCCTAAAGTTCCGCTGTATGCAGGCTACGGATGAATGAGAATACTTTTGTGGGACTACAAGTCCCACCAGCAGTCTGTAACTTCGTAACACATCAACAGTACACTATATTGATCTGGGCAAGTGCCCGCTCACCACAACAGGCCCAGAATGCTTGCAAGGTTCCTTTCCTGGTATCTCAGTCCCGATCCAAGCTGGCGCTGTCACACCGCACCACTCCTTCTGAGGCTGATGTAACTGTAACACAGGAAACCTTTAGAAATCTTGGATCCTCCAGTCCATCCGCACGCTGGTCCAGCTGACTGTGCTCTGGAACTCCTCAGAGGCCAAACGATTCCGCTCTGCACCATCCAGGCCACAGTCTGTTGGTCACACACAGGCCTCTCTGCAGGCAGGCTTTGAATGGCGTCCCAAAAGGCCAGAAAAATGTCTGCACTCCCCTTTTATGTCACTACCCGGCAGGCTGTTCTGTGAACTGGCATTGTCGGTAGGTGAACTGGGCATTGTGGGTATGTAGATCCCAGACTGAATTTAAGCCCATGAGTGACTTCCTCATTCACTACCACAATGCTTTGTAGCATGGCTTTAATGAAACCAAACAAAAGTCTTAATAACATTAAATAGAAAGGACACTAGAGGGAGCCAAACTCTTACTTATAACCTACTGCAATGCATAAATTAGTAAAGCATGGCTACATATACCTCTGCGCAATGGTGGTGCAGCCATGAGAATCACAGACCAGCAAAAACACCACATTCGGGAGCTGAGGGGGCATAACAGCAGCCAACACAAACAGCACCCTGAGTGGGTCAACATATATGAAGTGGCACAAGTGTTTGCTGAATGGGGTGACCCCAATTGGGGGACCTCTGCAAAAAAACTATATAAAAGTTATATGAAAAATTTGTGTTGAAAAATGTTGAACAGAGTAAAAAGGTAATGTACAAGAAGAGAGAGGAGAAAGAAAAAACAAGATGGGGAGGCACAGAAGTATGAAAAAAAAGAAAGAAAAAAAGGAACAAGAGATAGTGAAAGACCAGATGGTTGGTGAGTAGTGAAGGAGAGTAAATACCTGTTGTGAAATGAATAGCAGCAAAAATGCCATGGTGCATAATGTTCCACAAGGAAAAGTGGTGTGACGAGATCTATGTGTGAGACCCAAAAAGGGGAGATGCTCATATAGGGAGCTCTGCCACAGCCTGGCCCCCAACGTCACGCCGTAGCCGCCCACAGGGGGGTAGGGGAGGAACCACTGACCAGGCAGCCAAGCCACCCAAGCCACCTAGCAGGAAGCATCAAACCAAACAACCCCCGATGTGCTACCGGATGTTGATCACCTAGCCGGCAATGCAGCGCCACGAGGACACCGCACGTCCGGCGTGGGAAGCGTGACGTCGACGTGCAGTGGTAGAGCCCCTGCCCACCCCGCATCAGAACAAGGCGGGAGAGAGGCCCCCAGTGTACGTCGCAGCTCCCAAACGTAACAGGAAAGGCAGGTCCAATGAAAAAACACAGCCAAAACCACCAGTGTGCAGATGTTAAACAGATAACCAGATTGACAAAAAAAATGGGAAAATCAGCAACCAACCAACAATTCTATAAAGTAAATAATTGTCACTTATATTGTTTTTGTCACATTTGTTTACAGTAGTAATTGGGGTCATCCCATTCAGCAAACACTTGTGCCACTTCATATATGTTGACCCGATCGGGGTGCTGTTTGTGTTGGCTGCTGTCACCCTTTTACGCCCCCTCAGCTCCCAGATGTGGTGTTTTTGGCTGGTCTGTGATTCTCATGGCTGCACCACCATTGCACAGATGTATACATAAGTTTGTGGGCTAAATGTACATATGTGTGGGTTTCTCATATTCTATATTTGCCCACTTGTTCACTCAACCCCTTTAGATCATTTAAATATGATTGTCCTTTTTAACTTATAGATGATCACTACGGTTTTTCTCCTGATGAGTGGCTAAAAGGCCCTGAAACGCGTAGAGCTTATAACTACCGATATGTGTATATATCTATCAACTTTGTATGGACGTTCCTTTTTGACCAATTTTCATCTTTTTTCATCTCTAATAAGTGACACTTTAGTGGGTCACTACTCTGTATAGGTATCAACTTCAATGTGTGTAAATATGTATCAACTAATCCATGTATCTGTAAATATATGTTATTCCTTGTTGGAAGGTAAACTACTGTGCAATACTAGGTTCTAATGAAATATAAAAATATTGAGATATAGCATAATGCATAAAAATTATATATATTAATATGTAAATATATGACAATTTGAACCAATTAAAAGCTGTCTTTTACTAAAATTATTTATCTGCTTCTGTGTGCTTCTGTGTGCTTCATGTAAATTCCCGCCTCTTGCTCTCTTTCTCAATATGCTATTGAGTTGTTGGGCTGCCCTGCATAGAGCCTGCTTTCAGAATGAGAATTCAGTGCTGCAGGAGGTTTTGTTACTGATCATAGAACGTGTCTGTCCACAGACTCCGTGGACCGTTTGAATTTAAAAAAAATGAATCAGTCCTGGATTACCAGCTATGAAGCCCCTGATGCCAATATCACTGATTAAGTCTTTTGGGGATGTGGGATCTCTGCCTAGCTTTGTGAGTGTTCAATCATTTCATCTGGAAGAATGTTTTTGGTATAGGTTTCATGGGCACAATTAACACCCAAAGAGTAATTTTTCAGCACCTGTTTGACAGGTGCATATCATTGCAATTTTTACAGCAAGGGCAATTCTTGCTTTCATCTAGAGTACCTCTATAGGGTTACGATGGAAAGGCACCACAACACCTAAAGACCAATTTTTCAGCACCCGTTACTTCTATCCAAAGTCGAAGTGACACCGAAATGTATCCAAAAAATCTCTAATCTTGTTCCCAGTGCACTATATTGTAGCCTCATCATACACACTGTCTCCCCAGCTGTTGCTGAGCAAAATAAAGGCAGCTTGCAGGCTTTATAAATGCAATTATTGCTGCAGCAGATTCTAGACATGATACAGATCTGCGACTTTACAGGTAGACTAAGGGGACCCCCCCAGGCACTATATTAGAAGGAATTTCATTTTTATGCATTCACTTTAAAAAAACAAAAAAATCACTGCTTATTTAACCACTTGCCGCCCCCCCCTATTGTCAAAAGACGTTGGCAAAGTGGTTTTAAAATCCTGACCGGACGTCATATGATGTCCTCAGGGATGTCCCGGGGGCAGGCATCGCGGAGATCGTTGTTGCGGGGTGTCAGTCTGACACCCCGCAACTACGATCTTGGTAAAGAGTCCCCGACGGAGACTCTTTACCACGTGATCAGCCGTGTCCAATCACGGCTGATCACAGTGTAAATAGGAAGAGCCGGTGACCGGCTTTTCCTCACTCGCGTCTGTCAGACGCGAGTAGAGGAGAACCGATTGGCTGCTCCTCTGACGGGGGGGTCTGTGCTAATCGATTATCAGTGCAGCCCCCCCGAGGATGCCCACACTGGACCACCAGGGACACCAACAGACCACGAGGGATGCCCAGCACCAGGTATGCCACCCTAGACCCCCAGAGATGACACACAGTGCCCACATAGGATGCCAATCAGTGCCCACAATGGGCATCACTGATTGGCATGCATTATTGTTTGGCACTGATAGGCAGCATTGTTTTGTACTGATGGATGCCAATCAGTGCCTATCCGTGCCACCTATCAGTGCTTATCTGTGCCACCTATCAGTGCCCATCCGTGCCACCTATCAGTGCCCATCCATGTTGCCTATCAGTGCCCATCCATACTCATCCATGCCGCCTATCCAGGCCCATCTGTGCTGCCTATCTATGCCCATCCATGACGCCTATCCATGCCAATCTGTGCCAGCTATCAGTGCCAAATTGTGCCACCTATCAGTGCCCATCAGTGTCACCCATCAGTGCCACTCAGTGCCCATCAGTGCTGCCCAGTGCCACATATCAGTGCCCATCAATGCCACCTCATCAGTGCCACTTCATTGGTGCCACCTAATCAGTGGCCATCAGTGCCGCTTTATCAGTGCCCGTCAGTGCAGCCCCATCAGTGCCCATCAGTGAAGGAGAAAACGTACTTATTTACAAAGTTTTGAAACTGAAACAAAAAAAAAACATATATTTTTTCAAAAAATAAAAATCCTAGAGGTGATCAAATACCAACAAAAGAAAGCTCTATTTGTGGGAAAAAAATGATAAAAATGTAATTTGGGTACAGTTTAGCATGACCACGCAATAGTCATTCAAAGTGCGACAGCGCTGAAAGCTCAAAATTGGTCTGGGCAGGAAGGTGTTTAAGTGCCCTGTATTGAAGTGGTTAAAAATTAAGTTTTTCACAAACTTCTTTTTTTATTGATACATGTCCCCAAGGGCAGGACCCGGACCCCCTATAACCATTGTATTCTAAATTACTTGCATATAAACCTTCAAAATGGGCACTTTTGTTCATTATCCGGGTCCGAGCGCAGTGTTAAAAAGTTCTGGTGCAAAACCGCACAGGGGTCCGTTCGGCCCATCCCTAGTGGCTATAAACAGTGGCATCTAGATAGAGCCATTGCCATTGCCTGCAACAAGAATAGAGATGATTTGATCTCCAATAGAAGTAAATACAAGACTTAATATATGAGAGGCAATGGCGATCGCCCTGTAACATTTGTAACTACCTTCTCTATAAATACAATTTAAACAAATAATTATATATATATCCCTGTTTTAAATGGAGATGGTGATCTGGCAAAGGTTCTGACCAATGGCTGCAGTTTTTCTTGCCGCCTGGCATGCACCCTGGGCAACTTTACACACATTATTTTTAACTTTTTGCTATAATAAATATCCCCAAAAAATATATAAAAAAATAATTTTCTTTCCTCAGTTTAGGCCGATATGTATTCTTCTACATATTTTTGGTAAAAAAAGCGTTTATTGATTGGTTTGCGCAAAAATTATAGCGTCTACCAAATAGGGGATAGTTTTATGGCATTTTTATTAATAATTAGTTTTTTACCAGTAATGGCGGCGATCAGCGATTTTTATTGTGACTGCGACATTATGGCGGACACGTCGGCCAATTTTGACACATTTTTGGGACCATTGGCATTAATACAGCGATCAGTGCGAATTGCACTGATTACTGTAAAAATGTCACTGGCAGCGAAGGGGTTAACACTAGGGGGCAGTGAAGGGGTTAATATGTATCCTAGTTTGTGATCTAACTGAAGGGGGGAGGGGGCTGTGTAGGGAAACTAACAGATCGCTGTTCATACTCTGTATGAACAGACGATCTGTCAGTTCACTGCTCAGAGAACCGGAAGCTGTGTGTTTACACACAGCTCCCCAGTTCTCCGTGTGCCCCAAGCAATCGTGGGAGCCCGGCGGTGATCGAGACCGCCGGGCACTCGCATCGGCTCAAGGAGCGAGCGGAGGGCGCGCATGCGCGCCTCTGGCAGGTGCACAAGCGTCCCCTAGTGGCCGTTTATTCTACCGATGTAGCATAATGGTGATTTGCGCAGCCGAGCTATGCTGCCGCAGTACAACTGTTAACTAAACAAATTTATGTAAATAACGAATCAAAACACATTTTTTCATTCTGCACATGTCTAATCATGTGCAAATTTGGAGGGGATGAACAGTTAATTAATTGTAAACCCGGTGCAGCTGGACCACAAGCATATCTGGAGGATATGGCATACAACAACACAGAACCAAAAGAAGTCAGCGCTCAGTGGGTTAAATGAATGTCATGTAAATTCCTTGGCGGCAGTGGTAAAACATGAACAAGTTTGATGATTTTACTGGAGGTCCCTGGGGCAGTGAGGAGCTGACAGAATCCATGGATGGAATGGTGCAGCATGGGAGGCACCAATTGTCCTGCTGCACCGGGAGGTCCCAAACCGCAGACGGACACTCTCTGGGCTGGCTGAATGGCATGCTGGTGGAGGTGAAGGAGGAGATGCGGTGCTGTGTGTGAAGATGACAACCTGCTCTCGACGAGCCTGCTGGCTAGGCTGGCTGCCGTGCTGGTAAAGGAGAAGGATAAGCCATGGTCCACGGGCAACTCACAAGGCGCTCTCCCCCAATCAGACACTCGAAAAATGTGTGGCTGCCACAGGTACGTAAGATGTTATTGGTTAGGCTGCCCTGTTCCAAATCCAGAAGCCGAAATGAGAGAGCTATTGCCGGAGTGTAGAAGGACAATATTTATGGGAGGTTCTGACCCATTTTGGCCTTGGTTTCAAATTTTTTTTTTGGATCAAGCTTTTATATTTTAGCCCTACTGCTAAAATTCTCAGGGGTGGACTATCTAAAGTTTCTACTGTATCAGGGCATGAGACAGGATTGTCTCTTTTCACTCCTGGTATATGAGATGGCCATTGAATCCCTAACCACTATATTTAGACAATCTGCTTACATAATTGTTTTTTGCTACGGTTCACATATGGAGAAATACAGCATGTCATATGCTGATTATATGTTGCATTTCCTGTGGGATACAGAAGAACCTATTTTCAATACTATGGAATATTAAGGCCTTTCATTAACTGTAGTAAGTCTACTCTCCTAATGTTAGACCATCCACTGGGAGGAGGCCTTTATCCCTCATGCTCACCTCAGCTTGAAGACTTCCTTAAATACCTAGGCATACAAATCTCTTACTCTAATGGAAGGTTTAGTCATTGACACATGACGCTCTGGACAAATGTCCTAAAATTAACCTTGAACAACTCCAAAACGTAAAAAAATGAGAATTAACCCCTAGGCAGTGGTGGAACTACCACCATAGCGGGTGAGAGCGGGTGGCTCCGCAGGTCCGTGGGCGGCTCCGCGGGTGAGAGCGGGCTAAGTAATAGGCTAAGTAGCTTTGAGCTGTCCCTTCCAGATAGCTAGCTGCGTATTGCACCTGACTGCTTCTCTTCTTTAGACTTTGGGGTGTGTAAAATTTCAGGTTACTCACTCAGTCCCTTGTAAAGATCTTGTAGCACATATGGTGACTTCTGAACAGGCCTCCTGCTTGACAGGTCCTAATGGCACCCAGGGTGGCTCAGCTAAGCCTAGCTGAGGCTGAAGGGTGTGAGGATTTCTCTATTGCTTTCTCTCTCTCTCTCGTAGCACTCTTGCTCTCTGGCCCCTTCTGCCTGGTGGCAGAGCCCCGCAGCACAGGGGTCCCCTCCAGGCCTCAAGATCCTGAACGCTGCTCTCATATGGCCAGGCTCCAGAATATTCATGGGCTATCTCTCCACCTTCTGGACCGTCCTTACCCAGGGATTGGAAGAGACCCTATAAATATTCAGGCATTATCTCTGCTGCTCCGCTCTCTAAGTTCCAGAATGTTCCTAAGCTCTAGAAGCCAGGGGGAGGTAACAGAGACTCAGTCTTTGGAGCACTAACAACCTAACTATCAAATAACCCTGGCTCCTCTGGCTACAGCAGGAACCCAACTAAACTTACCTATTGTACACAGGGGGTGCTACACCAGCTTTATATACTTCAGAAAATTCACCTCTCTCCCATTTTGATATAGATATAACATAGACCGTGGGAACCTGATACATATTCCGTGGCATCCGTCAAAATTAGAACAGTACTGCAGTGCATTCACTTATTCAAATATACTTTATCGTTTAGAAAACAAGCACCTTATTTGGTTCTGAATGAATTTCAGGCAGATCTGCTGTTTCTACACCTGCAAAGCTTTCTCCTTGTCCTCGTACATTTTTATTGCAAGAATACGAGTGTCAAGATGTTAAGCTGAGATTCCTCTTTGGGGATATTTATATTATGACTGGAATCAATACTTTAATTTGTCTGTGGTGGTTAACAGTTATATTTTTAAGTGACACTTTGCAGGTCCCATGTTTTACTTCATTTTTGTTTTTACTGAATATACTGAAGGATGTGGTGCAATCGACACCTACAGTCTGTCATTGTTAGGCAGGGGAGGGCTGGGCTGGGGGGCAGAGTGGCAATTGCCCCCCAGGCCACCCTAACTTACATTGAAAACGGCCGGCGCTGCTATTTTTATGCCTGCAGCGGTCAGCCACTGTGGCATTCCGGGAGTTGTAGTCCACACTCAAGCTCCCAAGCAGCGCAGAGGAAACTACAACCCCCAGAGACCAGAGCCTTGTAGGCATGGTGCCCGTGACTGGCTCGGGCTGTGAGGCAGGGTGCTGGCTTGCGCTGGCCATGGCGTGCAACCTGAGCTGCCAGGTAAGAGACCCTGACACCCCCAGCTGACCCCCACATCCCACCCCCCCATACACCCCATTTACCCTGCCCCAGTGATCAGGCTGCATTGGATGGGCACCGGTGAGACTGCATTTATGGACACTGGTGAGGCTGCATTGATGGGCACTGATGAGGTGGCACTGATGAGGCGTCATTGATGGGCACTGATCAGGCTGCATTAAGGGGCACTGGTGAGGCTGCATTGAAAAACCAGCTAGGCATGGATGGTGAGCTGATTCAGTGGTTCAATGGGCCACTTGACTGGACTTCCCCCCCCAGGCCTAAGGTTGCCAGCCCTCCCCTGTTGAGGCTGCACTTAAGGGGCACCGAGCCTTCGAATCGTTGGGCATCCTCCTGGAGCATGTACCCAACACTGTGCTCAAAGAGTTCGGGGACTCCTCAGGAGGACATAGGCTGATGGAGTGAGTGAGAGAGGAGAGTGAGGATGAGGAGGGCTTGGTCATTCTACCAAGCCTTCAGCATGATGCGGCTCCACATGGGCCACTTGACTGGACTTCCCCCCCCAGGCCTAAGGTTGCCAGCCCTGTGGGTGCTGCTGAGAAGAAAATATAGAGCTCTGTTGTTAGGTGATTTGTAGTTGTTGCAACAGTTCTGCACATTCCCTATTGAGAAGTTGTTTATGCAGTCTGTACTTTTGCACTAAACAGCATCTAAAAAGTCAAGTGACATTAAGGGATCTTACTTTTGTTTTATCATCACCTTTTCAGGTAAGGAGAGGGGCGTTATATTAAGGGCTGGTGTCAGCTGGACTTGTTTTGGAGAGTGTAATCGGATTACAGAGAACTAGCGAACTGGGTGAACCAGTAACAGATAAAATTATTATTTTTAAGACACTCCCCTACAAAAGTTTCTTCCTCTTGCCAGCCTATTGTTAATTATTCTCCAATGTTATCTCATTCTGAAGGAGGACATAGATTATGCAAGATGGTTGGATATGCCTGTGATTAAAGCCTTCTATAATCATTCTGATTACTTTTGAGATTATCTGATCCAGGCAAAATCAGCCCATTTTGGTGGAAATAGTGTAATGCCTACAACCACTAAAACACCTTTGCCCCAAAACCCCTTACCAAAGCAATGCACACTGCAACAAGTATGTCAACTGCTTTAGTTTATCAACACAAAATGAATAACTTCAAATGTGAACCTCTATTAGGTTGTTGCTATAAAATATATATGAAGCCATACAAATACAGGTCTATGTGCATACTAAGTTGCTCACAGTTGCTTGAGCCTGAAAGAAATCAGTTAATTTGTTTTATGCTGACAGCTATAAATCTCAAATAAGAAGTATCTGAATAGGTCAGTACATTAGTTCTATAAGCTCAATTAGCTACACTATAGCCAAAGTCTGACAAACCTACAAGAAGAAAAGTATGAAAGCTCTCAGTCATTAGATTGAAAGTGCATATAAATTAAGTGTTATTATAACCAAAGCCCAGTATGATTCATCATCCAATTTTGAGACAAAATTTGAACTGTTTAATTCAAAGCTTTATCATACTCCTAGCTCCATTAAAAGTCTAGTTAAAGTTTCAATGTGGACATAGAAGTGACAATAGCATATCGTAATAACATTTTCTCCTTCATTTTTTCTGCTTTTGAGAGTAGAGGTTTGAACTTACACTTTCTTTAAAGCTTACATTTTAAAACTGGTCTGTTTTTAGAAACTAACAAATGTGCAGTATTATGAACATGCTATCCACTTAGAGCTTAGCTCTTTTGATTGTTTATTGCATTAGCCCATATGCCATATTCATAATGTTCTAATGTCTGGCATTTCAAAGACAAACATAATTTTGTTTAAAATTAAGTTAGAATAGAATATTGCTAATAATATATCATATTATTAAAGAGTTCACTACTTTAACCACTTCATGCCCGCGCTATAGTCGAAAGACGGCTACAGCGCGGACGCTACCTGCCGGGAAGGCATCCCTGGACGTCCTCCTGTTTACTTCCGCAATGCACGCTCCTGACAGCGTGCATCGGGGAAGTTCTGTGCTGGCTGTGTCCCTTGGACACAGCCAGTCACAGATCACAGTCACAGATCGCTGTAAACGGGCAATCACAGCGGCTGTTTACAGCGCGATCGGCGTGTCCAATGAGAGATGATCGCATATGTAAACATAGGAGATCATCTCTCATGGCCGCTCTCCCTCCTCACACAGAGACAGCGTGTGAGGAGGGAGAGATGAACCGCTGCAGCGGTTAGTAAAAAAAAAGAAAAAGAAAATAAAGTGCCAATCTGTCCCTACTGCCATCTGTCCCCACTGCCATTTGTCCCCAGTGCCACCTGTCCCCAGTACCATCTGTCCCCAGTGCCACCTGTGCCACCTGTCCCCAGTGCCACCTGTCAGTGGCATCTGTCCCCAGTGCCATTTGTCCCCAGTGCCACCTGTCCCCAGTACCGCCTGTCCCCAGTGCCACCTGTCAGTGCCATTTGTCCCCAGTGCCACCTGTCAGTGCCATCTGTCCCCAGTGCCACGTATAAGTGCCATCTGTCATCAGTGCCACGTATAGGTGTCATCTGTCATCAGTGCCACATCAGTGCCACGTGTCATCAGTGCCACATATTAGTGCCATCTGTCATCAGTGCCACGTATCAGTGCCATCTGTCATCAGTGTCACGTGCCATCTGTCATCAGTGTCACGTGCCATCTGTTATCAGTGTCACGTGTCATCAATGCCATGTATCAGTGCCAACTGTCATTAGTGTCACGTATTAGTGCCACCTGTCATCAGTGCCACGTATTAGTGCCATCTGTCATTAGTGCCACGTATTAGTGCCATCTGTCATCAGTGCCACATATTAGTGCCATCTGTCATCAGTGTCACGTGTCATCAGTGTCCCGTATTAGTGTCACGTGTCATCAGTGCCACATCAGTGTCACGTGTCATCAGTGCCACGTATCAGTGCCATCTGTCATCAGTGCCACGTTAGTGTCACGTTTCATTGTCCTGGTGCTCCAGGGCCTTCAAAAGTGTAATAGGTAGTCACCAAGTTAGATGTGTAATTTATGCTCCTAGAACACGTGATGGCGCTCCCTGCATGTTGGGCCTTTCTAAGTGGCCAGGCTGTGTAAAAGTCCCACACGTGGTATCGTAATACTCAGAAGGAGTAGCAGAATGTATTTCAGGGTGTCATTTGTGGTATACACATGCCATGTAAGAGAAATAACCTATTACAATGACAATTTTGTGGAAAAAAAGAAAAAAAAACTTCATATTGCATAGAATTGTGGGAAAAATTACAACATCAAAAACCTCACCATGCATCTTACTAAATACCTTGGAATGTCTACTTTCAAAAAAGGGGTAATTTGGGGGGTATTTGTACTTGTACGGGTCACAAGAAATGAGGTAGGTCTCCAGTACATCAGGTGTGATCAATTTTGTATGATTTGCACCACAGCTTGTAGACTCTCTAACTTTCACAAAGACCATATAATATCCTCTAATTTGGGTTATTTTTACCAAAGATATGTAGCAGTATAAATTGTGGCAAAAATTTATGGAGAAAAATTAATAATTTACTAAATTTTTTCACAAAAACAAAGACAAATTTGTTGTTTTTTTTCAAAATTTTCGGTCTTTTTTAATTTATAGCGCAAAAAGGAAAAAACCCAGAGGTGATCAAATACCACCAAAAGAAATCTCTATTTGTGGGAAAAAAGGGACAAAAAATTAATTTGGGTACAGTGTTGCATGACTGAGTAATTGTCATTCAAAGTGTGAGAGCACCGAAAGCTGAAAATTGGTCTGGGCAGGAGGGGGGTTTAAGTGCCTAGTAAGCAAGTGGTTAAGGTATGCTGGAGTCCAAGACTCATTCATATGTGACCTAGCAAAATTTTTATCTTCGGTAAGTCTAACCCTGCTCTTTAGCATACATCGAGATCAGGGTTTTTTTAACCTGGGGTCCAAGGACCCCCAAGTGGTCCATGGATGGGTTACAGAGGGTCCATCAGGGTTAGCTAAAAAATAACATTTACATTCACTCTACAGCCTTCTCCCTTGTCCCAATTAATGGTTTCCCATTTAAAGCAAGCAAAGAAAACATACTCTGCCACTGCTTATAGTGCCAACTGCTAAGCTTCTCTTGCTCTGTTGTTGGTTCATGTTTACCATTTAAATGTGTATTATCAGTCTCTGCACAATCGTCAGCTTGTGCCACTCCATAATCCCAAGTGCTAATTAGTAGATTTTAGCAGAATTAAAATAGTTTTGTTTAATGTGCACAAGATGATGATTGTATTTAATTTTTGTAAAGAGTGGTCATTACTTTTTTGCATGAAAAATAATGAGTTTTTGTTAAGATTATTTACTTTATTCAAAATGTTGTGCATGTCATATATGTATGAAGCAATCACATTTCCATAAAAAATGTATATAAATTCAATATTCATTGCATACAAGTTGTGTTTATATGAATATTTCTTGGGAAGGGGTCCAAAGCTTTCAATAGATTCAGGTATTTAAACCCCCAAAAAACTAAAATGTAATATATTGCAGTTTAACAGTTCCTGGATTTGTGTTTGTAGCAGTTACCTCTAAACCTGAGCTTTCCTGCTATGCAGCTTCAGAGCAGCTCTGTTTGTGACCCCCTTCCCTCCTGGCAAGCAGCAGAGGACCCAATCATCAAAGGCTGGAGGAGGATCATGGGACATGTGGTTCTCTAGGGAGTGCTGCACACTGAAACTACAGCCCCCATCAGATCCTGAAGAAGGAGGTGGAGGGAAAAGAGATGCATTTTCTTAGACTGTAGAGGACACCGCTTCCTCTTGCTAAGAGGGAGCCCAGAGAGTGCCCATCACTGTCCAGTGTGCACCACCATTGATGCATAATGACGGCCTGAGCAGCAGCATCCGAATCCTTCTGTGTCTCCAACTGAATGACAGAGACTGTATCAATGGTGGGCTCCTGTTCATCCACCTTGAATAAATACCAAAAAATGAAGGCTACAATCTCCAAATGCAAAGTTCTTTAATTATAAAGTCCAGTTACATACACATGTATAGGACATTGCATTTGGAGATTGTATCCTCTGTTTTTTGGTGTGTATATATATATATATATATATATATAAATATAAATATGTTTTATTTTTTTTTACAGCAAACAGCAGTGAAGGTGAAAAAAACAAAGGTGCAGTTTATTTACACTATATACAATGGTCAAAAACAGCAAAACAAAAAGAAACATGAAAATTAATCCTTGTCAACTTGGCCACTTACTACATACACAGGTTCCCTGGCTATCAGCTAGGTGCAGCCTTGTGCTGTTGATAAGGATGTGAACTACAATTTAGTTCAAGTTTGTCTGCTGCTGTTTCTAATTAAAAAGTATGAATGTGCATGCACATCAGGAGTAAGCACTCTGAGAAACAATCAGCTTGGCTACTCCTAACTTCTAATTTATTTCTGGGCGGTATCAATATTTTATACAGAAAGATACGTCATTGCTATGTCAGTCTAATGCGGCGTACACACGTGCGGACTTTTCCCGGCGGACCTAGTCCAGCGGACAATTCTCTGGACTTTCCAGCTGGCTTCAGCGGACTAAAAAGCGAACGGACTTGACCACACACGATCACGCAAAAAGTCCGGCGGTTCACGCGATGACGTACAGCACGTACGACGGGACTAGAAAAGGAAGCTCAAGATCCAAAACGACACCCTTTGGGCACCGTTAACTAATCTCGTGTGTATCTCGTGTTAGTTGACGTTTGGTTAGAGACGATTCGCGCTTCTCAGACTTCTGCTTAATTCGCTCGTTTCTGCCGTTCAGTTTGTGCTTGTGAGGTTTGTATCTGTCTTTCAGTGCGTGTGGATCAGTTCCTACCTGTTCTCAGGCCGTTCTGGTCCGCTCGTTCCTGTTCTTCAGGTCGTTCTTCATAGGCCTTGCTGTTCTTCAGTGCGTTCAGTTAAGTTGTTTGTTTGATCAGCCGACCGTTTTGAAGCCATGGAGTGTGGACGTACTCGGGAACGAGTTCGTGCTGTGCAGGGGCTCGGTGTTGCGGTTAACACTTTGGCCCGAGCCCAGTCCATGAACAGGGTGAGGAGGAGTTCATGGACCAAGAATTGGCTGCGCCAGCGTGACCAATTCTCGCACATGCCTTTGCTCCGTGAGATCCGTGAGAATAATCCTGATGATTTCAGGAATTATCTCAGGATGACGGACCCCATTTTTCACCGTCTGTTGGCTTTGCTGTCCCCTTATATTACCAGGCAGAATACCTGCATGCGGCAAGCCATCACTCCGGAGCAGAGGCTAGTCGCCACGTTGCGTTACTTGGCGACGGGGAGAAGCTTGCAGGACCTCAAGTTCACGACAGGCATCTCCCCCCAGGCTCTGGGGATCATTATTCCAGAGACCTGTTCTGCCATTATTCACGTCCTGCAGGAGGAATACATTAAGGTAAGTTTTCTCTTTTAAAATGACCTATGTCTTGTATGTTTGCTAATGTAGTGCATCAATTTCATAATTAGCTAATTACCATGATAGGACTATTCTATAAATGTCCCCTATTCATGCATGTATTTATTTTTATTTATTTCTTCTTTTATTTTACGGTTCACTTATAGAAATTGCTTTAGAATGTATTATTTAGTGGGTCACATGCATATTTGCTTGCACCAACCTCCCCAGCATGGAATCTTGGGCCCCTAAACACCCCTAGCCTAGTCACTTTATTAGAAAAAAAATGTATCTTAACAGCTCCATTGTACTGCTTTACTCCCCCCCCCCCTTTCACCCCCCTTGCCCCTCTTTTTTAAATTGATTGCATGTGTTTTGGGTCAGCTTCTAATTAACCCCCCCCCACATTTTTAAATTGATTGCATGTGTTTTTGGTCAGCTTCTAATTAACCCCCCCCCACACTGTTTAATTGATTGCATGTGTTTTTGGTCAGCTTCTAATTAATCCCCCCCCCCACACTTTTAAATTGATTGCATGTGTTTTGGGTCAGCTTCTAATTAACCCCCCCCCCACACTGTTTAATTGTTTGCATGTGTTTTTGGTCAGCTTCTAATTAAAACCCCCCCCCCCACCCCCACACTGTTTAATTGTTTGCATGTGTTTTGGGTCAGCTTCTAATTAATCACCCCCCCCCACACTGTTTAATTGATTGCATGTGTTTTTGGTCAGCTTCTAATTAACCCCCCCCCCCCCCCCCCCCCCACACACTGTTTAATTGTTTGCATGTGTTTTTGGTCAGCTTTTAATTAATCCCCCCCCCCACACACTGTTTAATTGATTGCATGTGTTTTTGGTCAGCTTCTAATTAATCCCCCCCCACACTGTTTAATTGATTGCATGTGTTTTTGGTCAGCTTCTAATTAATCCCCCCCCCCCCCACACTGTTTAATTGATTGCATGTGTTTTTGGTCAGCTTCTAATTAATCCCCCCCCCCCACACTGTTTAATTGATTGCATGTGTTTTTGGTCAGCTTCTAATTAATCCCCCCCCCCCCACACTGTTTAATTGATTGCATGTGTTTTTGGTCAGCTTCTAATTAACCCACCCCCCCCCCACACTGTTTAATTGTTTGCATGTGTATTGTGTGACCTTAGACTTAATTACTCCCCACCCACATCCCCATTATTATCTTCTCTGGGCCATCAGGGGGGTCATCAATCAGAGAATTGTCCCTTATCTTTAATATTTTTGATTGATTTCAAGGACTAAGAAAATAAATACATATGTTGCTCCAAATTGTTTGTTAATTTCTTGGATTTAGTTTGGAGTTTTGGCTTGTTTTTAATTATAATTGTATCTTTCTGTTTGACTTCACAGTGTCCTTCCACGCCACAGGAATGGCAGACTGTGGCTTCCCAGTTTGCTGCCCGTTGGGACTTTCCCAACTGCGGAGGGGCGATTGACGGCAAACATGTCCGAATTGTGCCCCCACCCCATTCGGGGTCTTACTATTGGAACTATAAGGGGTTCCATAGTATAGTGTTGATGGCGGTGGTGTCGGCACAATATGACTTTCTTTATGTGGATGTGGGGAAAAACGTCCGGATGTCGGATGGAGAAGTGTTTAACCAGACGGAGTTCTGCCGTCGTCTCGAGACTGGTGGCCTGGAGCTGCCACCAGATGCAGAGAATGTGGAGGGACTCCCCTTTGTTTTCATTGCCGACGAGGCGTTTGGTCTGGGTGAACACCTGATGAGGCCATTTCCCCAAAGATCCCTCACCCCTGAGAGGAGGATTTTTACTTTTCGGTTGGCCAGAGCAAGAAGGGTGGTTGAAAATGCCTTCGGAATTATGGCCAACCGTTTCAGATTGCTCTTAACTTCGATCCATCTGGCAGAGTACAAACTCAATACAATTATTCTCACCTGCTGTATAATGCACAATTACCTCCGGAAGCATTCGACCAGCTACACACTACCTATTGGGCCTGAGGCCGGAGTGGAGGCCGAGATGACAGGGCTGGATAATCGCCGTCGTGGCTTGGCCCCACAAGCAGCACAGCAAGTGCGGGACCGATATTTAACTTATTTTAATGGTAGGGGGGGCCATTGCAATGGCAGCAGACCCTTAAAACTTACTTTATTTTTCAAAAATAAATCCATTGATGTCTGTTTCAAATATTGTTTTTTTCGTATTGTTTGCTTTTCTTTTTGGCTGTTTTATATGTTGTCCTAGTGCACTTATTATAGTGCAAAACTTGTTTTGCGTTTAGTAAATAAGCCCCTTTGTCAATGAACCACAAATTTTTTTGGTCAAACTGGTAGTATTTAAAAAGAAGAAGTCACACACATTGTTTAATTTGTGCAAACATTTTTTTTTATTATAGTGCACATCCAAACATGTTTTTTTTTATTTTTTTGGTTGATTTATTATCATTTTTTTATTTATTTATTTTTTTTTCAAATATATTTTTTTTTTGGTATTCTATCCCTTTTTTTTTTTTTTTGAATATATTTTTTTTTGGTATTTTTTCCCAACATTTTATTTTTTTTTGAAAAAAAAAAAACATAGTTTAAAATATTAAAAACATTTTTTTTAGCTTATAAAATATTTAGCCAATGTAAAACTAGGGAACTTACAAAGTTCAACTGTTAACCCATGTACAGTAGAAGCCAAATTTTGAATATGCACACAAATTTAAATTCAAAATGAGTAATGTCAACATGTGCTATGTTCCATCATGGGGAATCAATGGACGTGTTTTGTGTGTGAAACCCCTTTCCTCTCACCTACTAGCATTAGGGGTTGCAAACACAAAATGCGTACATTGAGATCCCCTGATGGCACATAGCACATGTTGACACACCATGTGCATATTCAAAATTTGGCATCTAAAATTGTACAAAATTTGCGTATCAAAAGGGGAATGAAGGACATGATTGAGGGGTCTTTAGATTCTCCCCAAAACATCAATCATGTCCTTCATTCCCTGCTGCATGGTGGCCATCTCCCTCTGCATGGTTTGCAACTGGTTTCCCATTGTTTCCAGCTGCATATTCCAGCCCATTATCTGCCCAATAAGCCTGTGGGCACTGTCCGTGGAAAATGGCTCCGCAGCTTGGCCTTCCACAACCAGATCATCACCTAAAAGTTGGGTAGATAAAACCCAAGAAAAAAAAGGTCAAAAACATGCAGACATTAATTTAGTAGCTCAATCTGTGTTATCAGACACTCACTTGGTGGGGTGCAGATGTGCTCGACTTCAAGCACCTCAACTTCCTGCACATCCCCACGTGGGCTTGGGCTAACTGCCCAATTAGTCTGGTGAGGCCGGGAGGTCCTGGGATGTCCTGAGTGACGTCTGAGTCTTTTGCCCCCTATGGTAATGGAACACAAAGGTACACTTTTAAATCACACTGATATTTGAGTGCCGAAATATGAATATTAAACATTGTTTAAAAGTGTTGTCCAATTATTAGCAGTTTGTTACAAGCAAACTTGAATACAGAATTGAAATCCCTATCTAATGAAACTCCAATACTTAAACCGGCCTTCAACCCTAAAGTTGAACTTCCGCTCATTGGATCCCTGCACCCCTCTGGTGTCTTATTTGGAACCTTTTAGGGGGAGGGGTTGCAGATACCTGTGTAAGGCAGGTATTTGCACACACATCCGGCCATAGACTCCCACAGAAGTATACGCCACATCCCGTCCCACCGTGCTGTCTGCTGGGACACACAGGGGTCCCAGAGCTAGCGCGGACCAGTCCTATTGCATTGCGCAACTGGCGCATGCCCAATAGTGAACCGGGAAGTGAAGCCGCAAAGATTAATTTCACGATTCCAATATCAAAGATGGTAGCTGCAGCATCCAAGGGACGGTTAGTCTCGGGTGCTGAGGTCGCTGGACCCTGTGACAGATGAGTGTACTTATTTGAAAAGTCATCAGCTACAGTATTTGTAGATGCTGAGCATTTCTTTGGAATTTGTAGCTTGACACCCTGCTTAACAGATTCCCCCCCCCCCCCCCCCCAAACCATCTTCTGGAGTCCCTGTGTAAGTTACCCTCAAAACCACTACTACAGTAGTAATAGTATAGATCCTGACAATAATAAACAACCTTACAACTCAAACAACCCACAGCCAGGTAAACTGAATCAGCTTTATCATGACAAACGAACTTTCATCAAGTCTTCGCCAGATTCACGTACGAGTTCTAATAAAATCTTCTCCAGATTCACGTACGAGTTCTAATAAAATCTTCGCAAGATTCACGTACGAGTGCTAATAAAATCTTCGCAAGATTCACGTACGAGTTCTAATAAAATCTTTGCAAGATTCACGTACGAGTTCTAATAAAATCTTCGCAAGATTAACGTACGAGTGCTAATAAAATCTTCGCAAGATTAGAGATATCAAATATAACCATAGTAGCGCACGTGCTTGACTTACTTTTTTTGATCGCTTTTCGAATTCTCCTGTACTGATCGGGCTCCCTGGATTTAATGTCAGACCATCGCTTGCGCAGTTGATCCTTGCCCCTTCGTACGCCGAACTTATGCTCCAGGGTGCTAACGACTGTACTCAGAATCTTGTCCTTGCGCAAGTTGGGTCGAGGGTAGGGGCCATTTTCCCCGTCATAATCTTCCCTTTGGAGGATGTCCACCATCTCCACCATCTCCACCATCTCTTCAAAGGCCTTATATCTGCTGCTGGATGCAGATGTCTGGGGTTCTGGGCTTTCCTCCGCGCTACTTGCTGAGAATGTGTCCGCCATCTTCATCTACTTATTCACCCACAATGCAACGAGGGGAAGCGGGGCGGGGAATACTCGTCACAAGGAACGTCATGGGCGGGCGACGCGGAGGACGCAGGCGGACTTCGACGCGTGAGCAGTGTATATAAGGCTGTTTGAGGGCCACGTGTTTTCCGAACGGAAGTAGCGAGCGCTCTGTACGAAGGTAAGGGTTTTCTAGGATACATCACTGTGGTTTATTGGGTTTTGGGCCTGCATTTTTTACTCATGTGTGGGTGTTGTTGCCTGTGTGTGGGTGTTGTTGCCTGTGTGTGGGTGTTGCTGCCTGTGTGTGGGTGTTGCTGCCTGTGTGTGGGTGTTGCTGCCTGTGTGTGGGTGTTGTTGCCTGTGTGTGGGTGTTGCTGCCTGTGTGTGGGTGTTTCTGCCTGTGTGTGGGTGTTGCTGCCTGTGTGTGGGTGTTGCTGCCTGTGTGTGGGTGTTGTTGCCTGTGTGTGGGTGTTGTTGCCTGTGTGTGGGTGTTGCTGCCTGTGTGTGGGTGTTGCTGCCTGTGTGTGGGTGTTGCTGCCTGTGTGTGGGTGTTGCTGCCTGTGTGTGGGTGTTGCTGCCTGTGTGTGGGTGTGTTGTGTAATGTTTTGTTCTAAAAACTGGATGTGCGTTTTTAGTAACATTTGTGTTTTTTGTCTTTTGTATTGCCATTACTAACAAAACAGAAACAAACATGTCAACATCCCAGTACAATCCATTTAAGGATCAGGATTTCCTGACAGAATTTATTGCGCTGTACAGGAAAAATGTCAACCTGTATGAGGTCAAAAACCCCTTATATGGAAATAGGGATGTCCGGAAGGTAACACTGGGGCCACTTTTGGATTTGGTGAAGACTCGAGTCCCCAACGCAGACATCAAGTTTGTTGAAGCCCGAATTTCAAGTTTGAGGCATATGTACAAGCGGGAGCGCAAAAAGATTGCGGATTCACTCAGATCAGGAGCAGCAGCAGAGGATGTTTATGTACCCAAGCTGTGGTACTACAACCAACTGTGTTTTCTAGGTGACCAGATGGAACCCAGGCAATCACTGTCCACTCTTCCCTCCACCCTTCCCTCCACTCTTCCCTCCACCCCAGCTGAGGCTTCCACGGAAGGAGAAGACCCCTCCACCTTGGAGCTAGCTGATGCGCCCAGCTGGAGCCAGGTATATATTTTTGAGCCTAAATAGTGATTGGGTGAATATTAATGATGTAAATGTAAAGATTAGAATTGCTTAGAAATGTATGTTTTAATCAGAAATTCTATTATGCGGAACCACCTCCACTCCCACTCTATAACAGGCCGCTATGTCTTTTCACGGCTTACCGATTACCCGCTTCTTGTAGCTTGTCATTAATTGTCTAGGGGTTCCCCAGGTTAGTAACCATCAATTGCGGAGACCCATACTCCAAGCACCTTTCATTTGGACAGATTTTGGATAATTGTTTAACAACGTTTAAACATTACACAGTGTCTCGGTTGTAAATTGAGGGCATGGGTGAAAAAGCTCAGACACTTCTGAACTGCTGGCAGCCCAAGAAAGGTAAGTAAGAAAGGCCAGAGAGTAGCCCCTCACAAACTGGACACTTCACTGTTGGATATACAGTACCCTTGTCCGCAGATGTAGCAAACAACAAGTGACTTGGAACCAGCAAAGTGTCCGGCACACACTATGTTGTAAGGAAAGGTTGTTTTTTTGCAACAGTTCCGAGGTTACGTTTACCTTTCAGCCCTTGCAGCAAAACAGTAGGGCATGGCAATTCACTAGTGTCCATACATCTCAGCTCCTAACAAGCAGCCAGACCCACTGCCCTCCTCCGAAGAGCCCCCTCCCCCGTGTTCGCCGGTATGAGTCGCTATGTCTCTCCAATCCTGAGAGGTCACGGGGCACTTGAGAATACTCCTTCAATTGCTGGGCCTCAAACTATCCAGTTCTGAGGCTCGGGAACGGATGGATCCCCACCACAGACAACAAGGGCCTCTGGGGCTGGTCAGGGTGACCAGGCTTCCAGGGCCAGCAGACACTCCTGGGCCCAGGAACACTTGTGGGGTTGTTGCGGAACAGAACCAGGAATCTAAAGTGAAGCTCAAGCCTGAACACATGACCTCAGCATCTCAAATCACGCTTCCCAAAATACACAGTGGGGCCAGACGCTCCCACTGATTGTGTCCGAGCAAATGTAACCTCATCATGTGTACAAGCAGACTGTGTTATGAGCCTGTCACAGGTGCCTCACCTCACCTAGGACCAGACAGAACTCCAGCACAGGCCAGACAAACTGATGTCAACGTAAAAATGTGAAACAATTAACACCCTGAACTCAGAATTCAGAAAAAAAAAAAAAATAGCGCCCACTTCTAAAAAGTGTTGGTGCTACATATGTATACATATAGTGTATACATACATCCAGTAGTGGGCAAAAATGCGTTAAAAAAGATTGGTGATCTGCTTGGAAAATGCTGGGGTCCAAATGATAGCCTTTTTGATATATGGACAAATTTATCTGCACGTTCAGAAATTTACAATTGTATGATTGAGGAGGCCATAACCAAAAAAACATGTGTTTGATTTTGGATTTTCTTTTGACACAGGATGAGCTCACCCAGGAGGATGCCGGGACAAGTGGTATGGAGGAGGAGGCCATGACCAGCGAGAGCCAGGAGGTGGCTGGGCCCAGCACGAGCCAGACTGTGAGCCAGGCTGTAAGAAGTCTACCTCCACCCCTGCGCATACCCACAAGAAGGCCCAGGAGGATGAGCAGGGTTGAGGAGGAATCACTCACCCTCATTCGGGAGGCGAGTGATATTCTCCGAAGACCCCCCCATTCCGGAAGAGGCCTATGCCACCTACTTGGCCAGCAGGTTGCTGGAAATGGAGAAGGGCCAACGGCAGCTGTGCGAGGGCCTATTTTTTGCAGCTCTTCAGGGGGGTTTGAGGGGTGAACCAACTGCATCGACCCGCCTGACAGATGAAGGCCCGACAGCAACTCCTCCTCCTCCTCCTCCTCCTCCTCCTCCTACCACAAGTCCGCCTCCAAGGAAGCGTGCAGGGAAGACTGCAGGGCAGCGTGGTGGGAAGGCTGCAAGGAAGAGTCGGAAGTGATTGCCTGGCTTCAGTCTGGTCTGACAGAAGACGCAGGCTGTTGTAGTGCCACAGCTTGGGGACATAGATGTCATCTGCTGCTGTTCCTGGTCTGTGTGATTCCTGGACAATCTTGTTGTGCTCCCTATATTGTATCGAATATGCCCAAACTTAAAATTTGGGTTCACAAACTTGATGTCTGCCGTGGGGGCAAAAAGCCTTCATAAAATCTCAAAGTGGCTCCAGTGTTGCCTTCCTATTTTGTTTACCCTTGTTTAAACCAGAATAAATGGTAATTTAATTTCAACCAAATAATGATATACGTGTTTGTAATTGAAAAACATAGTTTATTTAGGAGTAGGCAGGTACATGTCTAAATAATATGGAGGTCATTTCCAAAATGCACATTCATTTGACAGTACAAGTGTAAAGTGCAACTTCAATTGCACTGCAAGTGCATTCGCTGGAAATGTGAGGGTAAGATCTGAATTAAGGGCAAGCTCTGCTGATTCCCCAATTTAATCATGTGTAATCCAAAATACTTTTGCTAACCAAAAACAAATAAAATATATATATATATATAAATATAAATATAAATATATATATACAGTGGTGTGAAAAAGTGTTTGCCCCCTTGCTCATTTCCTGTTCCTTTGCATGTTTGTCACACTTAAGTGTTTCGGAACATCAAACCAATTTAAACAATAGTCAAGGACAACACAAGTAAACACAAAATGCAATTTGTAAATGAAGGTGTTTATTATTAAAGGTGAAAAAAAATCCAAACCATCATGGCCCTGTGTGAAAAAGTGATTGCCCCCCTTGTTAAAACACACTATAACTGTGGTTGTCCACACCTGAGTTCAATTTCTCTAGCCACACCCAGGCCTGATTATTGCCAAACCTGTTCACAATCAAGGCATCACTTAAATAGGAGCTGCTTGACACAGTAAGGTCCACCAGAAGATCCTTAAAAGCTACACATCATGCCGAGACCCAAAGAAATTCAGGAACAATTGAGAAAGAAAGTAATTGAGATCTATCAGTCTGGAAAGGGTTATAAAGCCATTTCCAAAGCTTTGGGAATCCAGCGAACCACAGTGAGAGCCATTATCCACAAATGGCGAAGACATGGAACAGTGGTGAACCTTCCCAGGAGTGGCCGGCCGCCCAAAATTACCCCAAGAGCGCAGCGACGACTCATCCAAGAGGTCACAAAAGACCCCACAACAACGTCCAAGGAACTGCAGGCCTCACTTGCCTCAGTTAAGGTCAGCGTTCATGCCTCCACCATCAGGAAAAGACTGGGCAAAAATGGCCTGCATGGCAGAGTTCCAAGGAGAAAACCACTGCTGAGCAAAAAGAACATCAAAGCTTGTCTCAATTTCTCCACAACACATCTTGATGATCCCCAAGACTTTTGGGACAACATTCTGTGGACCGATGAGACAAAAGTGGAACTCTTTGGAAGGTGTGTGTCCAAGTATATCTGGCGTAGAAGGAACACTGCATTTCAGAAAAAGAACATTATACCAACAGTAAAATATGGTGGTGGTAGTGTGATGGTCTGGGGCTGTTTTGCTGCTTCAGGACCTGGAAGACTTGCCGTGATAAAAGGAACTATGAATTCTGCTGTCTACCAAGAGATCCTGAAGGAGAATGTCCGACCATCTGTTCGTGTACTCAAGCTGAAACGAACTTGGGTTCTGCAGCAGGACAATGATCCTAAACACACCAGCAAGTCCACCACCGAATGGCTGAAGAAAAACAAAATGAAGACTTTGGAGTGGCCTAGCCAAAGTCCTGACCTGAATCCTATTGAGATGTTGTGGTATGACCTTAAAAAGGCTGTTCATGCTCGAAAACCCTCTAATGTAACTGAATTAGGACAATTCTGCAAAGATGAGTGGGCCAAAATTCCTCCAGGACGCTGTAAAAGCCTCATTGCACGTTATCGCAAACGCTTGGTTGCAGTTGTTGCTGCTAAGGGTGGCCCTACCAGTTATTAGGTTTAGGGGGCAATCACTTTTTCACATAGGGCCATGATGGTTTGGATTTTTTTTCACCTTTAATAATAAACACCTTCATTTACAAATTGCATTTTGTGTTTACTTGTGTTGTCCTTGACTATTGTTTAAATTGGTTTGATGTTCCGAAACACTTAAGTGTGACAAACATGCAAAGGAACAGGAAATGAGGAAGGGGGCAAACACTTTTTCACACCACTGTATATATATATATATATATATATATATATATATATATATATATATATATATATATATATATATATATATATATGTGTGTTTGTGTGTATATATATCTAGTTATATATATATATATATATATATAGAGAGAGAGAGAGAGAGAGAGAGAGAGAGAGAGAGAGAGAGAGAGAGAGAGAGAGAGAGAGAGAGAGAGAGAGAGAGAGATAAAAAGATATATATATAAGTTCACTAAAGAATGATGAAGAAAAACGTTCGGGAGGACTCTGCGTGAATATACAAGCAGCAAGGCGAAATCATTCTTCAAGCACGATAACATACAAATTCCGCTGTAATAAAATATCAAAGAATCAGCAGCGTGACGATTGTGCTAGCTTCAATACGAAGGCTAGTTTTACCAGACCGAGCGATTCCGTGACATACTTGCTACTGAGCATGCGTCCTTTTTGGTCCGCCGGACCATACTACACACGGCCGTATTGTCCGCCGGACTGCCAAGTCCAGCGGATAATTTTAAAACAAAACTTAAAACTTTAGTCCGCCGGACTTTTGGCAAAAAAAGTCAGCCGACGCCCACACACGAGGGGATTGTCCGCTGGACTTGAGTCCAGCGGATAATCCCGCGGGATTGTCCCTTTGTGTGTACGCGGCATAATAGGTACATCTCATTGGTTAAAATACAAGAGAAATGGAGAAACTTGATGCTTGAAGGTTGATTGAAGCTCGTTATCGCATTCCTCTAATGTGTGGGATGGGGGGTATAGACACCATCTTTAGAGTCAACAGAAAGCCAATCTGAATACTACATAATAAGTAAGGAATTTGCATAGAAACATGTACAGTGGTGTGAAAAAGTGTTTGCCCCCTTCCTCATTTCCTGTTCCTTTGCATGTTTGTCACACTTAAGTGTTTCGGAACATCAAACCAATTTAAACAATAGTCAAGGACAACACAAGTAAACACAAAATGCAATTTGTAAATGAAGGTGTTTATTATTAAAGGTGAAAAAAAATCCAAACCATCATGGCCCTATGTGAAAAAGTGATTGCCCCCTAAACCTAATAACTGGTAGGGCCACCCTTAGCAGCAACAACTGCAACCAAGCGTTTGCGATAACGTGCAATGAGGCTTTTACAGCGTCCTGGAGGAATTTTGGCCCACTCATCTTTGCAGAATTGTCCTAATTCAGTTACATTAGAGGGTTTTCGAGCATGAACAGCCTTTTTAAGGTCATACCACAACATCTCAATAGGATTCAGGTCAGGACTTTGGCTAGGCCACTCCAAAGTCTTCATTTTGTTTTTCTTCAGCCATTCGGTGGTGGACTTGCTGGTGTGTTTAGGATCATTGTCCTGCTGCAGAACCCAAGTTCGTTTCAGCTTGAGTACACGAACAGATGGTCGGACATTCTCCTTCAGGATCTCTTGGTAGACAGCAGAATTCATAGTTCCTTTTATCACGGCAAGTCTTCCAGGTCCTGAAGCAGCAAAACAGCCCCAGACCATCACACTACCACCACCATATTTTACTGTTGGTATAATGTTCTTTTTCTGAAATGCAGTGTTCCTTCTACGCCAGATATACTTGGACACACACCTTCCAAAGAGTTCCACTTTTGTCTCATCGGTCCACAGAATGTTGTCCCAAAAGTCTTGGGGATCATCAAGATGTGTTGTGGAGAAATTGAGACAAGCTTTGATGTTCTTTTTGCTCAGCAGTGGTTTTCTCCTTGGAACTCTGCCATGCAGGCCATTTTTGCCCAGTCTTTTCCTGATGGTGGAGGCATGAACGCTGACCTTAACTGAGGCAAGTGAGGCCTGCAGTTCCTTGGACGTTGTTGTGGGGTCTTTTGTGACCTCTTGGATGAGTCGTCGCTGCGCTCTTGGGGTAATTTTGGGCGGCCGGCCACTCCTGGGAAGGTTCACCACTGTTCCATGTCTTCGCCATTTGTGGATAATGGCTCTCACTGTGGTTCGCTGGATTCCCAAAGCTTTGGAAATGGCTTTATAACCCTTTCCAGACTGATAGATCTCAATTACTTTCTTTCTCAATTGTTCCTGAATTTCTTTGGGTCTCGGCATGATGTGTAGCTTTTAAGGATCTTCTGGTGGACCTTACTGTGTCAAGCAGCTCCTATTTAAGTGATGCCTTGATTGTGAACAGGTTTGGCAATAATCAGGCCTGGGTGTGGCTAGAGAAATTGAACTCAGGTGTGGACAACCACAGTTATAGTGTGTTTTAACAAGGGGGGCAATCACTTTTTCACACAGGGCCATGATGGTTTGGATTTTTTTTCACCTTTAATAATAAACACCTTCATTTACAAATTGCATTTTGTGTTTACTTGTGTTGTCCTTGACTATTGTTTAAATTGGTTTGATGTTCCGAAACACTTAAGTGTGACAAACATGCAAAGGAACAGGAAATGAGCAAGGGGGCAAACACTTTTTCACACCACTGTATACACATAAGCAAATAGACATTTTCTGATTATCAGTATGTACATTACATTCCTTCACACTATCCCCAGTACTAGGGATGGGCCCATTGTTCGATTCGAACCCATGTTCGAATCGAACATCGGCCGTTCGTCTGCTCGTCGAGTCCAGTGCAGTCGCAGTGCATTGCTGGCTGATGATTGGCCAAGCATGCACTGTGACCCCGCATGCTTGGCCAATCATAGAGCCAGCGGCGAGGAGAGCAATAATTGGCCACAGGCAGGATGCCTGTGGCCAATTATGGCTCAGGGGGTTTAGTACACGCCCCACACTATATAAGGCCGCCGCTCCGGCGGCCTCTTGTAGTGTGTTCCGGCGTTAGGAACAGTGTCAGTGACAGACTGTATACTGTACAGTGTACACACTATATCTGCTTGTGATTCATTTCTGTGTGGGGAATAGTGTAGGGAAAGAGGAAAAATAGGCAGGGATAGTTTATTCTTTTCAGTGCTGTTCTCAATCTCTACCATTCCAGCCATCTGCAGGAGTTAGTGTGTGTGCATGCTGTATTAGTATAGCACAGCAGTAGCACACTAAACCACCTTACCCTGTATCTGCCCTTCTGGCCTGTTGTCATCTAAGGCAGCCAGCCAACCATCTGCAGGAATTAGTGTGTGTGTGTGTGCTCTGTGACTATAACACAGCATACTAAACCACCTTACCCTGTATCTGCCCTTCTGGCCTGTTGTCATCTAAGGCAGTCAGACAGCCAGCCATCTGCAGGAGTTAGTGTGTGTGTGTGTGTGCTCTGTGACTATAACACAGCACACTAAACCACCTTACCCTGTATCTGCCCTTCTGGCCTGTTGTCATCTAAGGCAGTCAGCCAGCCAGCCAGCCATCTGCAGGAGTTAGTGTGTGTGTGTGCTCTGTGACTATAACACAGCACACTAAACCACCTTACCCTGTATCTGCCCTTCTGGCCTGTTGTCATCTAAAGCAGCCATCTGCAGGAGTTAGTGTGTGTGCTGTGTGACTCCAGCACAATATACACTACCCATTACAATGTCTGGAAGACCAACAAGGAGAGGCAGACAGTCACAAGCCAAACCAGGGCAAGCAGGCTCTGTGTCTAGAGACAACAGTGCTGGTCGTGGACGTGGTGCATCGTCATCAGCACGTGGCCATGGGACACGCTTGTCCTTATTTTCGGCAGATGGACATGTTGAGCCGCATCATGCCGAAGGCTTGGTAGAGTGGATGACCAAGCCCTCCTCATCCTCCTCATCCTCTCTCACCCAGGCTTAGGGTACTGGCAAAGCAGTAGACATGTGCGATTCGTTTCGTACGAATTCGTAATTCGTACGAATTTTTCGAAATTCGTACGAATTTACGAATCTGTAGTACGAATTTTTTTTTTTACGAATTCCGTACGGAATACGAAATTCCGTTTACGAATTTCGTCGCCGAATGAATTCGAATGAATTCGAATGGATTCGAATGAATTCGAATGGATTCGAATGAATTCGAATGACAAAGTGTCATTTTTGCAGGAAAAATTCCGTTTACGAATTTCAGCTCCAAATTATTCGAATCCAACTACCAATATCAAATTTCAACTAATTCAAACGAAATTATTATAGCAGATATAACGAATGAATTCGAATGCATTCGAATGAATTCGAATGACAAAGTGTCATTTTTGCAGAAAAAAAAGCTATTTAAAAAACAGTCATTCATTGATATAAAAAAAAAAAAAAAAAAAGCGTAGGGGTCCCCCCAAATTCAATAACCAGGCCCTTCAGGTCTGGTATGGATATTAAGGGGGACCCCAGCCAAAAAAAAAAAAAAAAATGGCGTGGGGTCCCCCCCAAATATCCATACCAGACCCTTCAGGTCTGGGATGGATTTTAAGGGGAACCCCGGCCAAAAAAAAAAAAAAAAAATGGCGTGGGGGTCCCCCTCAAAATCCATACCAGACCCTTTATCCGAGCACGCAACCTGGCAGGCCGCAGGAAAGGAGGGGGGGACGAGAGCGGCCCCCCCTCTCGCCTGAACCGTACCAGGCCACATGCCCTCAACATTGGGAGGGTGCTTTGGGGTCCCCCCCAAAGCACCTTGTCCCCATGTTGATGAGGACAAGGGCCTCATCCCCACAACCGTGCCCGGTGGTTGTGGGGGTCTGCGGGCGGGGGGCTTATCGGAATCTGGAAGCCCCCTTTAACAAGGGGACCCCCAGATCCCGGCCCCCCCCCCTGTGTGAAATGGTAAGGGGGTACAAAAGTACCCCTACCATTTCACCAAAAAAGTGGCAAAAATGGTAAAAATGACAGGAGACAGTCTTTGACAATTCCTTTATTAAAATCTTCTTTCTTCTTTCTTCTGCTCTTCCTTCTTCCTTTCTTCATCTTCTCCTTCCGGCATCTTCTTCCATCGTCTTCTTCCTTCGATTCGCTTCTTCTTCCTCCGGTCTTCTCGTCCTTCTCGTCCGGCGTCGTCCTTCTCGTCCGGCATCGTCGTCTCTTCTCGCAGGCCGCTCCTCGCAATGGGAGGCTCCCGCTCTGTGAGGCTCCGCTCCGGGTGACAGGTCTTTTATAACGAAGGCACCTGGTGACCCCGCCCCCTCTGACGCACGGGGACGTCATGTGGAATTCCCTATGGCTTTCCCCATGACGTCAGAGGGGGGGCGGGGTCACCAGGTGCCTTCGCTATACAAGACCTGTCACCCGGAGCGGAGCCTCACAGAGCGGGAGCCTCCCATTGCGAGGAGCGGCCTGCGAGAAGAGACGCTGATGCCGGACGAGAAGGACGACGCCGGACGAGAAGGACGAGAAGACCGGAGGAAGAAGAAGCGAATCGAAGGAAGAAGAAGATGGAAGAAGATGGAAGAAGATGCCGGAAGGAGAAGATGAAGAAAGGAGAAGATGAAGAAAGAAGATTTTAATAAAGGAATTGTCAAAGACCGTCTCCTGTCATTTTTACCATTTTTGCCACTTTTTTGGTGAAATGGTAGGGGTACTTTTGTACCCCCTTACCATTTCACACAGGGGGGGGGGCGGGATCTGGGGGTCCCCTTGTTAAAGGGGGCTTCCAGATTCCGATAAGCCCCCCGCCCGCAGACCCCCACAACCACCGGCCAGGGTTGTGGGGATGAGGCCCTTGTCCTCATCAACATGGGGACAAGGTGCTTTGGGGGGGACCCCAAAGCACCCTCCCAATGTTGAGGGCATGTGGCCTGGTACGGTTCAGGCGGGAGGGGGGCCGCTCTCGTCCCCCCCTCCTTTCCTGCGGCCTGCCAGGTTGCGTGCTCGGATAAGGGTCTGGTATGGATTTTGAGGGGGACCCTACACCATTTTTTTTTTTTTTTTTTTGGCTGGGGTCCCCTTAATATCCATCCCAGACCTGAAGGGCCTGGTTATTGAATTTGGGGGGACCCCTACGCTTTTTTTTTTATCAATGACTTCAATGAATGACAGTTCTCTGTATTACGGATCCGACAATTCATTTGCCGGCAAATAGCTGCGACTCGTGATTTTAAATAGTTTTTTTTTCCTGCAAAAATGACACTGTGCAGGAACAGTTCTCTATATTAGATATACTGAATCTCGAATCATTCGAAGCATTCGTTATATCCGCTATTATAATTTCTTTCATGTTAGTTGAAATTACATATTTGTTAGTTGTTGCATTCGAATTGTTCTCTGTATTACGGGAATCGGCAATTAGCCGCAAGTGATTTTAAATGTCTTTTTTTCCTGCAAAAATGACACATTGTACAGAGAGAGTTCTAAACACGGGAAACCTGCGCCCTTCTATATACTATATACTCTATAGTATGTCTATGAAGGGGGTCATGTTTCCCGTGCTTAGAACTCTCTCTGTACAATGTGTCATTTTTGCAGGAAAAAAAAGACATTTAACCACTTGCCGACCGCCCCCTGTATATATACGTCGGCAGAATGGCATGTACAGGCAGAACCACGTACCTGTACGTGCCATTCTTCCGGCGGGTGGGGTGTCCGATCGGAACCCCCTCCGCCGGCGGGGACGGTCGGCATCGCTTCAGGAGCGATCCGGGACGAGGGGACAGCCAGTGGTTTCTGGCCACCCCCTCGCGATCGCTCCTGGCGAATGAAAAGCTTCCCCTTCCTGTCTATTGTATAGACAGGAAGGCGGAAGTGATGTCACGCTCGGTGCGCCGGTCTATGTGACCGGAACGCCGAGCAGAGAACATGTAAAGGTTAGTGCACAAACAGTACACTGACACCAGTACACATAGGCACACAATCCACCCCCCTGTCACCCCCAGATCACCCCCCAGATCACCCCCTCCCCCCCCAGTCACAGTGTCACTAATTGCAGTGATCATTTATTTACTGATCACTGCATTTAGTGTCAGTGTGACTGTAATAACTGTCAGGGCAGTTAGTTTTAGGTCCTAGGTAGCCCCCTACCCCCCCCTAATAAAGGTTTAACCCCTTGATTGCCCCTAGTTAACCCCTTCACCCCCCCAGATCGTTTTTCTGATCGCTGCATTGTGTCGCTAGGTAACCATTTTTTTTTTATTTTAACCGCCATGTTTTATATAGGTTCATAAATAGTTTTATAGGTCAGGTACCCCCATATTACAACCTAAATAAAGGTTTTAACCCCCTGATTGCCCCTAGAGTTAACCCTTTCACCAGTAATCACCGTATAACTGTCACTGGTGACGCTGGTTAGCCAGTTAGTTATTTCGTTATTTAGGTTCCCCGTCAGGTTTTTATATAGCGTCAGGTACCCCCATATATTACCTAATAAAGGTTTAACCCCCTGATTGCCCCTAGTTAACCCTTTCACCCCCTTTTGCCAGTGTCACTAAGCGATCGTTTTTCTGATCGCTGCATTAGTGTCGCTAGGTAACCAGTTTTTTTTTTAGGTTAACCGCCATGTTTATATAGGTTCATAAATAGGTTTATAGGTCAGGTACCCCCATATTACAACCTAAATAAAGGTTTTAACCCCCTGATTGCCCCTAGAGTTAACCCTTTCACCAGTGATCACCGTATAAAATGTCACTGGTGACGCTGGTTAGCCAGTTAGTTATTTCGTTATTTAGGTTCCCCGTCAGGTTTTTATATAGCGTCAGGTACCCCCATATATTACCTAATAAAGGTTTAAACCCCTGATTGCCCCTAGTTAACCCTTTCACCCCCTTTTGCCAGTGTCACTAAGCGATTGTTTTTCTGATCGCTGCATTAGTGTCACTGGTGCCGCTAGGTAGCCAGTTTTTTTTTTGTATTACTGTTACGGGTGACGCTGGTTAGTTAGCTTGTTTTTTATACTGTCAGGGCACCCGCCATTTATTACCAATAACGGTTTAACCCCCTGATCGCCCGGCGGGTGATATCAATTAGGTTTTAGGGTCAAATAAGGTCTGCGTCGCCCCAGGTTAGTGCCAGTACCGCAAACACCCACGCGCAAAGCATACACCTCCCTTAGTGGTATAGTATCTGAACAGATCAATATCTGATCTGATCAGATCTATACTAGCGTCCCAGCAGTTTAGGGTTCCAAAAAAACGCATTGTTAGCGGGATCAGCCCAGATACCTGCTAGCACCTGCGTTTTCCCCCTCCGCCCAGCCCAGCCCAGCCCACCCAAGTGCAGTATCGATCGATCACTGTCACTTACAAAACACTAAGCACACATAACTGCAGTGTTCGCAGAGTCAGGCCTGATCCCTGCGATCGCTAACATTTTTTTTGTGGTAGCGTTTTGATTCAGTCGCTAACAGTCAGGAGCTTTTTTACCTGTGAATCTCAAAAAAATATAAAAAAACAAAAATAGTTGTCGTTTTATTGTTCTCTCTCTCACTCTATTCTCTCTCTATTGTTGCTCTTTTTTTACTCCATTCTATTCTGCAATGTTTTATTATGTTTTATCATGCTTGCTTTTCAGGTATGTAATTTTGTTTACTGTGTTTTAGTGTTAAGCATTTTTTTGTTTTCAGGTGCGCCATTCAGTTGCAGCGCGGATTTATTTATCTTGACAGCAACAGCGTTTGCTCCCACGATACATAAAGCCGCGACTC